>JACYXH010000537.1:607500-702500 GCA_026745465.1 Lota lota
GGTAGAGTCGGGTTGACGGCATCCCGTCTAACGGGGTGAATGCGACGTTTGGATTTAAAACCGTTGTCCCGTGCAGCAGTTTGCTCTTTTCCACACCTGTGTTCCCACTAATAGGCTGCCGCGTAATGCAGTGGTGGTGGTGAGAAGAGTTTCTGTGTATCGTGTGTGTGTGTGAGGGGGGTGGGGGGGGGGGGGGGGGGGGGGGGGGGACCAACTGTGTAGTCATATATCGATCTGGAATCAAATCCTCTCGTTCCTTTCGTTTTTGCTTGTGGTGACAAGGCTGGCCATGTTGATTGGTGGGAAAATGATTCGTGTTGGCGCCGGTGGCCGTTATAGGCCTATCATTTTATGTGTGTGTGTGTGTTTATTTGCTTGTGTGTGTTTGTGTGTGTGCGTGTTTGTATATTTGCTTGTGTGTGTATGGGTGTGTGTGTGTGTTTATTTGCTTGTGTGTGTGTGCATGGTGTGTGCGTGTTTATTTGTTTGTGTGTGTGTTTGTATATTTGCTTTTGTGTGTGTTTATTTGCTTGTGTATGGTGTGTGTGTGTTTGTTTGTATGGTCTGTATGGTGTGTGTGTGTGTGTATGGTGTGTGTGTGAGTGCATGTGTATGGTGTGTGTGTGTGTATATGGTGTGTGTGCATGTGTGTGTGTGTGTGTGTGTGCATGTGTGTGTGTGTGTGTGTGTGTATGGTGTGTGTGTGTATATGGTGTGTGTGTGGTGTGTATATGGTGTGTGTGTGTGTGTATTGTGTGTGTGTGCATGTGTATGGTGTGTGTGTGTGTATGGTGTGTGTGTGTGTATATGGTGTGTGTGTGTGTGTGTGTGTATATGGTGTGTGTGTGTGTATATGGTGTGTGTGCATGTGTATGGTGTGTGTGTGTGTGTATGGTGTGTGTGTGTGTATATGGTGTGTGTGTGTGTATATATGGTGTGTGTGTGTGTGTGTGTGTATGGTGTGTGTGTGTATATGGTGTGTGCATGTATGTGTGTGTATGGTGTGTGTGTGTGTATATGGTGTGTGCATGTGTGCATGTGTATGGTGTGTGTGTGTGTGTATATGGTGTGTGTGTATATGGTGTGTGTGTGTGTGTGTATGGTGTGTGTGTGGTGTGTATATGGTGTGTGTGTATTATGGTGTGTGTGTGTGTGTGTGTGTATGGTGTGTGTGTGTGTGTATATGGTGTGTGTGTGTGTGTGTGTGTGTATGGTGTGTGTGTGTGTATATGGTGTGTGTGTGTGTGTGTGTGTATGGTGTGTGTGTGTGTGTGTATGGTGTGTGTGTGTGTGTGTATGGTGTGTGTGTGTGTGTGTGTGTGTATGGTGTGTTAGTAGCTCTCTAGATCTATATATGCGGGTGACCAGCATCTCAACCATGAGACGACTCGTTGTGTACCTGCTGCTCCTGTGTGGATTCAGGGAAAGGTGAGTGTGTACTAATACAGAAAATATATAAAGGCCTACTCTTTATAATGTTTTGTCTAAAGTATACACGTTTTATATTATATATATATAGGTATTCATTTATTCATGACATAGTCACCATGTATAACATATAGGCTAATACAACCAACAATACTTCACCCTTCTAAAGAGAGAGATCCGTCTCTTGCTGATCTGCAGCCACCAAACAACCAATCAAAACCAAGTTTGAATAAATAATTACAACAGTGGTGATTGTGGTGAACTAATGGAGCGTTTGTCTGTCGCGTCGACGTTGTGTGTTGTATTAGTAATTAGAGAGGGCTGAAGGGTTCTGCTTCCACAGCACTTTGGTGCAAGCATTTCGGTTTATTAATCACAGACACCTCTCCCCATCTCTCCTCTCCTCATCTCTCCTCTCCTCTCCTCTCCTCTCCTCTCCTCTCCTCTCCTCTCCTCTCCTCCTCTCCTTCCTCTCCTCTCCCATCCTCTCTCCTCTCCTCATCTCTCCTCTCTTCTCCTCTCCTCTCCTCTCCTCTCCTCATCTCTCCTTTCCTCTCCCCATCTCTCCTCTCCTCTCCTCTCCTTCCCCGCTCCTCTCCTTTACCTCTACCCCATCCTCCTCCTCCTCCTCCTCCTCCTACCTCCTCCTCCTCCTCCTCTCCTCCTCCTCCTCCTCCTCCTCCCTCCTCCTCCTCCTCTCACCTCTCCTAGCATGCCCCTGAGCTCTACGGAGGCGCAGAAGGAGGTGACAGTGAACGACAACAGCACGGTGTTCACCAGGATCCTGGACGGCCTGCTGGACGGCTACGACAACAGGCTGCGCCCAGGACTTGGAGGTCAGGCCTCCACTGTTACACCGACTGCATTTACACAGCGCTTTTCCAACCTGTGTCCCCCTCGAAGCGCTTCACAGTGGGTGTGAGCGTTAACACATCCCTACACACATCCCTGCACACATCCCTACACACATCCCTACACACATCCATACACACATCCCTACACACACCCATGCACACATCCCTACACACACCCATGCACACATCCCTACACACATCCATACACACATCCATACACACATCCCTGCACACATCCCTACACACATCCGTGCACACATCCATACACACATCCATACACACATCCGTGCACACATCCATACACACATCCGTGCACACATCCCTACACACATCCATACACACATCCATACACACAAAAAAAGGTCAGTCACCTTGATTGCTCTCTGCTCTCCCACTCAGACACACACACACACAGGCTCGTGCACACACACACACACACACAGGCTCGTGCACACACATACACACACCTCTCTCTACCTTTCCATCATCCACCCCACCCCCCTCTCTCTCTCTCTGTCCTCTCTCGCCCAGTTGCGGAACGTCATTAAGTCCTTTATTCTTCTGTTTGCCCTTCACTCTGCCTCTCCCCTCGTTCCCAGCGTGCTTCCCTTCATACTAAAAAGCCATTCTTTCTCTCCTCTCCTCTTTCTCTCCTTTTCTTTAATGCGCATCATAGAAAATATGAATGTATACATACTGCACTACAGTGGTGTGAGTGACCCATGGAGGGGAACACGCCCCCGCCCCCCCCAGGGGGTCCTATAGCTGCTGAGATCACATCCACTCTGCGATCTGTTGTTCTATATTAGTTTTAATGACTTCAATAACAACAGCGTGTCAAATCTCTTCTCTCCCCCTCTCTGTCCTTATCTCTCTCACACTCACTCTCTCTCTATATCTCTCTCTCTCTCTCTCTCCTTATCTCTCTCACACTCCCTATCTCCTCTCTCTCTATATCTCTCTCTCTCTCTCTCCTTATCTCTCTCACACTCCCTATCTCCTCTCTCTCTCTCCTTATCTCTCTCACTCCCTATCTCCTCTCTCTCTCTCTCTCTCTCCTTATCTCTCTCACACTCCCTATCTCCTCTCTCTCTCCTTATCTCTCTCACTCCCTATCTCCTCTCTCTTTCTCTCTCACTCCCTATCTCCTCTCTCTCTCTCTCACTCCCTATCTCCTCTCTCTCTCTCTCCCTCCCTCCTTATCTCTCTCACACTCCCTATCTCCTCTCTCTCTCTCCTTATCTCTCTCACTCCCTATCTCCTCTCTCTCTCTCACTCCCTATCTCCCCTCTCTCTCTCTCTCTCTCTCTCTCTCTCTCTCTCTCTCTCTCTCTCTCTCTCCAGAGAACGTCACTGAGATCAAGACGAATATTTTTGTCACTAGCTTTGGCCCAGTGTCTGACACAGAGATGGTGAGTGTGTGTGTCTTTGTGCTGGTGTGTGTGTGTGTGTGTGTGTTGGCAACCATCACCATAGTAACATGCCAGTATAGGGTCAACCGCCAATCAAACTCTCCAAAGTCTATTTGGGTTGGATTTTCTCTGTGTTTGTATTAAAATGCTGCCATAAATAATGTTGGTGTCATACAAAGAGCATATTAATATTTGCTTTCATATTCATGTTACATTACATGCTAGCTATTCATTTAACAGCAATCACCACATCAATAAATGAGGATAACTTCTATGGTCAAATTGACCGGACAGAGCAATGGTTTTGTGAAGGATTAATTGTACGTATTTAACTCCTTATGAGCAAAAAGGTTTCACCTTGGTTGGAAAATGTGTGAAAATCATCCCCAGAAACGTACACACACTGTGATAATAATAAATAATAAATAATATTACATCATGACATACCAGAGACCGAAACATCCCTCTTAGTTGTAAAACTAACTTAAAAGAGGAATATTGATTAAGTACACACTAATAATTAATCAGTTGGGGGAGTTTGATTGCTTTGTGGGCTTACTTAAAAGGAAATAATAATAATTATACAAAAAAAAATCATTCCATATTCCCCTCACTGCCTCATTCTTCAAAGGGTTTGCAGATGTTTTGAAATATTGATTATTCGCAGTTTTCCTCAGGGCGACCAATCCCTGATCAGGACAGGATTCAACGGAACACAACAACACAACCATAGATGTCCTTTTTTAAATTCCTTATTCTGTGAACATAGGGCTGCTCTTGTGTTGTTCTGCTCGTTGACATGGCATCCATGGCAACAAAGACTTCAAAACAATCGAAGGCTAACTGCATTACTGATCTCCTGATCATTACTGAAAATCTCCAAATCGTATCAAATAGTCGGATCTTATTTCTTATTATTTGATTGCACTCGATAAAAAGAACGTTTTTGTATAACCAGTTTTCTCTAGTTGAGTCCAGTGGCTGATTAAAGATGCAATCTTTAATCAGTAATGCATCTTTAATCAGTAAGTGCAGTAAGCCACTATTGAAGGCATATTTTGCCTCCATTTGTTTGATTTTCTTAAAATAAATCCCCCTTTTTAACCACCAGCTGGTACAGTCCACTAAATTGATCCCTCTTTCCAAGCGTCTGCTGGATGGACTCTCCCACTTGTGATGTCACTAATGGGGCGAAGTCGGGGTTGCGTTAAAACCGGGCGCTACAACACCATCCGTGTCTTACGATCAGCACATCGAGATACGTGGCAGACAGGAGGATGGTGTTCTGCGATTCTCCCCCCCCCCCCCCCCCCCCCCCCCGCTGACCTCGTGCCCCCTCTGTCTCCGTCCAGGAGTACACCATCGACGTGTTCTTCCGCCAGAGCTGGAAGGACGAGCGCCTGTGTTTCAAGGGGCCCATGGAGATGCTGCCCCTGAACAACCTGCTGGCCAGCAACATCTGGACCCCCGACACCTTCTTCCTGAACGGCAAGAAGTCCATCGCCCACAACATGACCACGCCCAACAAGCTGCTGCGTCTGCAGGACGACGGCACGCTGCTCTACACCATGAGGTCACGCGCACACACACACACGCACACACACACGCGCGCACACACACACACACACACACATAAACACACACACACACACACACACGGGAGCATGCGCACACATACGCGCACACACACACGCGGGAGCATGCGCGCGTGCACACACATGCACACGCCTAAACACGCAGACACACACACACACACACACACACACACACACACACACTCGCACACACATGTTAACACGTGCACACGCACGCACGCACACACACGCACACACACATCCATCCATCCATCCATCCATCCATCCATCAACGTGTCCATCCACCCATCTCTTTTCATCCATCCGTCCGTCCATACGTCCGTCCAGCCAGTTTCCACATGTGCGTCTTATATCACGACCTGAACAATTAGCGGACGTCAGATTCAGAAGCTATATATCATGTGTTGAGTTGCGATCTTGGATCACACAATATCTTCACAGTGTCCTTTGTAAGGTAAAGTCAGTTATTGTTGTAGGGTAGAGCCACATTTGGAGTTGAGTTAACATTGCGTCGCTACTGCAACTGCGCATAGGAGCCTATGGCACAGCTGATTGCGCAAGAAAAGAGAACAAGATCTCAGTGTGGTCGCACAGCAAAACACTGCCTCCCAGTGGCCATGCTTAGTCTCACATCATTTAGTTTCTAAGGAGGGAGGTAGCGAGGGGGGGAACGATTCATAGAATAGCTTACATTTCAAAGCAAAATGCGCCTTAAAACAAAATTAATATTTTTAAATATGACTTATTTGAAGTATGATAAGAAACAACGATTGTTTAATTTGATGTAGGTAGCCTACTGTTCATTAAAAAATCAACATCTTAGAATAGTATGAACTTGTTTTAATATAACTCAATGTTTTTATTCTTTATTTAACCTGGTGTTTTCACCAGCTGCTGTTTGCACTTAGACCTTTGGACTGGATAACTGGTAGTGTAATGCTGTTCTAGAGAGGCTTAACTAACATATATACATATATATTTATATATATATATATATATAGAGAGAGAGAGAGAGAGAGAGAGAGAGAGAGAGAGAGAGAGAGAGAGACACAGAGAGAGACACAGAGACAGAGACAGACAGAGAGAAAGAGAGAGAGAGTGCACTATAGGAAGCATAATGCTGAACAAGAGATAGATTATCCATATGTAAACCTTTGACACTCATATGTTTGTGTGTTTATATAAATGGGTTAGGCTTACGCACGCACACACACACACACACATTCAAAGAGATGTTAACAGCATGAATATTCATTCATCCATTGTCTCCCAACTTGAAGGAGGAACAAGTGTAGGTGTGTGTGTGTACGGCACACATGAAAGTACATCTACAAAGGTCACGCCCTCACATTGTCCACAAACCACACATGCACGCACACACACACGCACATATAGACACGTACACACGCACGCACAATAGAACTGCCTGATTAGTGTTTTCTACACTAATCAGTCATAGCAGAGCCAACCTCTGGCCCCAGGGCTTAAGAAACAGGGGATTGTGGTGTGTGTGTGTGTGTGTGTGCGAGTGTCTTTGCCGTTTGCACGCAAACAGGGTTGTGTTGAGAGAGTGAATGAAAGAGGGAAAGAGAGGGAGAGAGAGAGAGAGAGGGAGAGGGAGAGGGAGAGAGAGAGGGAGAGAGAGAGAGAGAGCGAGTGGGAGAGAGAGAGCGAGAGAGAGAGAGAGAGAGAGGGAGTGGGAGAGAGAGGGAGAGAGAGAGTGAGGGAGGGAGAGGGAGAGAGAGAGAGAGTGAATGAAAGAGGGAAAGAGAGAGAGGGAGACTTTTACATTTGTATTTTTTGTACTTGAGATTATTTTATTTTATTATATATTATCATTATCTTGTATCTAATGTACTAAGGGTTTTCCATGCCAGTAAAACCCTTTGAATCTGTGAGAGCAACAGAAGACACAGAGAGAGAGACAGAGACAGACAGAGACAGACAGAGAGAGAGAGAGAGACAGCGGGGGAGAGAGAGAGACAGCAGGGGAGAGAGGGGGGACAGAGAGAGAGAAAGGAATGCAGAGAGAGCGCTAGAGAGAGAAAGGGAGGGAGATAGAGAAATAGAGGCAGAGACATACAGAGAGAGAGAGAGACAGCGAGGGAGGAAGAGAGAGAGAGGAGGGTAGAGAGACTAAGTCCAACAGTGTGGAGTGGTGCTCCTGTCGGTCTCTGCAGGAGGAGGAGGAGGCAGCAGGTCTCTGGTAATCGCTCCAGCTCCAGAACCGTCATCACCACCACGGCTTAGCCACTGAGCCCTCCGCGCACACACACATGCACACGCTCACACACACACACATACACACATACACACGCACACACACATGCACATGCTCACAGGCACACACACACATGCACACACGCACACACACACACATGCACACACACATGCACACGCTCACAGGCACACACACACACATGCGCACACGCTCACAGGCACATGCACACACACATGCGCACACGCATACCACACATATGCACACACATCCGCACACACACACATATGCACACACACACACACACACACACTGATCCATGCACAACCTATCAATCACAGGGTCATTTATTTTCTCTCTCTCCATCCTGTGCGTGTGTGTGAGTGTGCTTGAGAGAGACTTATTTGTGTGTGTGTGATTGGGTCAGTGAGTGTGAGAGAGAGCAAGAGAGAAAGACAAAGAGAGAGAGAGATTTTACTGAATATCTTGACACTGCGCCAATGTGGTGATTGGCCACCAGATGGCGGCATTATCGCCATCACCACTTCAATCAAACTAGAGAATCATTTCCATTTCAAGTGGTTCATAAAAGTGCGTTGTTGTTTTTGTATTCCTTAGGTTGACCATATCTGCTGAATGCCCAATGCAACTGGAAGATTTCCCGATGGACGCACACGCCTGCCCTCTTAAGTTTGGCAGTTGTGAGTAAATATTCTTAATATCTTTCCAAACATTTGTATTTTTTCTTCAAAATTCAAGACAATACCTGCTGTGTTCTTTGCTTGAGGGCGATCCCTATGCCTGTGGTGGTAAACGATACTCTATGGTAACCTATAAAAACAGATGGATACACATTTCCATGCCTCGTGTATGACCAACATGACCCTGTAGTTCTAAAAAGCGCGTGCCCAAGAATAACTGACGTTGATTGGTCCTTAGCATGATCTACTGGCCCCTAATAGAACAACTGGCCCCAGACTGGCCCCAGACTGGCCCCCCATGATGAAATGGTCTAGAATCGCCGAATATTGTATATTTCATACAGAGGGTACAAACTGCAGCATTGGGAACATTTTTATATTTTACGTACAAGATAGTGTCTTTATGAATATATTGTATTTCATTCATAGATTGCATCATTGTGAATATTTCACATTTTACGTATAAAGATTGTATCATGTTGAACACTCACTAAGCGATGATGCAGCAGTAGCGGAGGGCCGAGGAGATTGATAAAGTTGTACCACGAGGCATGATAACAATCTCCCTAATCCTCCATCTTGGCTCTCATTTGTCTCCTGTTTAACTGCTGGACATGAGCCAGAAAAGTCACTTAATACCTTGCTGAAAATCACTTGCTTGTATCACACCCTCCTGGTGGACTTATGGACAGTTTCTCTTACTTGTGTGACAAAGTCAGGGAAGCTAGCTAGAAACGACTGATAATAACTTGGCATTCCTCATTTGTGGAATGCATCGCGAGGAAGACTTCATTTCCTCACTTGCAAATATCCGCACAAAATGCTTTGTTTTCCATGTAAACTGCTGCAATGAGCTAGTTGAGAAAGTCACATTTAAATCTAGTACCTTCGAACAACCTTTCACACCAGTAGCTAACTGCCAAGTGCCCGCCCCCATTGGCAGATGAACCTCCCCCAGGCTGAACGAGAGCTAACTACGCCCCATCAAGATGTGCTGATCAACACATTAGCCGCAGGAACAGTCTTCAACGGGTTTAATAGGGTTTTACAAAAGAAGCTTTTAGCACAGTACCAACACTGTCTGACAAACTAAATGTCATTGCAGAACACACACAGTTGATGTGATGCCTCCCAGTATAGGGCTGATTTGAGATTATGTGTGTGTGTGTGCGTGAATCTTGACACACACACACACACACACCAACAGACACACACATACACACACTCACTCCAATGTGTAATTGCCAGAGTGCAGTCGGTGGTTTTCTTAAACTGGGGGACATTAAGAAAAAAACATTAAGAAAATTAAGTGTTTACAATCCATCAGCTATACAGTTGCTGGATGTTGCTGTTAGTGAGTGAATGGATGAGTGAGTGAATGGGTGAGTGGGTTATTGAGTGAGTGAATAGGTGAGTGTGGGAGTGATTGAATGGGTGCAGGAATGGATGAGTGAGGGAATGGGTGAGTGGGTGAGTGAGTGAGCAAACTCACAAACAATGGCTGGAAATCTTGTCATTCCATGAAACCCCGTGACCCCAGAAGGTGGCTTTTCGGTGGCAAGTCCGTAGAGAAAATCTAGTTCAACTCCTAAATTCAAAGTGTTACATGACGGCTGACATATGGTGATCGCTAACCGTTATGATGAAGAGCGTTCAGCAGTCTGACGCACATTCAGCGCATTGACGCAGTAGAGTTCTGCATTTAAAGGTTATCTTTGTGTGGGTGTGTCTCTAACGCTCTCCTCCTCCATTCTCCTTTTTATCTTTCCTTTCCTCTTGCTTGTCCTCTTTCTCTCCCTCTCTCTCTATCTCCATCTTTATCTCTCTTCTCTCCCCTCCTCAACCCTCCCCTCCCCCCTCCCTCCACCTCTCCACTCTCTCTCTATGTCTCTGTCTCTCTCTCTCCCCTCTCTCTATGTCTCTCTATGTCCCTCTATGTCTCTCTCTCTCTCCACTCTCTCTCTCTCTATGTCTCTCTCCATGTCTCTCTATGTCTCTCGCCCAGACGCCTACCCCGTGTCTGAGGTGGTCTACACGTGGACGCAGGGCGCAGCCAAGTCCGTGGTGGTGGCGGAGGACGGCTCCAGGCTCAACCAGTACCACCTCATCGGCCAAACGGCCGGCACAGAGGACATAAACACCAGCAGAGGTCGGTCTGCTGGTCCTCTGTACCTGGGCCACAGTAGACCTATCATCCCTAGTTTAGGCATAAGATCTCTGTTGCATTTTCAAAAAGGTTTTGCACCCACACAACGTTTTCAGAACTATCCTCGTCCACACGGAAACGCGACGAGTGGAAAGGGTTTGGTAAGTATGCCAGGCCAGTAGGTGGAGGTGTAACTTTTCTGCTCAAATGTGCAACAAAACAAACACCATGAGCCTGCGTACAGCGGCTCTCTACTCGAGCATGTCGTCATCGTTTTCAGAACGCTGCCGTCTCACCGTCCCCACGGCGATGGACGGGCTGCGCTTTCTAAGAACTCCCCTTTCTAAGAACTCCCCTTTCTAAGAACTCCCCTTTCTAAGAACTCCATTTTTTAAGAACTCCATTCTGGAAGACGGTTTTAAAAGTCTAGGTTTAAAAGAGAAGGGACAAGACAACGGACGCTAGGGGAACGAGATCCACCCCACCTCGTTAGGGGAACGAGATCCACCCCACCTCGTTAGGGGAACGAGATCCACCCCACCTCGTTAGGGGATGGAGATCCACCCCACCTCGTTAGGGGAACGAGATCCACCCCACCTCGTTAGGGGAACGAGATCCACCCCACCTCGTTAGGGGAACGAGATCCACCCCACCTCGTTAGGGGATGGAGATCCACCCCACCTCGTTAGGGGAACGAGATCCACCCCACCTCGTTAGGGGAACGAGATCCACCCCACCTCGTTAGGGGAACGAGATCCACCCTACCTCGTTAGGGGAACGAGATCCACCCTACCTCGTTAGGGGAACGAGATCCACCCTACCTCGTTAGGGGAACGAGATCCACCCTACCTCGTTAGGGGAACGAGATCCACCCCACCTCGTTAGGGGAACGAGATCCACCCCACCTCGTTAGGGGATGGAGATCCAACCTACCTCGTTAGGGGAACGAGATCCACCCTACCTCGTTAGGGGATGGAGATCCACCCTACCTCGTTAGGGGAACGAGATCCACCCTACCTCGTTAGGGGAACGAGATCCACCCTACCTCGTTAGGGGATTGAGATCCACCCTACCTCGTTAGGGGAACGAGATCCACCCTACCTCGTTAGGGGAACGAGGTGTCCTGACAACAACTGGGCTCAGTTGTTGACTCAGTTAACTGTTGTATGGTTTTCTGAATGCATATATCTATTGTGTGTGTGCGTGTGTGTGTATATGTGTGTGTGTCTGTGTGTGTGTATGTGTGTGTGTGTCTGTGTGTGTATGTGTGTGTGTGAGAGATAGTATTGGGTAAGGGGTGTTACCGGGGCTGGAATAAATGCTACAGAGAGAGAGAGAGAGACACAGAGAGACCGTTACGGGCGTGCGAGGAACAGAGTGAAGGGTGGATTGAGCAGCCAGTGTAGCTGAGTAGCATATCCCTCGCACGCCAGATGTAAGAAAACACTTATCCCCTGCATGAGCCGGCAGCGCACACAGACACACCAAAACCACACGCACACACCAAACGCATGCGCGCACACACACACACCAAAAACCCACGCACCCACAAACAAAAAACATGCACACACACACCAAATACACACACATGCAAACACACACATACACACAAACTTCAAACGCACGCATAGACACACACACACCAAACACACGCATGCACACATGCACATGAAACACGCACACGCACACACACACACCAAACACACGCACACACACACCAAACGCACACAAACACACGCACACACAGGCCAGAGCCCCTGGGGGGTTAATCCACCAGGCAACCACACTCCAGCTTTTGCATAACGAGATGACATCAAGGCCCACCGAGGGATCCCATTGGTCGAGGCCGGTCAGGCCCACGACCCTACAGCCCACAGCGACGAGATGGGTGGAGTGAGTGTGTGTTGGAGTGGGGGGGGGGGGGTGAAACTCATCTGCCTAATGCTCTTATGTAAACGGAGTGGGGGGGGGGGGGGGGGGGGAGATGTAATACACCACCCCCGCACGTCGTCAGACAAATCATTATTAAAAGTGTGGATTCTCACACCGGTCGTTCTGTTGGTTAGTGGCTGGTTGGTTGGTTTGGTTTGGGAGGTTGACTCTCACACCGGTCAGACCGACCCGTTGGTTAGTGGCTGGTTAGTTGGTTTGGTTTGGGAGGTTGACTCTCACACCGGTCAGACCGACCCGTTGGTTAGTGGCTGGTTGGTTGGTGAGTGAGTGAACGACTAACTGTGGAAATCGAACAAACGCATAGCTAGTTACTAACATGTTTACATGTTAGTAACTAGGATGTAGCAGTTGGTAAACTTCCTCATAGTGAGTGACTAGTTAGTAAACATATAGTTTGTTAGTTATGATATATTACAGTTAGTTACTCATAGCTATTACTAGTTTGAATGTTTATTTAGTAAACTACCTCAATCAGGTGAAAATATTGTTGGCCACTGAAATCTTAATTTTATTATTGAACTGCTCAATGTTATTTATTGAAATGATGTATATTCTTATCGGGGGAATACGTATAATATAAACATATATCTGATATGCCGTCTAGCATATGAGCGGCCTGTGTTTACAGATGTGATATCTACTCTATTTAAGAGTATACTGCAAAGTATTTTGGAAAACCAATCAGCTTATCCGGTCAGCGGGCGGGATTTGCGAGCGAGTGAGATTTGTTAAGCACTGCAGAAGCAGAGTGTTGCATCGACGTTTCAAACCGAACGCACTGACTGGAGGCACAGACCTCAAAGTCCTACAGACCGTGTTTCTGCAAATAATAGTAACAATAATGCCATTATTATAATTAAAAATAATCAATACATATCTATGTATAATAATAATTTCATGTATTTAGATTATTGGTATTAATTAAAAACATGTATCATAATTCATATTATTCAAATGATCAAATTAACATATATACTTAAGAAAATCGTAAAAAGTATTATTGGTAGTAGTATTACTAGTGGTAGTAGCACTAGTAGTAGTAGTGGTAGTGGTAGTAGTAGTAGTAGTAGTATCACTAGTGGTAGTAGCACTAGAAGTAGTAGTGGTAGTGGTGGTGGTGGTGGTGGTGGTGGTAGTAGTAGCAGTAGTATCACTAGTGGTAGTAGCATAGTAGTGGTAGTGGTGGTGGTAGTAGCACTAGTAGTAGTAGTAATATAGTAGTAGCAGTAGTAGTAGTAGCAGTAGTTGTGGTAGTAGTAGCAGTAGTAGCAGTATGGGCAAAAGCACGTACGATACAATGCAAATCAACCGAAAACGTATTGAACCCCAACTACATCCAGGTCAATTTCAGGAAAGGTAGCAATATCTGGTCTTTCCTGGCCAGGTAAATTGCAACAAAACATTGATTTCCCAAGGTCCTCTAACTCGATGTTACTCCCATCAGATCAAGCCAAACCAACTGTTTGTGTGAGAGTCAGAAATGAAATAAAAAGTGGTTAAAGGTGAGGCGACATTCGACTCCAAAGCTCCTCGCCAACTTTCGTTTTTTTTTTCCACCGCGTAGTCGAGGTCACACTCAGGCCAGTGAGTTGATTTCATT
Organism: Lota lota; assembly: GCA_026745465.1. Lineage (NCBI taxonomy): Eukaryota > Metazoa > Chordata > Actinopteri > Gadiformes > Lotidae > Lota > Lota lota. Next base: position 621,408 of record JACYXH010000537.1, read on the forward strand.
TGTTTCCGTTGTTTGGAACAAACGTGTTTCTCGAGCCAGACCCTTTTATCACCAAGTGCCTGCTGTGTACACCGACACATCTGCTGTTGATTTATCGCTGGCTCATCAGTCCTCGATCAGACTGTAGCTTTAACATTTATGTGGTGTTTTTCTGTTGTTCAGTTTGCTGATAAGGAAAGCTATAATCTCCTATATCTGGTTAGATATTATATATTTATCTGGTTGGTAACATGTCAATCTTGCTTCAAACTCTGAGCTGTTTGAGTCTGCTTGAGGGCAATCTGCATTTACATTTAGCAGACGCTTTTGTCCACAGTGACTTACAACCATTCACACACCCATTCACACACCGACGGCGGAGTCGGGAGCAGTGAGGGTGAGGTGCCTTGCTCAGGGACACCTCAACACTCAGCCAGGAGGAGCCGGGGATCTAACTAGCAACCTTCCGGTTACAAGTCAACCCGCTCTACCTCCTGAGCCGCTGCCGCCATCTGTGCTCTTCCAAAAATGGCGATCCAACTTCAAACCCACCGATCCACTGGGCTTCTGTGTTTTTGGTGTATTGTGGCTCGATGGCGCAACATAGCTACAGCGCCAACCATGTCGGTGGGCAATACCTGCTTTGTAGCGGCCACAGGTTCGATTCCCGACTCGTAGTCCTATGCTGCTATTTGTCAGCCCCCTTCCATCCCCCCCCCCCCCATCCCCGTTTCTCTCGCTCAATCAGCCCCACATCCCCCATCCCTCTTCACTCGACTCGCTCTCCTTGTCCACTGTGCTCTGGGAGAAAAAAAAAAAAAACCAGGGGGGGGGGGGGGGGGGGGGTGTGCGTGTTTACTCACCAGTTGACGAGCATGGCGGCGTTGTTGTCCGAGATGAAGGGCAGCTCGGCGCGGACGCTGCGAGAGGCCATCAGTAAGGCCCAGAGGCAGCAGCTGGGCCACCAGCAGCGGGCATGGGCGGGCATGTTCCCCACTCCGGCCCGGTCGGGAGCCATGCATCAAGGCGGCGCGACTAGCCAGGGACGGCCGGACGGATCCCGGCGAGGGCCGTCTCCGACGTAAGCGAGCGTAGCGGAAGGGGAGGGGGGGGGTCTTGTTTGGCGGCCGCTGGTCATGGGGTCGTCAGGGGTCCCGGTTGAACGAGGAGAGGGAGTCGCGGGTTTGGGTGCCGTTGCCGAAGTTCCCTCGGTAGAGGCATGGCGCTCCGTTAAGGTCGGCCGGGGTGTCGTTCGATTTGTCCAGGTTCCCTTTCCTTGTTTGTGTTCTTCCCCGCCCTCGGCAACAAGCGAATGAAGAAGTGTGCGGTGTCGACGTCCGTCCCTGTGGGCTCCTTCTGGAGTGGCCGGTTTGCGCCGATCACGGCCGACGAACGTACGCACGTACGCACGGAGAAGAAAAGCACGTAAACCCGGGACTTCGGCGACTAAAAGTCCCCCCCTGTGGCTTTAGACCGCCCCCTGCTCCACGCCATGCGTCTGGACATTTGGTAGCGGGTCTCCCTTTTCCGACGGCCTACGAGCTCCAACATTAATCTGTGGTCTGAGGTGTGTGTGCTTGTGTGCGTGTGTGTGTGTGTGTGTGCGTGTGTGTGTGTGTCTGCGACGGGACTGGCAGAGTGGGCAGGGCTTAGCACTTTGTACGGCTTCCCAGGACAAGACACCCCCCCGCCTCCCCCACTGTAGTCTCTCTCTCTCTCTCTCTCTCTCTCTCTCTCTCTCTCTCTCTCTCTCTCTCTCTCTCTCTCACGCTCTCTCTCTCTCTCTCTCTCTCTCTCTCTCTCATGGCAGGATGCAGATTGTAACCAGGGATTAGGGGGGGGTCAAAAATCTGCTTTTGCCTGAGAAAGCCTCCTGTATCACTCTGTGTGTTTGTGTACATACATGTGTGTGTCTGTGTGTGCATGCATGCATATAAATGTATGTGTGCGCGTGCAAGCTGTGTGTGTATGTATGTGTCTGTGTGTGTGCGTGTGTGTGTATGTGTGTGACTAGAACAGTGAGGGACATAGAGATAGCAGAGGGCATGCTGGGTGTGTGTGTTTGGGTCATACTTAAACACACCCAACAGGCGGAAATCAGTTCTATTTTTTTCCTTAAATCCTCAAACGCAATCTTCAGTTGTTGACAGGATATTGTGCCTGCCTCTCTGTCTCTGTCTCTGTCTCTCTCTCTCTCTCTCTCTCTGTCTCTCTCTCTCCTCCATCCGCCATCTTTATCTGTCCAATTAACAAATATTGAACCGACATCGTCCATTTTGAAATTCTAGGCATGTTAACAAGAATTTCAACGTTTCATTTTGACGTTTCACACAATTGCTTCACGCGAATTATTCCATTCAGTGGAAAATAAAGAAGACGTCTCTTCTTCGAAATAGAGAGACGCGGTTGGAAGATGTATTTAATAATCACAAAGACTTCCTAAGGGTAGCGCCATTACAATTCAAACCCACTGCTCGCTGTGATCCTCAATTGTAGACACAAGGCAAAACAACAGCATGATTGACTTTCAGAAAAAAATGGTTTCAAACGCCTCAAAAGAAATTGTCGAGCCTGAATGCTCGACCCGTTCTAACGTCTCTTTCGGAGAAAGTTGGTATCCGAAACAAAACTGTAGCGATACAACTGCACACCGTCGTGTTATCAAAAGCACCCTACATTCACGTGCCGCAGTGCAAGAAAACATCAGCTTGTAGCGCCGACTGCTATCGAGATTAATTATCAAGACATATAACAGATAGCGATAAAGATAGGTCTATGAATGTAGTCTACCACTATGGATGCAATAAGAGGCCTGTGTGTGAGAAACGTAAAAGGCTGTTACCTCCACCAGGTCCTACAACATGTACAGTGTCCATGGTGACTATGACAAAAGTACCCGAGTGTGATTGGTTAAACTGATCGTTCGCAGGCTGTGGCGATGCAAATTAATGTCCCTTTTTCGCAAAATGAAAATCACAGCGTACGTGTACAGTCCCATTCAGCTCTAAGATTTGTGGTTATCTTTTTAAGAACCCAAGTCACATGACAACCCATTGTATTGCTTAGCAAATGACTTGAGGAACAAAATGGCCGACATTTATCCTCTCTACTTTAAAGATTTTGTTTTTGGTCATATTTCCTTTATAACTGTGTCCAGTACGTCCACAGATGGCCCCGGGGCCTAACACACGCTCTCCCCCACCCGTCCTCCCCCTCTCTCAGGCCAGTACACGGTGATGATGGCCCACTTCTACCTGAAGAGGAAGATCGGCTACTTCGTGATCCAGACCTACATGCCCTGCTTCATGACCGTCATCCTGTCCCAGGTGTCCTTCTGGCTCAACAGAGAGTCCGTCCCCGCCAGAACCGTCTTTGGTGAGACACCGTTGACTTCAAACGTGTGTGTGTGTGTGTGTGTGTGTGTGTGTGTGTGTGTGTGTGTGTGTGTGTGTGTGTGTGTGTGTGTGTGTGTTTGTGTTTAAGGAGTTGCATAAAGGGAATAAAGGGTTTTAATGGAACATGCCAATCCACACTCTTGGGGTACGGCAGGGTCTGTTAAAGTATAACACAGAGTTAATATTATTATATAATTCGATTTGAATACTGTATTTCATATTGGATCTTCTTTACAGACAACTGCACGGGGCCTACAGCCGTATAGAACGACCCTGATTTGGTGTTAAGCCTTAGTTGGTTGAGTGTCTGTCCGTGATATCGTCTTGACTATTACATGTCAATACACTGAGTGATCGATGTCGTTTTAAACATGGGTCCAGTCCGCACTCGGGTAACAGCAATTCTGAAGCAACACAATATGGTCAACAGCTCAAATAGCAAGAAGACCTTTTTAATATTGATTGATTGATTGATTATTTATTGATTTATATAAATTGAAACTTTAAACCCTGTTTCATTCTGTGTTGTTGTTTTGCATTTGTTTGTTTGTTTGTTTGTTTGTTTGTTTGTTTGTTTGGGCAGGCGTCACCACGGTGCTCACCATGACAACGCTGAGCATCAGCGCCAGGAACTCGCTGCCCAAGGTGGCGTACGCCACCGCCATGGACTGGTTCATCGCCGTGTGCTACGCCTTCGTCTTCTCCGCCCTCATCGAGTTCGCCACCGTCAACTACTTCACCAAGCGGAGCTGGGCCTGGGACGGCAAGAAAGCCCTGGAGGCCCAGCACCCGAAGGTGCAAATACATCCTTCCTCCGTCACCATGACGACTCACTGCTGAGTCATTTAACAGACGCCGTTATCACAAAGTAACGAATAGAAAAAGAGTTACACTGACCCTTTCTTACTGTTTACCTCCCCCCTTCCTCCTCCCTCACCATCTCCACTTCCCCCCTACCACCTCCTCCTCCTCCACCACCTCCTCCTCCACCTCCTTTCCCCCTCCACCCTCTCCTCCTCTTTCCTCCTCCTCCTCCTCCACACCTTCCTCCAACTCCTCCCTCCTCCTCCTCCTCCACCTCCTTGCCCCCCCCACCCATCTCCTCCTCTTTCCTCCTCCTCCTTCACACCTTCCTCCAACTCCTCCCTCCTCCTCCTCCACCTCCTTGCCCCCCCCCCACCCTCTCCTCCTCTTTCCTCCTCCTCCTCCACACCTCCCTCCTCCTCCTCCACCTCCTCCACCTCCTCCGCCACAGAAGCGGGATCCGATGGTGCTCTCCAAGAAGCCCAACAACGCGTGCTCGGCCGGGGTCAACTACACCCCCAACCTCACCAAGGACCTGTCCGCCACCATCTCCACCATCTCCAACACCACGTCGGTGCAGCTCCGCTCGGTGGGCATTGGCGTGGGCGTGGGCATGGGGGGCTCGGCCTCCGACGTCAGGGCCCTGGACCCCAAGAAGACGTACAACAGCGTGAGCAAGATCGACAAGATGTCCCGGATCGTGTTCCCCGTGCTCTTCGGGACCTTCAACCTGGTGTACTGGGCCACGTACCTCAACCGGGAGCCCGTGGTGGAGGGGGTGCTCACCTCTACGTAATCCCCGTCCGCCATCATCCGACGCCTGATCCCCCCCCCCCCCCACCCACACCCCCCCCCCACCACCACTCTCTAAACCCCCTTCCCCCCATAGAGCCCTCTCTTCTCTTCTTTAGTTTTTTTGGGGGGAAATCTGCAATCTGCAGATTTTGTTTGTTTCGTTGTTTTGGTTTGTGGTGCCCAAAAGAACTGCTGAAAAACAGACGGCGGCTGCTTAAACAACTACTGGAGGTGGTGGTTGGGGGGGTGGAGTTTGGGGGGGGGGGGGGGGGTGGAGTTTGGGGGGGGGTGGAGTTTGGGGGGTAGTTTTGATTCATCGTTTCGCCTACAGCGATTTGCATGACGCTCTCTCTCTCTCTTCAAAGGAAAACTGGAGTCTTGTTTTTCACAAAAAGCCGACCGAGAATTTGTCCGTTACTGCTTCAGGTGTTCGGTGCGTCATTTTTAAAAAGGGGCCTTTTTTCTTTTTTCAAAGTCCGCTAATGCGGGTATTTTAATGGACTTGGCCTACATAAAAAAAAAAAGCTTCTCATTGTTATCATGAACTGGGCAGCTTGGGAGGAAACGTTACACACACATCTAGGAAAAGTCTGCAATACAACGTGTGCGATTGTGCGTGCAAGTTTTTGTGTGTCTTAGAAAACAAGAAAAACGTATTTCACACTGCGTGGAGAGAAGAACTTTTACAACAAAAAAAAGCGAACCTCATTCCTTGCGGGATCAACGCTGCGAATTCATGAATACGTTTGTTTTAACCCGGTGGAAAAATAACCGAAAAAACGTAGCTTGTGTTGATTTATTTGGTTTTGCTTGTTGTGTTTTTTTTTTTTTTTGTGTTGAAAAATCAAGAAGCTTATTGCCTTTGGAACATTTGGGACGACAAAGTAGAGCGCCGGGTGTGAGTGTCGCCGTTTGTCTTTGCTGAAGATCCCCCCAAAAATACATCGTGTGGAACGTGAACCCCTAAAACAAAACAAAAAATGTAATTAGCACGGATGAGAACTGCCTTGGATCGATTCAACATGGCCTCAAAGGGAAGAAAACAATTGTCCTTTTTTATGTGCCGTGGCCAGAATCCGAAGTTAATTTGTATTTTGCATAGAATATTTTATTTATGGCGCCTCTGTGCTCAACTCTTTGCCACAAACATCGGCAGATAAGTAACCCGTTTATCTGTCAAAGTGAGTCAAATGTACCCATGTTACGACGCATGAATGCAGGCCAAATTGTCCTGTGATTGGAGGCTTTTTACGTTGCTTTCATTTACCTAAAACTTTACCGCGAAGAAATGTTCACACACGGGGGAACTTTGTACATAGAAAACCTTTCTTGTTTTCATCGATTCTAAGTCCTTATTTGGGAGACATGGAGAAAACAGTTATTTTCTGGAGTTCTTTGGAGGAATTTTGAATCGTCGAAAAAAAACACACCATAGTCTACATGAGGACTTTTAGTGTACATTTATGTCTTAAATACTTTACCTTTTTGGGGGAATGTTTAATGTACACATGGCTGTTTGTTTCCTAACTCGCTGCTTTGAAAAAAAAAACGCATACTACAGATCTAACTTTAAAAGTTTTCATCTAAATGGTCGTAACGTGAGACTTCAATGTTCCTTAACCAGAAGGGTATGCAACAGGGAAATGCCTGTGCAATGATTGTGGTCCCATAAAAGGGTAAATTCACTCAAAAATCCCCACTTTCCCCTTTATGGCTCCTAGAACATTCAACTGGTTGTGTCTTGGGCAGCGTTTGGGTCATGCTACGCTGCTGTGTTGTTTCTGGGGGGGGAAGTTGAATTACGTATCAATTCAACTTTTTACCGTTTTACCGTTAACATTTTACCGTAAAATATGTTTGTAACTAAATGCCTTTTACTAATTGGTTACTTTGCAGATGCTTCCACCCAAAGGGATTCACAGTGAATCCAGATCCGTGGATTTTGGATTTTTCCGCCTTTTGTGAACCTTCCCGGGGTTAGAGAAGAGCAGTCACACCACGTTTTTGTCGATCAATATTTTTCGATTTTGTCGATCGGTTCAGTGATCCCCCGTACGGAACTGGCAGCTGTACGCATTAGCGCGCTAATATAAATACCATGGGGCTATAGCATTAGCCCCACAACTCAACTAGATACACCTTCTAAACAATGCAAACATATATCTATTTACGTGTGTATGTGTATTATAAACTATGTTAAAAAGGCAAATTCCAAAAACAAGAATTCTGCCTATAACAAGCTAGCCTGACATCGCTAGGCTAAACCCCGCGTGCATTTTGGATTTCTAAAGGGCGTCACCAACGGGCACAGACCAAAATGCCTCTGGACGCCATTGGATAGGCCTACAACCAATCACAGCAACGCAACGCCTGACGCAGCACTGAGCGACAAAATATAATATTTCTTCTCAACAAAAGCTTTAAGTGCAGTTATCTATTCTTCTTTTATTGAAAATACACCTTCTAGTTAATTGAATACTGTCTCGATAGCGTAATCAACAGACCGTTCTGCATCAGCGGCAGCCATCTTTGTTGTTGTTGTTGTTGTTGTTGTTGTTGTTGTTGTTTAAACGCCTCTACGGCACCCCCTCTGCACCGCCATCGTAGTCATCCTGCCTCATATTAGATGAACAGTTGTGATTGGTCGGTCTATTTCGTACCGGCAGAAACAAGTTTGTTTGTCTGCAGAGCAAATGAAAGATGAGCTTGTGGGATTTCTCTGGCTCCCAGGCTAATAACAAGCAGTCACCACGGCGCTATTTTGTTCTGAAGAACCTTTTTCTACTTCTGCCGGGCTGTGCGCAACGATACAGGTCCCTGCTGGTAGTCTTGCTGCTCTTGTCTAACCCTGGGGAGGTTCTGCTGTAAGGAGCAGGCAGGGCTAAGGGGCTAAGGGGCATCTAGCTCTGGGGTGACTACAAGTTAGGCTGTAGACATTGGTGATTGAACCGGAAACCTTTCGGCTTGCAGTGGACCACCTTAGTTATCACCGGAGCAACTTGAATGGCATCCTGGTAGAATTCGGAGGGGTGAACATTTCTAAAGCCCAGAGAAACCACCTGGTTGTTTTTGTAAGATATGGGAAGACATTTTGGATTTGGTGTGAACTGACCCTGTACCAAACAGCACATGGTGACCATTCCCTGTTGGTTTTTCCCACGTTGCTTAATTTTTGGCAACCTTTTGCTTAGCCAACTTACATACAGTATATGCCAACCCGAGATCATTTACAGATGAATCTAACCTATACCCCCCCCCCCCCCCCCCCCCTTTACTTCTATAAAAGGCAACTTTGAACTGAAAGAAAAAGACACAACGGACAAAGACGGATAGTTAATCAGCTCAGAGGAGGAGGTGTGGGGCGGGGAGGTTTGGACAGAATCCGGACCCTAACTTTTGGTTGCCTTGTCTGTCTGACACCCCCACTGCCTCACAGATGGTCCAGCCCACGTTGGCAGAAGCCATGCCAACTAAGACATGGACAACACGTGGTTCCTAACCGCTGTGGCGCCAATCTGAAAGTACGGATGTTGGGACTTGCTTTATATAAAGACTTATGTTCTGTCTGACACAGCCCTTTAATCCTTCATCTGTCTGCCAGTGTTGCATGTTCCTAAAGACAGTTCCTCGCGTTCCTAGATCATCTCCACCTTCACACATTCAAACGTCGCTTGACGCCATGCAGCGTTTCGGCCCAACGGCCAATCAAAACATCCCCCTTTCAATTCCGCCCCAGAGTTCTAGAGTCCGCACTCGTCACCCGAAGAGCAAAGGACAACCACGTCGCTCTCTCCAAGTGCAGGGGTTTGAATGTCGTCCTGTTGGCTCCTGAGCTGAATGACGTAGCACTTCTGCTCCCGGGCCCTCGCCGCGCTCCGTCCAGGATAATCCCCACACACTGTCTGTGCACACGTCTCCCGCCGCTGGCTCTGTCTGCAAGGCCGCTGACATCCACCCGCCCCTCTCCACTCCTCTGCCTGGCTCCTTCCCTCCCTCTGTCGCCTTCTGCCAACTGGTAATCAGGTTCCTGTCAATCCATTCATCCACTCTACACGATCCCTCCCTCGCACAACTCTCTCTCTCTCTCTCGGCTCGACTGACTGCACATATTGTACCGAACCCACCCCCGCCGCCAACATCCTCCTCCTGTACACCCACACCCACTAACCCGCACACAGCCACTGCCACACACCCATACCCCCCCCCCCCCCCCCCCCCCCCCATATACACAGACCCACACAGACCCCCCCACACACACACACACACAGCCGGTCGGCGGCTTGCGTTCGCTGGACCGCACGAACCCACCAACTGCCTCTTTATTTAGTAGATGTTTTGTTTCTGTATGTTTTGATTCTATCAGGGGAACAAGGTGCTGCATGGCGGTCCTCATTCCTCTGCATACAGTGACGACATGCAATCGGCTAATCTTATCCTAGACATTTCTGCGAGGCATTCTACTGACTTTGGGTTTTATTGAGTTTAGTAAAGGCAAAAACGTGTCAAACAACAATGTTGAATATGTGTCCCAACAGATGTCCTCTCATATTTGAATAAAGATGGTCATTATAGTGCTGCTGGTGTTTGTAGTTACAGGACTGACCGGGGTCTGACTCTGTGGGGCGGAGGGAGGGCTACATGAAGGTGTGTGTGTGTGTGTGTGTGTGTGTGTGTGTGTGTGTGTGTGTGTGTGTGTGTGTGTGTGTGTGTGTGTGTGTGTGAGACCCACTCTTATCGCCAGGGGGTAAACTAGTTCTTCTAACAGTGCAAATTTCCCCCCAAAACATTCCTCAAAAAGCCAGACGTGTACTTCCTATTCACTTCGTCAACAGCTCTGTAAGATAGGGGGAGGGAGGGAGGGAGGGGGAGGGGGGGAGGGAGAGAAACCAGGTAGTAATAAAGTGTGTTTATGGTTCCTATCACAGCTATAGTTAATATGGAGCCTGTGCGTAAGAGACTTCATTTAGATAAGCAGGCCTATAGTCTATTGTGTAGTTTTAACAAACTTCTATGACTATGTGTAAGCAGGTGCATGTATTCAGCTCTGGAGAAACATCTGCTGAGCTTGGAGGACTTAAACTGAAAAAACAGGAAGTAGAATAATCGGCTGAACACCATAGGAGCAGTTTGAATTGGTTCAGGGGGCTCACTGAACCCTCTAGTGGCCGAAAATGCATGCAAGGATTTAAATATCCTGAAGATTAATCCTTCTTTATTGTCATGCCTTGCCCTATAACAACAAACACAAAGGGTAAACCCGTCGTGTGACCGTGATTATCTTCATAAAACATGTTCTGTGGTACGGTGGCCTGCATGGGCCCTCTCGCACGCGCACCCAGGCAAAGGAGAGGTTCCTTCTTCAGCTCAGCACCAGCGCCTCAAACACAGACCTCTGTGTGTTTCAACATGGACCCAGGGTCCTATTAGACGCCACGGGGTAGGTGGTGTATCAACCAAAGTTGAAACTGATCCTATGCTGAACACAAGAGAACATTCAGTTGGCTCCACTGAGTTGTTATTACCATTATGCTTTATTAACCAATACAACAGAAAAATAGTCCCTTACATGTACACAAGGACTAAAACAATAGAACCAGCAGACATTACTAATCATAAACAGGTGTGCACATATCTTTAATAACTGAGTATGTTCCGCTGCATTAATTGATCTTCAATGAGTCTTCTTGTTGGGTTCTTCTTGTTTTTTCCTTCCTCATATTGCTACACCCTTTACAGGCAGGTATTCAGAAGAGGGCCAAGGGAAGGTGCGTGCACACACACACACACACACACACACACACACACACACACACACACACACACACACACACACACACACACACACACACACACACACACACACACACACACACACACACACACACACACACACACACACACACACCCGTACTCCGTCCTTTGGGTCGCACGGTCAACTGTTAACTCCTGACTTCGGACAGATGAGAGCAGGCGTACGTCACCTCCCTGATGGCAGAGCGAGCACGCCCCCTGCTGGGTGAGAGCAAGCACTCCAAGAGGGCCAGCGCTAACTGGAAACAGTGGCACCGTGCCTAAAAGCCCAGCCCCATTTTGTTTACTTCCTCAAGGAGCGAGGGGCAGAAGATCTGTGGCTTCAAGGTGAGGGTTAGGGGGTTAGCAGTCCAGCTTCATTATTGGCTTCCTACCTTTATTATTGCATAACAAATAGTGCTTTCAAGAGTTTGTCTCTTCACCCTGGTTACACAATATAACAATATTTATATTTATAAAAAAAAATTGCCTAATTATATTTGTGAATACATGTTCGGCAACTTTAATAATGAATACGGGACATAGTAAGCTTTAAAAATATATTTTATGTAACAATTGCAAGTTTTCTTTTCAAAATATTTTTCCAGAGACCCTCCAAAATGTTGCTGTTGAGGCATTTTCTTTGTCTTAGGTGTCCAACTAGGGGTCTCAGACCCTCCCAAGACCCCCTGTATTCCACCCTGCTCTTAACCATCACCGGGGGACACTTATTTGTGCGTATTTTGTGTTCATGTTTATAATCGAAAAGTTGCAGGCATATGGGTGTATTAGAATATCCACCTACACAAAAAGGTGTAACATTTCCAATGATACTAAAGTCATGAATGTGGTCATGTTAGGAACTGTGTTTTACTTTAAACTTTTTCCATAATTAAATAATTGTGTTAAATCTTGACATGTTTTATTGAATACATTTTACAATATATACATAATACTGAATAGTTATGTAGTGTTTTAAATAAATTTTTATATTAATTTTACTTTATTAAATTATGTATATTAAGTATTGTAATACATGTTATTAGTACACCTGCAGAGATGTTTTGTATGTTATAACTTATATTCTAGCATATGTATTGTAATACATGTTATAGCACACCTAGGGATGTTTTGATAACCACGCCCAATCATTTGAATATACCAGATGGAAATGTGGCATAGTGAAATGAATGTGCCATTAAAAAGATAAATGGCATTAAATAGATTGTGTCATTATAAAATAACTATGGCAAAAAATAAACATAGCATTGTGAAAATAAAATGGATAAAAGTAGTCTTACTTTTTATAAAATAAAATAAAAATAAAATAAAAACGTGTTTCGTTAAATATATTGACTAATTTATATACGTATTGCCTATTTTTTATTTCATAGCCATATGACAAGCTAAACAACCAATCATTTCACTTTATAAATGTGGCAGTGTTACAGTGGTGGTTTGAATGTGTTGTAGTAGCTGAGAATGGCCTATAGGGGGCAGTCGGTACACATTGTTACTAAAATGAATACGCTTGCATTTTAGTAGCTATATGGATGTTGTGTGTATATGTGGATTATGTGAATATTGTTGAATAATATGCATGACGTATATTCAATGTATTACAGGAGTTTAGCTTGACATTAGCCAAGTTAAGACAATTAAACTAATTGCACCAAACACGCTGAAAAAGTCACAATGTAGAATTTTCGTTTATAAAAAACAATTGACAGAGCTTTTATATTTTTGGAAAGCATAGCACAGTAAAACATTTTCCCAATAAATTGTTTCAAAATGTCCAAACCATTCAGAAAGCAAGTGAAGAGGTATGTGTAAAAACCAGTCCTTCCTAACCAGCTCTTTCCCTGACTCTAAACCCTGACGCTCAACCCTAACGCTGAACCCTCTGCAGGGCAAGAGAACACTCCTTCACAGTAAAGGTTCGAACCCTGGAGAAGGAACACAGAGGAACAGGGAGGACTAGAGAGAAAAGTGAAGCTGTGAGGTTAGTTAGTGGACAGACATGAGGGAAAGGCATGTGGAAGCACATGCGGTGAGAAGAAGGTTATTCACACTGGAGTTCATTCATCCATCAGCCTCAGACTGCTGACTTGAAGCTCAGCAGTTCTTCTTGAGGACGATGCTCAGATTAACTGAGGAGACGGTGACCAGCAGGACGTCAGGATACAGGTGGGATTCAGCTCAGCTGTGTCTGCCCCAGAGTAAACAGGATTTCACCAACGTCTTACAACGGATGACATGGATTATGTTCATTATTCAAAATGATGCAACATTATTTGAAGCAAAGAGACTACATTAGCTAGGCTAGGCTTTAGGGTACCTTGCTCAAGGATGCATCAATGTATTCTTTAGACTTGGGGGTTGAACCCGGCACATTTCGGCTGAGTTGAACACCCAATCCCGTACCCTATCCGGCCCTATACCAGTCCACTATGTTTAATAAATGCAAACTTACAAGGAATACTTGGTAGAGTCATGGTCGTCCTCCAGAGTCACAGCTCCTCCATCAGCTCTCCTCAGCCATAGAGTCCTGGTCTGTAACAAACACAGCGGAAGTTTGACTCCAATGTCTGGTAACAAATAGCTGCAGTTTACCATAACATCCACTATTTCAGTTTATGCAAACTTACAAGGAATACTTGTTGGTAGAGTCTTCCTCGGGCTTCACCTTCCAGATGTGTGGCTTCTCCATCAGTCCTCCACAGATTCCTAGTCTGGTTACAAAAGCTGGGCTCTAATGTAAAGTAACAAACAGTAGTAGTTTGGCTCTAATGTAAAGTAACAAACAGTAGTAGTTTGGCTCTAATGTAAAGTAACAAAGAGTAGTAGTTTGGCTCTAATGGTGTGCAACAAAAGTAGCAGCTTTAGTTTGTCTGGTAACAAACAGTAGTAGTTTGGCTCTAATGGCAGGTAACAAAGCAGCAACTTTAGTTGATCTGGTAACAAACAGTAGTAGTTTGGCTCTAATGGTGGTCTCTGGTACAGTAACACACCGTGGTAGTGTGTGGTAGCAGTACTCTACTAGAAGTGGCAGTGAGCAATAATTACTTTAGAGTCGGACTCCATCTGCCCCACAGCGGACATCCTTCACCAGGCAGGGCCTCCAGCACGGCTCCTCCATCAGCTCCTTCAGCCATGGCTTCCTGGTCTGGTTACAAACACAGCTGGGTCTCAACGGCTGGTAAAACACCTGGCGATGCAACACCTGCACACCTTCTGCATTTGAGGTTCATTTGTAAAATGGTAGCCAATATTTAAATGTCCTTATAGTCAACAAGGTCTACAAATTGACATTTTGAGCAATGCATCAACCATAGTCGTAGCAGCACTAATAACAACAATGGCTCATATGACTCATACATAACCCCAGTATGAATGACCTCATCACAGCTTTGGCACAGAATTAAAATCTGAAGATGATAAAACCCCTTCTACAATAACTAGTCACCAGACCTAAAAAGAACCCGATGGCTTTTAGTGTTTCAGATAAACTTGGTGATGGTTACCCTCTGGTCCAATCCGGTGCTGCATGCCTCTGGTCCCCAGCCTCTGGTCCATCCTGGCGCCACACGCCTCAGATCCCCAGCCTCTCCATCCAGGTGCTGCATGCCTCTGGTCCCCAGCCTCTGGTCCATCCTGGCGCCACACGCCTCAGATCCCCAGCCTCTCCATCCAGGTGCTGCATGCCTCTGGTCCCCAGCCTCTGGTCCATCCTGGCGCCACACGCCTCAGATCCCCAGCCTCTCCATCCAGGTGCTGCATGCCTCTGGTCCCCAGCCTCTGGTCCATCCTGGCGCCACACGCCTCAGATCCCCAGCCTCTCCATCCAGGTGCTGCATGCCTCCGGTCCCCAGCCTCAGCCTGCTTCCGGTCCCCAGCCTCAGCCTCCAGTCTACCCTGGTGCCGCATCCAGAGGCTCCTGTAAAAATTCAAATTAAATTTGCCCATTAGTTAAAGACACATAATTACACATTCATGCCTTCACACACATTTATTTATTATTTATTTTTCTATCCCTCTATTCTTCAGGGATTCTCTGATCAGGGATGGCTTCTCAATGAACAAATAAATTAATACGTTTGCATGCAAGTGATGTGACTGAAATAACCATTGTACAGATTGAAGACTAAGTGGAGTTTGCCTCACTGAACATGTAAGAAACATTCACCCATTTATAAAGACGCCACGTTAGGATCACATGATAGCACTACAAGGACCAGAGATGGGAAGTGATTTGGCCACTTTTAAATGTTATTTTCTTATGAAAGCCTCTTCAGTCCTTTATTTTTTCACTTTCATCTGTGGTACTTTTGAATCCATCACTACTCTGCATAGAGCTTTACAACATGGTTTAATTGACAAAATGTAATCAAAACCAAACTAAATCACAGGATACCTAAGAAGAACAACAAGTGTGTTCCTAGTTAACTTGTGTTGTGTTAGCCACACCAGGGCTTTGCATTTCAGCTACAGCAGCAGGTTTATATCAGCATAATACTATATATATTATATATAATAATAAACTTATTTGACTCTTCTGAACAGTTCTGCCATTTGTTTATCATCAATTAATTGAACTCTTATTTTATAACTCAAGCCTAGAAAAGACTGCAGCGATAAGACGGACTTTGTCACAAGTGGCATCCTGTTTTGGGAATGAATACAGCAGTCCACATGTTCAAACCAGAAACCCAAGATGTTATTCAGCCCATGCATTGAAACTGACCTGAAAAGACTTTCTACTCATGCACCAGAGCACTGACCTGTTATGGAGGACCTCTTTGACAGCAGGTGGAGGTCTGGCTCTGGGTGAGGAGGCAGACACCTTGAGACAAACTACATGTTACCATTTTAACATGTTGAGTTCCTACTACTGCAACATGTGGGACAGACGGCCATTACTTTAGCTGTTTAACTGGATACTATCCAGTTGGTAACTCATCACAAAAGTATGGAGTAAAAATAATGTAACTTAATGCCATTGGGTGGGGTTTAACTTCTGTGGCAATTATTGCCTGACCAGATATTTAGAATGTACCACCACCACCACCACAGAACACTAAGCATTAAAAATATTAAATGGAATAGTAAAATGATACTTAGCCATATTCAGGTGCTGGGTTGTATGGAAGAAATGCCTCTTTTTTTTCGCCTTAAAATGATTTGCAGCCTTGGTCATTCAGAAATGCGCCCACAAGTATAACGCAGTTGTGTACGCAGCGAGAGTCCATGAACGTGGTTTAAAGTACGGCGCAATTATCGAGAATTCTTGTTAAAATTGTGGAGAAACGCAAAACATATTGAACGGCGTATGTGTCAGTATGTATTTTGAACGGTCAACCTAAAGTTGCTTAAGATATAGGTCAAAAATTCCAGATGGTTACCGATTGAAATTGTTCTTTGTTGATGACGAGGTTACGGAAATGCCAATCCTGAACGTACTGCCAGATGCCCTAACAGGGTACTTTCGTAACTGATAGTTACACAAATGCCAAAACAGAATGTACTGCCAGACACCTCTCAGGTGACTCAACATCCAACTAACTGCCAAGTGTGTCCTTATGGTTGTGAATACTACAATGTTCAATGCCAACCATTTTGAGACTAAATAAAAGTTACCATATTAGACTCAATTATCTCCTTCAATGTATCTCCAGCATTGGAAGATAAGCATTCATGGTTCTCCGTATACACTGCAGCATTAGAGGTTCACACACTGCATAAATCTCCTACCTACCAACTACTATCCTCTGCAGGAAGAACAATACCTCCCGGCGGGAAGCACAACCGTCCGACTGGAACACGAACATTCCAGCCGGAACCAACCAGTAAGGAACATAACCAGCGCCTCACCTTGAGCTGAGGCGAAGATCCTGTAGTCCAGCGATGATCTTCACATTTTAAAACACAGCCAACAGACTTACCTTGAGGCGATCTGTTTGTTGCTGTTGGTTATTACTATTACTACTATTCAGTGTATCTCTACATTGCTATGCACCCAGTGTGTACATGTAGCCAAGTTAATACGCCCAAAACCATACGAAGAACACATAACTACCATGTAGGTCACACAACAACTTTTAACCTCAATTCCTTGCTTAAAAACTATAGAATCCTTCAAGGCAAAACAGTGACTACATTTTACAATACACAACAATTATCTGGATAATTCTGGGTACAAACCATACAAATCAAGTCTAAAGGTCTAGCTCAGAGAGCCAACCATATCCCTGCAACCCTGTTAACCTGGACTAACCGCATCATCACCAATAGCATATCATTTAAAACAATACATCTACAGAGGTCAAGTGAAAGGTGTGCGTTTGAGAAAGGACTGCACATAAAATAACCCCAATTCCTGAACTAACAACCTTCATGATTTAAAGAGCTACAGACTTTACATGTGTTCTAATCCCCTTTGCCTGCTCCCTCGTTACACTCAAAAACTCTGCATCTACATCGCTAGAGTGTTGCCCTACTGATGGAGGTGTGGTCTGAGTGAGCAGAGATGCATGCTAGGATACAGTGCTGTCTGAAGTCTACAGTTCTGTAGATGCGCCCCCTCAGGAGAAACCAAGCGTTTGAGAATCCATCATAACATCAGTTACATGAACTGGAATATCCTTCAAGATGGCGACAGGGATTCCCAAAGGAAAAATGCCAAGAGGAAGATGTGTGTGTTCTTCTTCTCAGCCACTAGAACATAACTAAGGTCTTCCATCAGAGAACCATGGAACACATTGCAACGTTCCTCTCTGTACATCTTGAAGCCCCAGTGAAGGTTTCCTTACCTCCTCAGCTGAAGAAGAGCACAACTTCAGCTTGAAGAGGGCCCTAGTTAGGATAGTTCTCAGATTGTTTCAGATTTAAGGGAACCCATCTTCCAGGTTCAGCTAGCCCTGTACAAAACAATACAGTTCAGCCAGAGAAGACTTTCATCTGAGAGCAAGAGTACACAAGACAGGATCCACAGGGCTGTCCATCCAGCCAGGTAGGAAGAGCCGCCTCACTACAGGTGTGAAGTTCATCTTGAATATCCATTTAGGTCATTTTCCAACTTCAGATTCTCCTTGTGGAATGCCATTAGGTGTCCATCCTCCATTGTTCCTAATTGGTGTAGTCCTAGTTTGAAGCCACTGATCCCGCCATTTGAATCCTTTCTTTACACTTGATTCCAATATAACACTCTTGTCCAGTGTGCTAGGATATCGTTCCGGAGCATCTTTCCAGGCTCTTGATGTATACTGGAGTCCTTAAGTACACGTGGTGCCCGTCCATCCGTTTTGATTTAGTGGACCATTCCAATACACCATGCCACTCAATCCCACATACCCTCATGTACGTTTTACCCGTCACACACACACACACACACACACACACACACACACACACACACACACACACACACACACACACACACACACACACACACACACACACACACACACACACACACACACACACACACACACACACACACACACACACACACGTAGAACCCTATGCCAGGTCGAACCCTAGCCACACACACGTAGAACCCTATGCCAGGTCGAACCCTAGCCACTCACACGTAGAACCCTATGCCAGGTCGAACCCTAGCCACTCACACACATGTAGAACCCTATGCCAGGTTGAACCCTAGCCACTCACACATGTAGAACCCTATGCCAGGTCGAACCCTAGCCACTCACATGTAGAACCCTATGCCAGGTCGAACCCTAGCCACTCACACATGTAGAACCCTATGCCAGGTCGAACCCTAGCCACTCACACACACACACGTAGAACCCTATGCCAGGTCGAGCCCTAGCCACACACACGTAGAACCCTATGCCAGGTCGAACCCTAGCCACTCACACACACACATGTAGAACCCTATGCCAGGTCGAACCCTAGCCACTCACATGTAGAACCCTATGCCAGGTCGAACCCTAGCCACTCACACATGTAGAACCCTATGCCAGGTCGAACCCTAGCCACACACATGTAGAACCCTATGCACTCACATGTAGAACCCTATGCCAGGTCGAACCCTAGCCACACACACATGTAGAACCCTATGCCAGGTCAAACCCTAGCCACTCACACATGTAGAACCCTATGCCAGGTCGAACCCTAGCCACTCACATGTAGAACCCTATGCCAGGTCAAACCCTAGCCACTCACACACGTAGAACCCTATGCCAGGTCGAACCCTAGCCACACACATGTAGAACCCTATGCACTCACATGTAGAACCCTATGCCAGGTCGAACCCTAGCCACACACACATGTAGAACCCTATGCCAGGTCGAACCCTAGCCACACACACATGTAGAACCCTATGCCAGGTCGAACCCTAGCCACTCTCACACACATGTAGAACCCTATGCCAGGTTGAACCCTAGCCACACACACATGTAGAACCCTATGCCAGGTCGAACCCTAGCCACTTTCACACACATGTAGAACCCTATGCCAGGTCGAACCCTAGCCACACTCACAAGTGAACCACTTCCATCTCATGTCAAACCCACATGCCACCAAGCCATTCAATGTCAAACACTCAAGCCAGGTAAAATCCTCATGCAAAATAACATTGCACCATCCATGCCCAACTCTCCTGCCATGACATCCAGAATAGAACAGAATCTTCAATGTGGCCAGAGATGTAAATGAGGTACAACATTCTTCAGTGGTGTCCGACATTGGTAATGGATTACGCAGGGTGTCTCCAAAAGGTGTATCCGGTTGTTTTAATGTCCCTGAAGTGATGCCTTTGTGGTCCAGTGGTTTCCTGAATGAGTAGCCTTCATAGATGCAAACCGTGCAGCTTTACTAAGCCTTGGGACAGGCCTCTGGGAAAGAGGTGAGAAGAATGTAATCTGTTCAGAAGACAA
This sequence comes from Lota lota, assembly GCA_026745465.1. Lineage (NCBI taxonomy): Eukaryota > Metazoa > Chordata > Actinopteri > Gadiformes > Lotidae > Lota > Lota lota. The sequence continues at coordinate 641,068 of JACYXH010000537.1, forward strand.
CCCAGGGGTGGGGTGGTAGGTCTTGAAGAGCAGGATCCTCCATCAGCAGGCTGACGAGCCCTCTGCTGGACCAGATGGAAGCTCTCTGGACAGTGTTTTGTACACTCCAACCCTCAAGATGGAAGTCTTTCTCAGGCTAAACTGCACAGTAAAGGGCAAGGCCAGCTGGACCTGGAAGATGGCTCCCCTCAAATCAAAAACCATCTTGGAATGGCCCCAACTAGGACCCTTTTTGAACTGGAGTTGTGCTCTCCTCCAGCTGAGGAGGTAAAGAAACTGTCGCTGAGGCGTCATGATGCATGGAGGGGAATGTTGAAATGTGTTCTATGGTTGTCTGGTGTAAGATTGAAGTTGTGTTCTAGTCGTTGGGATGAGGAGCCCTCACATCTGGCCCCTGGCGTTTCTCCATCGGGAATCCCTGTCACCATCTTAAAGGACATTCTAGTCCATGTAACTGATGTCACAACAGATTCTCAAACACTTGCTTTCCCCTGAGGGGGCACATCTACAGAACTAAAGACATCAGACAGCACTGTATCCTAGCATGCATCTCTGCTCACTCAGACCACACCCTCATCAGTAAAGCAACACTCATGTGATGTAGATGCAGAGCTCAGGAGAGCAGCGGGAAAGAAGACTCAAGAAATCAGAACCCAATCCTGGAGTAAGTTTTGGTTGTACCCACAGAAATCTCTATTATTACACCTTCCAACACTCACTTAGAACCTGTACTTGCAACCATTTTAACAAACCATTAATACTAACTCAAATCAAACACTTAAGTATCCCATGCACCAATAAAAAAAATCCTTACTATTCAAATCAACCTTCACCTAACGGGTTAACTCAACCCACCAGGAAGCCAAAATACATTTATGTGCCCAAGAATAAAGTGGAAATGAATGACTTACAGTTCGCAGTTTCTTCTTCATGGTGAAATCGGGATACTCACAGAACCGCAGTTTCATCTCCATGACAGACCTTTGCCAGAGTGAAAGACGCATATTAGAACACACACACACACACACACACACACACACACACACACACACACACACACACACACACACACACACACACACACACACACACACACACACACACACACACACACACACACACACACACACACACACACACACTTTTGGGCTCATTCCTTTTTCATATGTTTAAGATAATTAACATCTAATCTAGCTTTTTAATATACGTTATGCTTTTTCTTCGACCGCCATTCGGACAGAGTGAGTTACTTAACCAGTTCGAATGTATGGGCTCTAAAATGTTAGACTTTTGCATAGAATTAACATTTACATTTAAATTATAGTTAAAACACCTCAATCCCCGATTTCCATCACACATTATCAGCGATTTATATTCCACATACAAGTCAATGCAGGTGTGCAGCCTCAAGACACTCAGGCATTGGGAGCTGTAATGTCTGCTAGTGCATCCTTGCATTGACGTTTTAAAGTTTGAATTCAGTGTCGAGTTCCCGTGTTAAATGTACAGCAACGCTTCATCTCCACCAGAAAGGCCTAAGAGATGGTTTCTGGCCGACGGGGTTTCACGGCAGGTCAGACTGGGGGTGTTGGCCTACAAACCGCTTTATTTAAATGTGGGCTACATGCGGACCACACTTTAATAAGCTTATATTGCTTCTGTAAATAAATATAATCACGTTTTTAACTTTATGATAGGCTAAAAACAACCAACAAATATTTAACATTTGAATTAGTAGGCACATTTCTACTCACATCAGGTCCAGATGAGATGCTCTGTTTTACTTCGAAAAGTCTTCGTAACCTGTGAAACAGAGGAAGAGATGGCGAATTAGTCACAACACACTCCACCAGAACACTACACACACGTTGTGTTTTCATGAACACAATAATATTACCGCGTCTGAGAGCCATTACACTGCCAAACGGTAGCGGACACCAACGTGCTGTCCGCTTCCTCTGAACCAAACCGAACCAGACGCAATCAATTAACCAATTAATAAAAGCACGCAGCGCGCGAGCTGCGGCCGGTGAGCTAATTAGTCAAACTCAACGGAGCTTGGGCGCCCTCTGGTTGCTCTGGTAACAGCGAGAGTCAACTGTGTTTGATCTTAAATGACGTCACTAAATTAAATCAAACTAATAAGTAGGATTTCGATTCAGCCTTCATGGTGGAGAGTGAGGTTGACGGTGTTAAGACCTCTGTGCTTTCCGTGGTGAACTGAATTAACAAAGTCTTGTCTGTAGTCCAAACAAAATACACACTTATCGTACAATTAAAAAGATCGTTTTGGGATTTGCCAAATTAAACACAGGGACAATTTGCAATACTTTCACGTTCGAGGTCGTTTAGGATTCATCATATGAAATCAGATTTTTGGCCAATTATTTTCTATAGGCCTGCGTCACACACACACACACACACACACACACACACACACACACACACACACACACACACACACACACACACACACACACACACACACACACACACACACACGCGCGCGCGCGCGCGCACGCACAATTTAAGAGCATACTGGAATCGTCCGTCTTCTCACACACTCAATAATGTGGTTAATAATTTAGATAAGTCAGGTTTCACCATTCCCTCTTTAGAAATTCAACAACCATTAATCTGGTTGTCTGTTCCTTATTGCTATAAACGTGCATCTTGCCAGGATCATTCCATCGACAACAGAAAGTCAAAACGCACTGCGCGTGAAGAATCACCTGCCACGTGACACGTAACGTCGTTATGGCAACCAGTGCGCTGTGGTTTGGAGTCATTTCTCTAAAGTAAATTAGTAAATGACTGAAGCGCACTGTTGGTGATAAATCCTCATCTAGGTGAGGGTAAATGAACCTTTACATTGAACTCATAAACTCGTAAGAAACATTGGGTTCATTAATGTTCCTCATCACAGCGTCCCGCTCCTATCACAGGAACCAAGAATCAATATTTCCGGGGGGGTTCAGAATATTGCGTTCATATAACATGTTCATGTTCATGTATTAAATACAGGATATATGCGTGCACGTTACAGTAAATGAAATAACAGCCATAGGTCGTAAACAAGCGCACATGGACATTGTAGCGATCCCGCCGGAGACAGAGGAATGTCCAGTCGGGAGTAACGCGTAGTTTTATTTGATGAACACAAATAAAGACTGTTCACGAATTCCCCTTGGTTAAACTCTAAGGTGAAAGACTTAGACGATAATAAAACAGCTTTGTGCTCTTTGGATAAGTTGTGTTCGTCGCTGTGGGGCCTCCTAAAAAGGCCCTATTTCTTCATTTAGAGTCCATTCTTCGTCCAGTCTAAGCCCTCACCTGAGTGCTGTTCGGCGGCCGGAGTCTTCCTCCTGCTCGCCTTCATCGTCACCTCGACGTCGCTGCTGTCGGCCTCGTCGAACAAGACGTCTAACTTCTTTTAAACGTATAATTATATTAATATTTTATCATAATATGATCTATATGTATTAGGTCAACATTTAAGCGCCGCTTTTGACACTTACTCTGTAGTATTATTCATATCTTGGGGTTATTTCCAGGTGCTGAGGTCTTTCTCCGACATTTCTCAGAAGTCCAGCGGGAAAAGAGATCAACGGAAAATACAAAAAGCGCGAAAACTGAAGTTATAATGCAGCACGCGAGGACTGTGAAGTACATGAAACAATGTAACAACATTGATGAATGGCTCATTCTACGGAGTGACGTTTGAATCAACATTTTATAAATAAATAGATATATATAGCTACAAAGCAAATAAAGGAGGCAATAAATATATAAATAAATATAAAAATGAGTCAATATATTGAAAATAAATACATTTTATTTGAAAAGGGACGTTTTAAAAAAGGACTTTTATTTATTTCAGGGGACTTTTATTTCATAATGCCACATTCATTTATTTACTGCCACATATATTTCATAATGCCACATTTATTTATTTAATGCCACATTTATTTCATAATGCCACATTTATTTATTTAATATCACATTTATCTATTTAATATCACATTTATTTCATGATGCCACATTTCCATCGTATATTCAAACACTGAGGCACCAGACCAGCATAACATAAACTCAGTCCTCAGACCTCAGACAGAGAGCTGAGGAGAGAGAGAGAGAAGAGGAGGGAGAGAGAGATGAGGGAGGAGAGGAGAGAGAGATGAGGGAGGAGAGGAGAGAGAGAGATGAGGGAGGAGAGAGAGAGACACTATAACTGACACAGAGACACTGAGCAACCTATAGGTGAAAATAACCCCCCAAACCCAAACGCAGGGTGGAGGTCCTCCTGGGTGAAGGTGGACTGGAAGGTGTGGATGTGTGTCAGTGTGTCTGAGGACCCTCCTACATCTGGGGACACTCTGTAGAAGGACAGAGTGCCAGCAGGCCGGTCCAGATACACTCCTACTCTGTTAGAGCCAGCGGGGGGGAGACGTATGTCTGTTCCTCTACCATTGTACCAGGCAGAGTAACCACCATCATCACAATAAAGACTCCAGGACTTGTTGTTCCATCCAAGCCTGCTGTCATCACCCCCTCCTCTCCTTGTGATTCCTGTTTGTCACTCCCATAGAAACAGGTCTTTCCCACTCTACTTCCCAGTAACAGCGGCCAGTCAGACCCTCTCTACACAACACTTGGTACCAGTAGTCAAATCTCTCTGGGTGATGAGGATACGACTGCTCCTCTCCAACCCGCGTCACCTTTCTGTTGTCCTCTGACAGAGAGAGTCGTCTGTTCGCTGTGTTTGGGTCCAGTGTGAGTTCACAGGCATCTGAAGGGAGAACAAGACATGATTAGCTGCTGAACCATTCTTCATCATCATCATCATCCTCATCTGACGGGAGAACAAGACATGATTAGCTGCTGAACCATTCTTCATCATCATCATCATCATCCTCATCTGATGGGAGAACAAGACATGATTAGCTGCTGAACCATTCTTCATCATCATCATCACTAGTACTGTTGTCTTGCATACTTCTTATTCCTGTCCTTTTTCTACTCTACAAACATTAACATAGAAAGACAAAATAATATCGTATGATAGGTACTATAGTGGACTAGTGTGCTATAGCTTTAGAAATAGTAGTGCATATTGTTTTTAAGATCATTTAAGTTAAAGTTAATTGCAAATCCCATGTGTGAGTGGCTGTCCCAGTCAAAACATTGAAACCTATAAAAATGTATAAACTGAATCTACTCCCGCAATATTTACACTACATATACATGTTATACATCAAAATATTCAACATGATGAGCTGATTGCTCCTGTGGAATACCTAAGCAATAGTCTACATACCTTTCAAGATATTAGACGTTGAAAGGTTCCAATGCACATCCATTGTAATCCACCTGTGTAAACAACAGACTGAACCAGCTGAGCTCACAGACAGGCTGGAAATTTGCTGTTTGTACCATAGACCTGGTTCATACATAGTGTACATACACATGTACACATACGTACACATACATACCTACACAAACATACTAGACATACATAAACACACGGAAACATAGCTATACGTACGCATACACATCTGAATGAACAGACGTCACCTCCTGCTGTGTGGATGGACTTTCCATCTCAATAGTTAGTGTGTGTTGTGATGAATCTAACTAAACAGACACTTACACTTCTTTAGAGCTGGTTTCTGCCTACACACTCCATCGTGCTCCACCCTGGGGGGGAAACAAAGTGAGAGCAGCATGTTGAAACATTCACCTTCATCATCTGCTGTCTCATCACTTTCTACACAACATGAGTTCCAGCTGCGTTTTCAAACCACTTCATCTAGCAGCTGGTTGAATCCTTGTAGGAGACATTGTCCCTGAGTGGTGAGCTGTCCTCTCCATACCTGAGAGTGTCCAGTCTCCAGCGTGGATCCTCCAGTCCAGCAGAGAGCAGCGTAACTCCTGAGTCTCCTGGGTGATTGTAGCTCAGGTCCAGCTCTCTCATATGGGAGGGGTTGGAGCTCAGAGCTGAGGCCAGAGAACCACAGCCTTCCTGTGTGACCAGGCAGCCAGACAAGCTACACACACACACACACACACACACACACACACACACACACACACACACACACACACACACACACACACACACACACACACACACACACACACACACACACACACCTTCACCCTTGCCACTTTTAACATCCTACCGTTTAAAAGTGCATCACAAATGGTCTGTTCTGCGGCAGTCTGTGATTCATTCAACTCTAGCTAGTTACGTGGAAAATTGAGCTATAGCTCTACATGAATCATTTAAACGTCTAGAGAATAGTAAACCAATTGATTTAATATAAGGTCCGTTCTGAAACACTCGAAAAGGTGCATCGTACCACCATCTGCTGGTTAGATGAGGTCAGTGCAATTGGCTGAGCTGAAAAACATGAACCCTTCGTACATGAACCGTCATCACCATTGATTTATGTGTTGAGACGACTTTTAAATCACCTTGAAGGTCATTTCATGTCACTCTCCTACGAGTGATAGTCTCAGATATAGAGTAGGCCTGCACTACATAACACAATATCGGGATTGGCTCCACAATATTCAAGACAATATCACATTCATCGTTAAAGTCCCTGGTTACCCAAATCCAAACGGGCAAATGTGTTCATAAATTAAAAGTTGACGTTGATATTATTCTTCCATCAAAGATCAATAAAGAAAATATGCCATTTAATGTGATTAAAATACCGTTTGAAACCGTTTCACATGACCAGGTGGTTTAGCAGTCCATTTAATCAACTAAATATCTGAGGTTATGTTTTCTGAAAGTATGAAAAGGGACATATTTATGTGTTGCTTATTATGATGGTGAATGCAGTAGGCCACTGTAGGTCTAGTGGAGATTGGCCCAATGGTTTATTATGATGGGATTTAAGCTGTGGTTAACCAGCCGGAACCAGCCAGAGTGGCTCCTCCAATACGGAATCATTCTATATTGTATTGATATTGCAAATGATCTGTCTGCTAATGGTATAAAGTCCATAGATAGACCCCCCGCGTCACAGCCTATCAGATAGACCCCAGACTAATTACCAACTGTCTAGAAATGAATATTCATGAGCAGGCTAGAACCTTTCAATCATTTCATATATCTTTGAAATCCTTTTTTCTTTTTTAACGGGGACTGTCCCTGGAAAACGGGGCCGTCTGGTCTTCAGTAGGCCGGTAATATAGGCCTCCTACTGGAGCTGACCGCACCGGGGACCACGGCTTCCCCAGGGTCCTAGCGCCTGTGACGTTGTCCGCCTGCACATTGGCTCCCCGACTCCCTTAATCACTACCTGACCCGAGCACTCCACCACCACTACCACCACCACCACCACCAGCATCACCACATACCATCTTCAGACTGAAACCGTGCAGGATGGCTCCGTACCGGACCTCCTGCGTGCTGATCCTCTGTCTCGGCGCCTCCCTGGCCGAGATGGTGTTCCGATGCCCGGCTTGCACCGCGGAGCGGCAGGCGCTCTGTCCGCCACCAACGGACACGTGCACGGAGATCGTGCGGGAGCCGGGCTGCGGCTGCTGCCCGGCGTGCGCCCGGCAAGAGGGCGACTTCTGCGGGGTGTACACGCCGAGGTGCTCCGGCGGTCTGCGGTGCTACCCGCAACCCGACTCGGAGCTGCCGTTGGAGCAACTGGTGCAGGGCCAGGGGCTGTGCGGACACCAGATGGACCCGGAGCCCCCCACCTGGAGCCTGGATGGCCGTGAGCACGCCAGCAGCGGTCAGTGACTGGACAGCTCCGGTTTTTTCCTCTTCCATCAATGTTTAATGAGAGTGTCTAGACCGGCCGGGGAGCAGCCCCGGTACCGCCCGCTAGGAGTGGATGAAATGTTCCGAAGCAACAATGCGGTCTGATGGGCTTTCCTCATCGTGCTGTCGTGTAGAATTAGACCATGTAGGCGCATAGTGAGATGCACGCTCCCTTTATGGAAACGGTGTGCGTGTAAACGCGGTCAGCAGTAGCGGTTGTACTGTTGACGTTTTATAACAGAGCAGATCTCTTCTAATAATGGGCTCGTTACGGTGCAACAGAAGGAGCACCAGCTGAATGCTGAAGGAGTTAAGCAGGAGTTACAAGGCGCTGGAAGCGTCAATAGAAACACGGCAGTCTATCGATTCATCCACCCGAGTGTGGACTTGAGACTTTGAGCTGTAGAAGCTAAACCAGAGACACCGACCGGTTTTCACAAGAAGCAGACGAGATTACGCAGAAAGGGGTTTAAACACGTTGAGGTTTGCAACCGTTTTAAGGTCGAAATGGAGTATTTTTGGGGACACTGTTAGTTGGTTGATGAAACACTGTTAGGTCAGGTTGAGCAAGACCAGTCTTTGTCACTGGTCCGTTCATATCAAGTTCTGCAACAACACCGGATCCATGTTCTATAAATGTGGTTTGTTCTCTGAGTAGGAGAAGACTGCCATTGGCCCAAAGGGAAGATCAACTCTGAACCACAGCGTGGATTCAGTCATTTAATAATGTTGTATTTTACCCAGTGCTCCTCCTCCTTTAGGCCTACGAGGTCCTCCTCCTCCTGCTCCTGCTCTATGCTGTCCTCCTGCTCCTCCTCTATTCTGTCCTCCTGCTCCTGCTCCTCTTCTACGCTGTCCTCCTGCTCCTCCTCTATGCTGTCCTCCTGCACCTCCTCTACGCTGTCCTCCTGCTCCTCCTCTACGCTGTCCTCCTGCTCCTCCTCTATGCTGTCCTCCTGCACCTCCTCTACGCTGTCCTCCTGCTCCTCCTCGACGCTGTCCTCCTGCTCCTCCTCGACGCTGTCCTTCTGCTCCTCCTCTATGCTGTCCTCCTGCGCCTCCTCTACGCTGTCCTCCTGCTCCTGCTCCTCCTCTATGCTGTCCTCCTGCTTCCGCTCCTCTTCTACACTGTCCTCCTGCTCCTCCTCTACGCTGTCCTCCTGCTGTTACTGAAACACTAGACTACGACAGGGCAACAGAATATAGGGACCGACCAAACTCAGCCCTTGAATGCACATCAACACAGCAACTAATTGACCAAGGTGACGAACGATCAGCGACACCGATGGTTAAAAAACACTAACGAGGACCTCTGGTGGACGGAACGGAAACTACACACAGACAGAACGAGGCCTGCACGCCGTCACACACCGAGCAGAGCCAGTGAGCCACTAGAACTAAAGATTGGACATCGTTTCTGGTTTCTTGATCGTTAGAAAGAAGCCCACGAATTAACTAATGTTTCAATGTTAATTCAGGTTTCAATGGCTTACTATATATATTTGAGTTTAGCCCCAAATGTTGCAGATTGTTTTTCGTTCCCTCAATGTTTTTAACAGAACAAAGGGATTTTTGTCACTGCAATATTGGTAAATACATTTTGTTCTTCTTGGGTCGTGACTTGTCCAGTTGGGAACCACTGCTTTAGAAAATATAACTATATCAAATAATACCAAGTGGTACTTAAATAAACTAACTCGGTGGGAAACAGACTACAGATGACACCACTACAGGTGGTCAGTGGCAAGACGTCAATGTGTGCGTTGGATAATCTATTCCCCCTCGATGCAAACCATGAGACCTTGGTTCCTCTCTAGTAAACAGAAACTATGTTCTATGAACTATGATCCTCAGCAACAAGAAAAGGTTAAAGTTCGACCGTATGGTATGGCCTACCAAGTTAATTAGTAAACCAAGGACATGCCTCTTAAAGGGCCAGTAACCATATGAAGACATTTCATCATATTAAGTCAATTCATCATACTAAGTCAGTTCATTATATATAGTCACTTCATCATGTTGAGTCAGTTCAAATGTCTAAAGTAAATCCATCATATTAAGTCAGTTCATTGTATTAAATCAGTTCCTCATATTAAGTTAGTATATATGTCTACAGTAAATTCATCGTATTAAGTCAGTTCATCGAATTAAGTCATTTCATCGTTTTAAGTCAGTTCATCATATTAAGTCAGTTCATCGTATTAAGTCAGTTCATCGTATTAAGTCAGTTCATCGTATTAAGTCAGTTCATCATATTAAGTCAGTTCATCGTATTAAGTCAGTTCATCGTATTAAGTCAGTTCATCCTATTAAGTCAGTTCATCCTATTAAGTCAGTTCATCGTATTAAGTCAGTTCATCGTATTAAGTCAGTTCATCCTATTAAGTCAGTTCATCCTATTAAGTCAGTTCATGGCATCGTGACATCATGGCTAGCCTGCTGAGTTCTCCATTGGGCCGGTGTACCGGAGACCAGAGAAACCCCGAGACGCGCCACGTCAGGTGAGCCAGGTGGGACGGGGTGTCGCACACGGGACCCCCGCCACCCTCTGGTGCGGCTGGATTCCTGGGCGCAGGGACAGACTGCGGCCGTGTTTGCTCTAGCTAATCCCTGACGCAGCTCGGGAGTACAGGCCGTTCTGCAGAGGCCCAGGTCCTCGCGAGGCAGGGGGGCCGACCCAGAGGGTGTGTGTGTTTGCATGTGTGTGTGTGGGTGTGTGTGTGTGTTGTGGGTGAGTGGGTTGGTGGGTGTGTTCGTATATGTATTTGTGTTTTGATATGTGTGTGTGTGTGTGTGTGTGTGTATGGGGGGAAGTGTGTGTGTCTGTGTGTATGTGGGGGGAACAGTGTGTTTGTGTGTGTGTTGTGTGTGTGTGTGTGTGTGTGTATGGGGGGAAGTGTGTGTGTATGTGGGGGGAATTTGTGTGTGTGTGTGTGTGTGTGTGTGTGTGTGTATGTAGGAGGGGAATGTATGTGTGTGTTTGTGAATGTAGGGGGGGGGGGTGTTTGGACAGTCTCCACCCTCTCCAAGTGATGCTTGGGTACAGCAGGGAGGATTATGTAAGACATCAAAACACACACACACACACCTGATTTCAGTTAATCTTTGCCCTCTGCGATGAAACTCAGTGTTCCAAGAAGAGAAAGAACAAGAGGAGGGAGGGAGAGAGGGAGGGAGAGAGGGAGGGAGGGAGGGAGGGAGTTGAGAGAGAAACAGCAGCGTTTTAGAGGAACAAAAAGTCCTCTCTCTCTTTATCTCTCTCTTGTTAATCTTAAATGCTAAATGTAGCATGGCTCCTTAATGCGGTGCTAGCAGGGCTACATTGTGAAGCTGTGGATAATGGTATACTCGTCTTATCATATGGATGTAACATACAGGAATTTCTCTGAAAATAGCTGGGGTTGCACATCCAGGAGCCAGAAACCTGAGGCTGGAACAGAGTGTTGTTGAGAATGTAAAGCAAGGTCCAGATTATGTAAAGCAGTTCTGCCGATGCTATGCCACCTAGCGGTAGAAACGATATCGCAACATCTCTATCTGTTGAGAAATGTCTTTCATCGTCCCACAATATGTATAATGTCATATCGCACAGCCCTATATGTGCAGTTAGTCTGTGTGTGTGTGGGTGATCATGTATGTGTGTGAGTGTGTGTGTGTGTGTGTGTGTGTGTGTGTGTGTGTGATCATGCTCATGTCATTGTGTGTCTGTGGGTTTGTGTGTGTACATGTTCATGTATGTCTGTGTGCGTATATGTGTGTATGTCTGTGTGTATCTATGTCTGTCTGTCTGTGTCTATCTATGTCTGCCTGTCTGTGTCTCTCTGTATCTGTCTGTCTGTCCGTCCGTGTGTGTATGTGTCTGTCTGTCTGTACGTACATGTGTGTGTGTGTACTCACCCTGGTGCGGCGTGCCCTCCCACCACCAGGGGAGGCTGTGGAGCCGGCGGAGGAGCTGGAGGGGGAGGAGGTCTCGGCGGGCTGGAAGCCCAGTAAAGAGCCCTCCTGGCTGGGCCCCAAGGAGGGCGCCGTGCGCCTCCACCGCCAGGAGATGAAGACCAAGATGAAGACCAACAAGGTGGAGGAGACCCGCCCCGCCCGGCCCAAGCAGGTCAGTATACTAACTAGTATTAACTAGTACTAACTAGTATTAACTAGACCAGGCTAAACAGGTCCGCATACTAACTAGTAATACTAACTAGCAGTAACGAGTATTAACTAGACCAGGCTAAACAGGTCAGCATACTAACTAGTAATACTACTATTAACTAGTGGTAACCATGGTCACCTCTGGGTTTCCCAGGGCTATGTGATGCTGCCAACACAGCTGACGGTGGTGGTTGTGGTGTTGTTTATCGGTAACAGACCCAGTGCCAGCTGGAGCTGGACCAGGTGCTGGAGCGGATCTCCAGGATGCCCATCAGAGAGAACAGGGGACCCCTGGAGGACCTGTACGCCCTGCACATCCCCAACTGTGACAGGAGGGGGCAGTATAACCTCAAACAGGTGAACACCTTAGCTTACAGAGGTTAGTTTAGGGGTTTCCGTGAGTTAGAGATGGTTAGATTAGGTGTTAGGTTAGAGGTGGTTAGTTTAGGTGTTAGGTTAGAGATGGTTAGTTTAGGTGTTAGGTTAGAGATGGTTAGATTAGGTGTTAGGTTAGAGGTGGTTAGTTTAGGTGTTAGGTTAGAGATGGTTAGTTTAGGTGTTAGGTTAGAGATGGTTAGTTTAGGTGTTAGGTTAGAGATGGTTAGTTTAGGTGTTAGGTTAGAGATGGTTAAGTTTAGGTGTTAGGTTAGAGATGGTTAGTTTAGGTGTTAGGTTAGAGGTGGTTAAGTTTAGGTGTTAGGTTAGAAATACTTAGTTCAGGCATTATGTTACAGATAGTTAGGGTAAGGGTCTGGGGCTGAGCAATGCATTATGGGAATAAAAACAGAACAGTGTAATTGCAGCAGACTAGAGGAGAATGAGGTTGAATGAGTTTGGTTTGGTGAACATTGCTTTTGTCCACCAATGAACAAGCGTCTCGGGTAACGTCCTGCTGTCCCGCTTGTGTCCCAGTGTAAGATGTCCCTCCATGGCCGGAGAGGGGAGTGCTGGTGTGTGAACCCCTTCACGGGCCGGCCCATCTCCATCACCCCCGTGGTCCGGGGGGACCCCAACTGCGGCCAGTACCTCGGGACTCCGGAGATGGATTCCCCCACCGTTCCCCAGATGTAAGACGGCCCGGGACGGCCCGAGAGAGAGAGAGACTAAGACATCAAGTGCTTCAGTGGCCGGGGGAAGCTCCACTCCTCTGTGTCTCTGGAATGGGAGACGGCGGTGCTGATATCTATGGGTTTGAGGGAGCCGTGGGGGTTTTTGTTCGATGAATTCGGTGAATGAGCGTTCACTTCGATGGCATGTGTCGACTCAAGCCCACGGGCCAAACGTTGTGTACGGGACTCGGCGCTTGTTGTGTAGAAGAGGGACGTGGTAGAGGAAGTGGTCGGCGGTTCAGACGACCCCAGAGGGCGTGGGCGCGTGTTTGTGTGTAGTTGTGTGTGTGTGTGTGTGTGTGTGCGTGCATGCGTGCGTGCGTGCGAGAGAAAGAGAGAGAGAGAGAGAGTGTGTGTGTGTGTGTGTGTGTGTGTGTGTGTGTGTGTGTGTGCGTGCGTGCGTGCGAGAGAAAGAGAGAGAGAGAGTGTGTGTGTGTGTGTGTGTGTGTGTGTGTGCGTGCGTGCGTGCGAGAGAAAGAGAGAGAGTGTGTGTGTGTGTGTGTGCGTGCGTGCGTGCGTGCGTGCGTGCGTGCGTGCGTGCGTGCGTGTGTGTGTGTGTGTGTGCGTGCGTGCGTGCGCGCGTGTGTCGGTGGCTGAACATGGATTTCGGGCCTGCCTCCGGTTGTTCCGCCTTGAGAGTTTGAAGCCTCCGACGTTACACCTGTTGTTGTTTTGCGATGTTTAATAAAACCTCTGTGGAGCCCCGCGGTGACCATGGTCTGGGTGTTGGCCTCTGTTAGCTAGCCGAATCACACGCAGGTACCGAGCTCTCCTGTACTGTTTTCTCCTACAAGCTAGATCCTGCGTCGCACCGTCTATACCACTGAATATTAAAAGATGACTGTCTCCGGGCACGTCTTTCCAGTCCACAGGCTCTGTTGAGAATGCTTTTAACGGTTTGGACATGTTCTTCTGTGATGGTTGACGTATTTACAGGACACATCATCATCATCATCCCCTGCTGGCCTTTCTGCCTGACCGTTCATCGATCTCGTACGGACAGAAAGCTTTTCTAAAACTCTGTGTGAACAGGGGAAAAATGCTTTTCCGTATTTGTGTGGAAAACCGCAGAAACAACATTCATTTGCAACAACAGTAGAAATGTAGTTTAGCTGTTTATTATTAGTTATTTATATGTGATGAACGGTCTGTATTATTATCATCATTCCGGCATCACTAGAAAGTGCAGGAGATAGAATATTCAAACTCATATGCTCTGTGTTCATTCATATTCAAACCACATTCAAAATAGTTATGCATTACAGTTCAGTCTAAGTCTATGGAATTTAGGTTTAATATCCGTGTCAGGTGCAAACAATATATCGCAGTTACACAGCATCACACTCGCACACTGTTGAAAAAAATAATAATTAGACAGTGGAAATGATTAAACTAAAGACCGAGAACGCCACAGCCGCCTCCGTTATGAAGTTGATTCTCGCTCGTCCTCATTGCCCACCGCTGACCTAACGCTGCATACTAGCGCCCTGTCTGGCCTTAGTTAGCTTAGCTGCACCAGAGATAACTCTAGCCACAGTTAGCTTAGCTGCACCAGAGATAACTCTAGCCACAGTTAGCTTAGCTGCACCAGAGATAACTCTAGCCACAGTTAGCTTAGCTGCACCAGAGATAACTCTTGCCACAGTTAGCTTAGCTGCACCAGAGATAACTCTAGCCATAGTTAGCTTAGCTGCACCAGAGATAACTCTAGCCATAGTTAGCTTAGCTGCACCAGAGATAACTCTAGCCATAGTTAGCTTAGCTGCACCAGAGATAACTCTAGCCATAGTTAGCTTAGCTGCAGCAGAGATAACTCTAGCCATAGTTAGCTTAGCTGCACCAGAGATAACTCTAGCCATAGTTAGCTTAGCTGCACCAGAGATAACTCTAGCCACAGTTAGCTTAGCTGCAGACTGATTGGACTCCGGGGCTGGGTGAGGCTGCACACCTGTTGTGCCTTGTGCCCAGGTTAAACCAGCCATCACCACACACACTCAGAGAGAGCTCCGACACGGAAACATGGAGCATCTGCTCTGTGTTTCATTTTGATCCGAACTCTGCAGTAAAAACCAGTTTAACATCTTCCCCCTGTGTCCTGGTCAGCTGGGGCGCCCAGTGAAGGCCACCTGGGGGGGGGGGGTGGGAGTGTGGCACGGACACAAAAGCAAAAAGGTGCAGTGAAAAGTTACATAGTGGAGCTAACAAACCTTACATGCAAAGCTACATTCAAAACAGGAGGGCCAGAGGCCCCCTGGTTTCCATATGAACCGGGAGCCCGGGCGCTGCGAGCACCTGCCAGATGCGGTGACCTTCAGCTGGAGCAGCCCGGTGTTTGCATGTAGGATCTGCACGCAAACAACCGAGCTGGTGGGGGGGTGTCGGCGAGGGAGGGAGACCGGAGAGTCTCCGTCGCTGAGGAGCCGACATTCCCTCGGCTATACTTTCAAGATATATAAAAAGAATAAAAATATAATATATATGTTCCGTGTTGTAGATATATTCCCATGTTTTAGATATATTTCCCGTCTACTAGATAAACTAAGTTTGGTTATTTTCATGTTAGTTATATCTGGTTTAAAGTCGGATTACTGTCCTGTACTTTCTTATCTTAACGCACCTAACATACGTGTGAGACTCGTTGACGGAGGTTAGGGGAGTGTAGTCATGCACACACACACCCACGCACGCACACACACACACCCACACCCACGCACACACACACACACACCCACGCACCCACGCACACACAGGCACACACCCACGCACACACACCCACCCACGCACGCACCCACCCACACACGCACCCACCCACCCACACACGCACACACCCACCCACTCACCCACCCACCCACACACGCACACACCCACCCACTCTGACAGGTCTCTTTGACGTGAACCATTCCGTGGAGGTTCTTAGCTCGCGGCATG
This sequence comes from Lota lota, assembly GCA_026745465.1. Taxonomy (NCBI): domain Eukaryota; kingdom Metazoa; phylum Chordata; class Actinopteri; order Gadiformes; family Lotidae; genus Lota; species Lota lota. Next base: position 657,040 of record JACYXH010000537.1, read on the forward strand.
GCGGCGAAGTTACAACCCACAGCTCGCGATTCGATACGTGTTACCTTGTTTCACATTTCAAGACATGCACACGACACGTCTTCACATGAATCCCCGTGAAGCCTGCCACTCAGACAGTATCTTTAAGTCAAATACAAAAATAGATATACGTTTCCTTTCTATCGGTTACAGAAATATAGAGATAATGTATTAAATGTATGAAATGTTCTCAGAAATGGGCATGCTATCCATACAGTCTGGGCTACGAGATTGACATGAGTGCTGGTGCATGATGGGTAATGGAGTGATGTATCGTTAGGTGCATGATGGGTAATGGAGTGTTTGGTGCATGATGGGTAATAACTGGTCTTTTGAAGCCATGTGACCTGGTGCGGTGTGGGTGTGAGGTGATCGTGTGTTTTAGGGGCGGGGCATTAGATCGGCAGTCTTCCTGCTGATTGAAGAGGAGGGAGGGGTTCTGCGCGAGTCCGAGCGCTCTCATTCGTTGCCGTTGCTGTCGTCCGGTTCCTTGCACTGTAGGTCTCCGCCGCTGTACACGCTGCCCGCAAGTTTGATGCCCAAGCGGTCCACACACCAGCATACACCTCTCTTTCTGCCACGCGACGGCTTGCACTGGGAGGAGGACGAAGATGAGGAGAAGTTTGAGGAGAAAGGAGGTGCAGGTAACTCTGGAGGTACAGGTTACTCTGGAGGTACAGGTAACACTGGAGGTACAGGTAACACTGGAGGTACAGGTAACTCTGAGGGTACAGGTTACTCTGGAGGTACAGGTAACTCTGGAGGTACAGGTAACTCTGGAGGTACAGTATACTCTATAGGTACAGGTAACTCTGGAGGTACAGGTAACTCTGGAGGTACAGGTAACTCTGGAGGTACAGGTAAATCTGGAGGTACAGGTTACTCTGGAGGTACAGTATACTCTATAGGTACAGGTAAAGCTGGAGGTACAGGTTACTCTATAGGTACAGGTTACTCTGGAGGTACAGTATACTCTATAGGTACAGGTAACTCTGGAGGTACAGGTAAATCTGGAGGTACAGGTTACTCTGGAGGTACAGTATACTCTATAGGTACAGGTAAAGCTGGAGGTACAGGTAAATCTGGAGGTACAGTATACTCTATAGGTACAGGTTACTCTGGAGGTACAGTATACTCTATAGGTACAGGTAACTCTATAGGTACAGGTTACTCTGGAGGTACAGTATACTCTATAGGTACAGGTAACTCTATAGGTACAGGTTACTCTGGAGGTACAGTATGCTCTATAGGTACAGGTAACTCTGGAGGTACAGGTAACTCTTGAGGTTCACGTACCTGCTTCCTCTTGTAGAAACCCTTCTTGTCACAGTTGGGGAGGTAGAGGGAGAGAGCTGCGACCCGGGAGGAATCCCTCATACTCTGGATCACATTATCCAGTGTGGTCCTGCAGGGGCCCTGCACACACACACACACACACACACACACACACACACACACACACACACACACACACACACACACACACACACACACACACAGAAACACACACGCACACACACACACAGAAACACACACGCACAGGCACACACACACACACACACACACACAGGCACACACACACACACACACACACGCACACACACACAGAAACACACCCACACAGGCACGCACACAGAGGCACACACACACACATATATTTTTTATTTTGTATGTATATATAATAAATGCATGCATTGTTATTAAAATGTCTTCTTTTTTTGAAAGAATTGTGTATTGTACATGTGTGTGCAAGCATATATATATAAATGTGTGTGTGTGTGTGTGTGTGTGTGTGTGTGTGTGTGTGTGTGTGTGTGTGTGTGTGTGTGTGTGTGTGTGTATAGATTATACACACACAGAAACACACAAATAAATATACGTAGCGCAACGTACAAACTGTGGCTGCGGTTTATCCAGGGCCAGGGGCTTGTGGTCCAGGCCGCCCCGTGAGATCCCCTGCCTGGCCAGCTGTTTACTACGGTCCCTGGCTTGCTTCACGGCCCCAGCCTTGCGGCTCCCCATGTGGTCGCGGTCCCCGTTCAGAGGCACCTTCGAGTGGGCACCGAAGAACTGGGACACTCCTAGCTTAGCATCGCCTGGAGCTCCATCCTCTGGGGGAGAGAGGGAGGAGGAGAGGATGAGGGAGAGATGGGGAAGGAGGGGATGAGGGAGAGAGAGGGAGGAGGAGAGGATGAGGGAGAGATGGGGAGGGAGGGGATGAGGGAGAGATGGGAAGGGAGGGGATGAGGGAGAGAGAGGGAGGAGGAGGGGATGGGGAGAGAGGGAGGAGGAGGGACGGGGGAGAGAGGGAGGGGATGGGGGAGAGAGGGAGGAGGAGGGAGAGAGAGGGAGGAAGAGAGGGATGGAAAGGGAGAAAGACAGGGAGGTGGGAAAGGGGGAGAGAGGGTGGATGGGGGAGGGAGAGGAAGTGGGTGAGAGCGGAGGAGGAAGGAAAGTTAGCATCTTGCTGATTTCATCTGCAGATCAAAGGTAATATCTGTCTGTCATTTGTAGTGATGTCACAAAACACACACACCTGTCACTCCAGCCCTCGACAACCATTGCGAGTGCTAAGCTAAACTAATCTTGACTGAAGTAAGCTAGCACGATGACGTAACTGGGTCACTAGAGGAGAGATGGGAGGAGGTGGGAGAGGAGGAGAGCAGAGGAGGAGAAGAGAAGGTGATAGAGGAGAGAGGAGGAAGAAGAGGAGAGGAGAGGAGGATGAGAGCGAGGAGCTTAAAGTTGAAAGGAGATGACAGAAGGGAGGAGAACCAAAGAGAGGAGAAGGAGAGGAGGAGAACTAATGGGGGAAGGATATACTCCTCCGTAAGGAACCAACCACTGCAGAGGTCCCGTTATTGGAACATAATGACGCCGGCAGGTGACGCGGCTCAGGGTAGCCCCGGTCGCTTCGGCCACAGAGGGATTATATTCCCACAGTTCACCGCGGAGTGATTCACTCAGCTTAGAGCGCAGCTACGATTAGACACAGCTACTTGCATCCACGGGTCTAATATCGTTAAGATTTGTATCGACTAAAATCCGCCACAATCTAAATATTACTTTGGGCATATCGTGTTTGCGTTGTCAAGGAAACATCTGGTGGACCGTTGTTGTTAGAGGCAAGCGTGTCTATTATTAAATAATGCACATCCTTGGGACGTTATTGACCAATCAGGATTAAGCATTCAACAACCCTGTGGTATATTCAGTGTTATTCGTAAGACCTGTTTGATTATAAACACTAAACGTTTCCAAATGCGGCATGTGTTGATGTGATTGATTGGGCCTTTATACCCACTAAGGCGAGAAATGAAACGATGTTCGATTTTCTTGGACGTGACTTGGAAGCGGAACTTCCCGCCTCGCTACTCACCCTTGGACTGGAGAAGTTTGAACAGCTTCTCGTTCCTGCACGCGCCGCGGCCGTGGAGCAGCGCGTGCAGCGGCTTCTCCTCGCCGGTCTTCGGCAGGCACCGGAGTCCCCGCGCGCACGGCCCGGTGTACACGCCACACGGCTGGCCGTCCTCGAGCGCACACGTCAGGCAGCACCCGCAGCCAGGCTCCTTCACGGGCTCCCGGCAGCCCACGGGCACGGGCGCGCACCGCGACAGTGTCTTGGGGTCGCACGCCTCGCAGGGCACGTAGGAGGCGCGAGACGGCGACACGTTGAGCAGAGAAACGAGCAGAAGCGAGGACCACAGCGGCAGCATAGCGCTTCGGCGGTGTACAGACCTGCTCTTCCGACAGAGCTAGTCTGCTAACAGTGTGATAATTAACACAAGTGGGTCCGACTCAAGTACTTGCCCTTCCAAACGCGTCTCTACGCGCGCGGATCAATATCCACAGGTGAGTCCAAGTGCTTCCTCGCGATGCCACGGTAGTATTTAATATATATTTATATACGTCCGCGTTCACACACAATTCTAAATAAATGCGGTGGAAGAGAATGATCCAAGGCGCGTTTTAATTTCTCCAGCCAACAGTAGAGTCCTCTCGCGTGCTTCCTCCTCGCGCAGCAGGCTGTGTGTGTGGCGCGCACCGCCCTGTGCTCGTGGTTAACAAACCGCCCCGGGGTGCGCGGCCAGCACCGCGAGCCTCGATCCCGTCAAACAGTGCGTGACGGGGGAGGCGCGCCGTGACGCTGATCTCTCAGCCATGTTGGTTTCCAAGGCGACAAGGAGGTGAGGAGTTGTAAGGTGAGCAGGGGGTGTTAGGTGAGGAAGTGAGATGGAGATGTTAGGTGAGATGGAGGTGTTAGGTGAGGAGGAGGTGAGGAGGTGTTAGGTGAGGAGGTGAGGAGGTGTTAGGTGAGGAGGAGGTGAGGAGGTGTTAGGTGAGGAGGTGTTAGGTGAGGAGGAGGTGTTAGGTGAGGAGTTAGGTGAGGGGGTGTTAGGTGAGGAGTTAGGTGAGGAGGTGTTAGGTGAGGAGGAGGTGTTAGTAGAGGAGGAGGTGTTAGGTGAGGAGGAGGTGAGGAGGTGTTAGGTGAGGAGGAGGTGAGGAGGAGGTGAGGAGGTGTTAGGTGAGGAGTTAGGTGAGGAGGTGTTAGGTGAGGAGGAGGTGTTAGGTGAGGAGGAGGTGTTAGGTGAGGAGTTAGGTGAGGGGTTAGGTGAGGAGGAGGTGTTAGGTGAGGAGGAGGTGTTAGGTGAGGAGTTAGGTGAGGAGGTGTTAGGTGAGGAGGAGGTGTTAGGTGAGGAGTTAGGTGAGGAGGTGTTAGGTGAGGAGGAGGTGTTAGGTGAGGAGGACATGAGGGCTGCATTCCACTAATCTTGCAGATGTTTATCTCTGCTTGCTGAACTCAGCCATTCCCAGGGATCAAAGGGATGATAATGAAGAGATCACCGTGGAAACCGGCTGATATCTGAGCAGACTCCCAGCACCTCCCTCATGATCCGTCTTTCCCTTTTCCCTCTCACCATCTAATCTCTCCCCCCTTCTCTCCCCTCCTCCCCCTCTCAGGCCAGGTGATGCAAACACACTTTGCATTCGCCTTTCTCTGTCTCTCTCTATTCCTTCGTCTCACTCAAGGCTGCACACACACACACACACACACACACACACACACACACACACACACACACACACACACACACACACACACACACACACACACACACACACACACACACACACACACACAAACACAAACACACACACTCTCTCTCTGAGCGCCCAGGCTGCACTCACAACGAAAGCTAAATGATTCGCCCAAACCTCCGGGCGGAGGAAGAAGGGTCCTCTCAAGGTCACATCCTGTCTGACGCCACGGCGGCTGAACCGAGACACCTAGGTCCGGGTGGAGGAGACCGAGACACCTAGCTCCGGGTGGAGGAGACCGAGACACCTAGGTCCGGGTGGAGGAGACCGAGACATCTAGCTCCGGATGGAGGAGACCGAGACATCTAGCTCCGGGTGGAGGAGACCGAGACATCTAGCTCCGGGTGGAGGAGACCGAGACATCTAGCTCCGGGTGGAGGAGACCGAACATCTAGCTCCGGGTGGAGGAGACCGAACACCTAGCTCCGGGTGGAGGAGACCGAACATCTAGCTCCGGGTGGAGGAGACCGAGACATCTAGCTCCGGGTGGAGGAGACCGAGACATCTAGCTCCGGGTGGAGGAGACCGAGACATCTAGCTCCGGGTGGAGGAGAACGAGACATCTAGCTCCAAGTGGAGGAGAATGAGACACCTAGCTCCGGGTGGAGGAGAACAAACATTCATGGTCCAGGCCCACAGGTCGTTTAATATAAAATAATACAATATATGTACTATTTCACTTTGATCTGGAGTGAGTCCCACTGAATTCAGAGACAGACCATTAAGGACAAGGTAGGGGTTAGACAGTACAGAGACAGGTCATTAAGGAGCAGGTAGGGGTTAGACAGTACAGAGACAGGTCATTAAGGAGCAGGTAGGGGTTAGACAGTACAGAGACAGGTCATTAAGGAGCAGTTAGGGGTTAGACAGTACAGAGACAGGTCATTAAGGAGCAGGTAGGGGTCAGACAGTACAGAGACAGGTCATTAAGGAGCAGGTAGGGGTTAGACAGTACAGAGACAGGTCATTAAGGAGCAGGTAGGGGTCAGACAGTACAGAGACAGGTCATTAAGGAGCAGGTAGGGGTTAGACAGTACAGAGACAGGTCATTAAGGAGCAGGTAGGGGTTAGACAGTACAGAGACAGGTCATTAAGGAGCAGGTAGGGGTCAGACAGTACAGAGACAGGTCATTAAGGACAAGGTAGGGGTTAGACAGTACAGAGACAGGTCATTAAGGAGCAGGTAGGGCTTAGACAGTACAGAGACAGGTCATTAAGGAGCAGGTAGGGGTTAGACAGTACAGAGACAGGTCATTAAGGAGCAGGTAGGGGTTAGACAGTACAGTCAGGTCATTAAGGAGCAGGTAGGGGTCATCTTGCTCTAGATGGCTACAGGTGAGACTGCGGCCATTGGGGATCGAACCCAGAACCTTTCAGCTGGTAATCGACCCCCCCCCCACCACTAACCACTACTTGACTATCCTACCCACTATAACCTAAAACAAAAGGTTGTATGTACTTTAACACACACACACACACACACACACACACACACACACTCAAAAGGTTACTTTAGAACACGACGTCCTCCTAAGTAGTGGAGGAGAGAGCGGGGAACGAAAGGAGATGAGCCTCCAGGACAGATGGCACCACAGGGCTGATCTTTCGGCCGATAACAAGCGGGTCGTGGTGGTGTCGGTGAACCCGCAGGTTGGGCGCTGCTCAGGTTATTCAGGTGTGGGAAGGTCATGGTTGAAGGTCGTCCCTGGCTGAACCGACACCTGGCTCATGTTCAAAGAACCCACCTTTCCCCCATCGTTATGGAGTGGAGCTAGGGGAGCCATTACTATTTGACTATGCAGTCATTCTGCAGACGCTCTCTCATCCCTAGAGACAGTGAATACAGATAGGGGTTCATTTCTGCGTGGTTGGTCCGAATCCTTAGCACACACACCGGGCAACAATGTTGCAAACAGTTTTCAATTATTACTACGCATGGGCAGCCTGCGCAAAGTGTCATGACACCAAATGTACACTAGATGGTGATATATCAACCAACACGTTCTTGTGCACAACATAAAATACTCGCAGCTGAAAGAGGTTCGAACCATGAGTGTTTGAACCAGCACGGAGACATGGACGGAGTCTGATGTGTTTCTCTCCTCCTCCGACTACAAATGAACGCAGCTTCAGTCACAAGCGCCATTTTGGGATTAAAAATACACCGTAGGATTTAGAATATATATATATACATATACATACATATAGGACCTATATAATGCCTCATGAATTCAAAAGGGATCTAAAAAATGTGAGACTCTGAAACGGTGTAAATGGTTAAGAAAGACAGAAACTCGAGTGCCCACTGATTTGTATTGCTTTAATCTATTTTTTTTCTTCTGTAGAACAGGTAAGCCATGACATTAGTATGTAAATAATGACCAACGGAGCACCCACACCTCGCTCCTCCGTTCAAAACAGGAAAAACTTGATCAAAAGCCAAGAAGGGTCAAGGAATGTAGAATTCCTACGACATGCCAGTGGCTGGATTAGCACTCTTTACAAGTCGATTTTCTTTCAGTCGGTATTGCTGTGTTTAATGTTTTATTATGTTTCCTACTTTTTATTTGCCTAATTGTTAAAGGTTGCCTGACGATCGCATGCCGATGGAGGATGAAGTCCAGTCTTTTAGGAGCTACTGTGGGCCTTCTTCTTAGCTTTTGATGATGTGTGAGGCCAACGCTCTCCTGCTAGACAGCACTGAGTTTGATGAGAATGCAAAACGCATCGACAACTCACCGACGCTTGTCGAGATTTTCTTTTTTTTAAAGAATAAATAATATCAATAAATAAATAACCCAAAAATATATATATATGCCGCCTCTGAGTTTTTCAGTTGTGCCGAAAGGGCCTTACACACGTTACACACTTCAAACCAACGGTGAAGCGCTCTCCTGCTTGGTGGTCGCAGTGCCGTCGGACGCGCCTCACGATCTCCCCACTGAGAAAGGCGCAGAAGCAAAACGCACGCAAAAGAATAGGGATACATCCTGCCCTGGTGCTGGGGTGGTTCAGCGAGGCCCTCCCCAGACGGGCAGGGCCAGCCAGGCATATCCGGCACAGAACGCACCCGTCGCCACATTGAACGCGACATGCAGCTCCGGGGAAATCCTGTGCGTCTGAATCTTTGGCAAATGATACGGTGGTGGCATGGGTCTGTACGGCTGTTTCCTATTGCATTGTGGCGTGGCTTTTCAGACCGGTTTCATTCGTCCCTAGCATGCTGTCCTATCCCTAAAACTAGCAACAATCTCGTTTTGAGTGGAAATCCACTTCTTCTTTTTTGTTCTTTTTTTCTAGCTTGTTAAAAACACATTGCCTTGTTTCAACTGTCCCTCCCGCCGCCTCGTTCCGGTGAACTCAAAACATGACGAACGCGACCGGCAATCAAACAGAAAGAAACCATAAATGTACAACGTAATGTACACCGTGTATTCAAACACATTTCAAAATCCTCAGACTTTGAAATCATTAGCCAAAATAAGTATATATCTTTTTTTCTCCACCCATTAGGTAAACCTCATAATCTAGACTGTACAATATATGTATATATGAGTAACCATGAGGAACTGATGCAACAAAAATAAATATTTGTTTCGCTATGTCACCTTTCAAAGTCGAACATCTATGTACATTTGTATCAACAGCAATGTCCTTCGCTTATTGTGAACGTAAGAGCGTGTGTTTAACGAGCGGCCGTCGCCCCCCCTCCCCCGACGCGAGTCACTTCCCGCGTCGTCTCACCTAGATGGAAATATCGAACGCCGTGGCAACCACCGGACGAGGCGTGGCCCGGACCGCCGCGCGGTAACCCTGGCAACGGAGGGGCGAGACGGGGTGTAACCGTGGAGAAAGTATTGCATCGCGTATCGCCACGTGACTACTTCATCGACGGCATGTCTAACTCTTTTTTCTTTTTTTTGTGGTATTTTTTCTTTTGTTGTTGTTGTTGTTGTTGTCGTCGCTGAGGACTCAGAGAAGGAGAGTAGAAAAAGATGTTCATTTTTTTGTCTATTTCATGCAGTCTGGGGACAAGCCATACAACACCAGGGTGCTATGCCGCGGGGAGGGGGTGAACACGCCCGCCGTGGCTTTCACCGAGGACAACGGGCGCAAGCTATCGGTGGGGGTGGGGGGGGGGGGGGTTGGTAGGGTGGGTGGGGGTCATCATTTCGGACTAAAACATGCAGGACTGTTCGTGTGTCCGGCTCGCGGTCGCTGTACGGCGCCATCTTGTGGACGGGAACAAAACAACGGCCCACCCCCAGCGGGTGAGCGAGGGGGGGGGCGATGCAGTGTTCGGGGGTCCATGAGTCCATTTCTTATTTTTTTTGCTGTGTTTGTTCTTTTATTTTTTTTATCCGTGCAGAGCCCTTTTTTTTTTAACACACAACAGGCCTTGGAATGAGGGCGCTAAAGGGGTCAAAGTTCAAGTCAACATGCATAAGGTCTTCAGAGTTCCCACTCTTCTACAGGAAGCCGTCATGGACATCTTTTTATTTTTTTATATATTTTTTTCAACCTGAAGACAAATGTCCATGAACTCGCGTTCTTTCGTCCTTTATTTTTCTTCTGGTCACTGTGGAGAACGCTGGACCTTCTCCACAGCTCCACCACCAAACAAAAATGGCTTCTTTTTTTGAAAACGTCACATCCTGTGTTTTCTTTTCTTTTTTGACTGCCTTTGGTAAATCCGTGCTTGTCCGTCCAGCGAGCCTAGCCTCGTGTTTAGCCTCGCGGCTAGCTAGCTAGCTAGCATCTTTACCTCAGGAAAGCTCCTGGAACGGCCCCTTGCCCTCCGCCTTCGCGCCGGTCAACCGCCGACAGCATCCCTCGAAACGGAAATCTCACGCCCGACAACAATCACACAAACAAACGAGAGAGAGAACGAAGGGGAGGAAAAAAAGAGAAAGGAAAACAGAAGGAGAGCTTCGGGTGGGGGGGGGGGGAGGGGGGGACTTTCAACTGGGCGGGACAAAACACAAGAAGGGCGACGAGGGAGACGCATCAAAATGCCCGCCTGCGTTCAGCGCTTCATCATCCTGGAGAGGAAGGACAAGATGGCGGGGGCCGGCTGGGCGGGGTCCAGCTCAGCGAAGAGATGGCTGACGTTGTCCGTCGTGCTGCCCTGCTTCCGGGCCACGAAACCAAAGATCCTGGGAGGGGGAGGAGGGGAGAGGGGAGGGAGAGGAGGGGAGAAGAGAGGGGGAGGAGGAAGAGGAGAGGAGAAGGAGGTGGAGGGGAGGGAGAGGAGGGGAGTGGAGGAGGGAGGGGAGGAGGAGAGGGGGAGGGGGAGAGAGGAGGAGGGGGAGGAGGAGAGGGGAATAAGGGGAGGAAGAGGAGAAGGAAGGAGATATGAGGGGAAGGGATCACACTGAGACTCCATAGTTACTCCGTCTGGGTTGTGTTGGGTGGGGTCGCCACGTTCACCGTTGGTAAAAACAACCTACCTCACCGAGCCCCCTCCCTCCTTCTCCCACCTACAGGAAGACAAACAACCACATCAGCCAATCAGAAGTGATCCTAGAGTCTAGATCGGAACTTGGTTGCTAGGCGACCGAAATGAGACAGCGCGACCGAGAGGACATTCGGAAGCGGTCATACGTCCGTATATACGTTACAGCCTAGCAACCGCGGCTTCCTGTTCGAGTGGGCCCTTCGGCGGGAGACTTACTTCCTGTCTTGCGGGTCGACGTCACAGTAGGTCACCGTGGTGATGGGGTAGTGTCTCCTGAAGAACAGCCTGGGGGGTAGACCACGGGAGGACGATCAATCAATCATCAATCAATCATCAATCAGTCGATTTTAATCAGTCGATTCGTTATCAATTATTCCCGTTGTCCCGAAACAGAGACAGACAGAGAGACACATAGACAGACAGACAGAGAGACAGACAGAGAGACAGACAGAGAGACAGACAGACAGACACATAGACAGACAGACAGACAGACAGACAGACAGACAGACAGACACATAGACAGACAGACACATAGACAGACAGACAGACAGACACATAGACAGACAGACAGACAGACAAACAGAGAGAGAGACAGACAGACAGAGAGACAAGTAGAGAGAAGGACGACGGGATGGAGGGAAAGAGAGGGAGGGCGGGAAAAGCCGGCCAAAGGACGGAAGTCGTCGCCGTGGAGACGGGGGCGTGCGGACTCACTTCCTCTGACTGTCTGTGAGCGTGACCCCCTGCGGGGACACCTTGAAGTGGACGGGCGTGGCGGCGGGGAGGGGGTTGGTGCGGAGGGTCTGGCCCACTGCCTTGGAGATGGCCTGGGGCCCCGTCAGAGACTCCATGTCCACCGAGTTGATGTAGAGAACACTGCACGCTGGGGGAGGGGGGGAGGAGAGGGAGAGGGGGAGGAGAGGAGAGGAAGAGGGGGAGGAGAGGGGTAGGAGGAGGGGGGTGAGGAGAGGAGGGGGAGAGAGGAGAGGGGGAGGAGGAGGGTGGTGAGGAGAGGAGGTGGAGAGGAGGGGGGAGGGAGGGAGGAGGGAGAGGAGGGAAGGGGGGAGAGGGAGGGGGGAGGAGGAAAGGAGGGGGGAGGAGGAGGGAGAGGGAGGAGGTTACTCTGGAGAACAAGTTATTCACCCAACCATTCTCCAAGAGCACTCTCCACGGCAAGCCATTTCTTCACACACACACACACACACAGCTACCCATTCACACACACTAGCCTATTCCCACACACATCCACCCATTCACACACTCATTCACCCATTCACCCCGACGGCAGTGTTCAAGCATGCAAGACAACCGGCCGGTAGCGCCGGGCGACCGCCACACTTTAGCCAGGAGGAACCGGGAATGGAACCGGCGACCACCCGGCTCTAGCCCGTGGGCAAGGCAACAGACGCGGTGAGGAGGACATGGGATGCAGGAGGCTCGTGGAACGATGAGACCAAGCTTTAGCTCTGGCTAAAGCTTCAGCAGTGCATCATGGGGGTTTCATCATGTGACCGTCGATGGCAGTACACATGCGTCCGGACATCATGTGACAAGCGTTGGCGTTGTTGTCTGTCCGTGCGCGGTATCCCGTGGCAACCAGCCGTGGAGCGTCGCAACAGCGTGTGTTTCCGGAGCGTTCGGGAAAGGTTTGGCCCGGCTTTCGTGCTAAACTCCGCGCAGGCCTCAGTGGGAGCCACCAATCACAGAGTGACTTTGAGATCACATGTCACTATATGGGGTTGGTTGATTGGTTGGTTCCTCCCCCCCCCCACCCCACCCCCATCCCCCGAACATAAACCACGTGACTCGGGCGTCGCAGCGGACATTTTGTATGCCGTCAACTACGAAACCGCGGCGAGAAAAACCGCTGAAGACTCAGGAATTACTGCACTCACAAAAAACGTAGCCATGCGATTAATGTCGGAAACTTCTCATACACGGTCGTTTGGCCCAAACGGAATATTTAACATTTAACATTTAACCCAGGGAATCAGCAAACGGAGATTCGACTTGCTCCTTTTTCAAACAGCAGCCCATCTACTGCACGTTGGCTTGGAACCGTCTCTGAGAGCGTTAGCGGTGAGGACAAAGAAAACAACAAGCGCAGTCAAAGGAAACACACAGGTTTGTTACAGGGCCCCTGATACACCATCGGCCAAGTGGGCGTGTCCACCTCGATGCGTGCGGGACAGATCAGCCTACCGGTTGCTCCAGTCCACTGGGTAGGGCCGGTAGGCTGATCTGTCCCGCACACATCGAGGTGGACACGCCCACTTGTGATGTCACCAAGGCGCGGGGCGGGGCCGATTCTCAAACGTCCCCGCCCCCGCCTGGTGGTAGAACAGGGGCCCTTCGAGTCAGACGCGGCGACCCCCCCCCCGGGGAATGCGTGACGGGGGCGTTAGTCCGCGTTAAAAACTCATGCAGTTTTCAACGGGCAGCGGCGTGGGAGACGGGACCAACACTAGCTCAGGGATTTACCGTAAGCTTCTTCCGGCACCTTCTGAGCTACTGCAACGCAAGGGGGACATGGAGGTTAAGTCAACCGCTAACCGCCAACCGCTGACTGCTAACCACAAGTTGCTTACGGAGAACCGCAAATGGCTAATCGCTAATGGCTCACCGCAAACCCTCACAATGCTAACTTGTAACTGCAAATATCTAACTTCCAACGGCTAATTGCTATCTGCTTAGCGCTAATAGCTATCTGTTAATGGCTTACCACAAGTTGCTAATTGCTAACAACTAATAGCTTACTGTCGACCACTGGTGGCCAACCACAAGTGGCTAATTGCTAACAGCTAACAGCTCACTCCTACATGCTAAGGGCTAACCAGAGATAGCTAGCGGCCATGCGAGGCGCCAGGAGCTGCTCCATATCGATGTACAATCAGTAATAACTGTGAGCTAATAGCATTTACCCTCAACCACAGGCCGTAACCACCTGCACCCAAGGCAGGCGTTGAGAGGTGTGTGAAACGTTCACACACTTTACTTGAGGAGTCATTAAGAGCGATCGTCAGCAACCCTCACCTGCTCCTTGTCTGAGGAGATCCACCACAGAATCAGTGGGCGTAGCCAACTCCAGGGCCTCCTCGTTAGGGTCTGAGGAGGAGAGGAGAGGAGAGGAGAGGAGAGGAGAGGAGAGGAGAGGAGAGGAGAAAGGAGGGGAGAGGAGAAGAGAGGAGAAGAGAGAAGAGAGAGGAGAAGAGAGAAGAGAGAGGAGAGGAGGGGAGAGATGAGAAAGGAGGGGAGAGAAGAGGAGAGGAGGAGAGAGGAGGGGAGATGAGAAAGGAGGGGAGAGGAAGAGGAGAGAGGAGAGGAGAAGGATAGTGGTAATGTTAGATTCCCATTGTCCGCAGTATACCGTGTGTGTGTGTGTGTGTGTGTGTGTGTGTGTGTATGTGTGTGTGTATGTGTGTGTGTGTGTGTCTCACCCTTGGTAGGGATCATCAGGATGCAGGGCAGCGCCAGCGGCGTCATGGCGTGTTGATACACGAGAGCAGAGAGACAACCTGCTCACACACACACACACACACACACACACACACACACACACACACACACACACACACACACACACACACACACACACACACACACACACACACACACACACACACCACACACACACCACACACACACACAAAAGCACACACTTTAATAAAACCCGATTGCAGACACACAATGATGTAATTGTAAACAATGCATAATAATCACATTGAAGGAGGGGAGAAAAGAGGAGGAGGAGGAGGAGGAGGAGGAGGAGGGAGCAAATAAGAAAATAGATGAGGATAAAAGAGGAGGGGAGGGGAGAGAAAATTTAATTTAGAAGAAAAAGAAAAAAGGAGACAAGATGAGGATGAGGAGGAGCAGAGGAGAGGAGATGAGGCAGAGAGAAAGAGGAGAGAGGGAGGAGGAGAGGAGGCGAGAGAGGAGGAGAGCCCCACTGAGGTGTGACAGACCGAAGTAAGGCTCGTTGGGACACCCTTTGAGACGCACGCCTTTGGAGCTGGTCTCGATCAGGAAGTGGCGCACCAGCTCATTGGTCAGATCCACCCCCACTGTAAACAGGAAGCCACACACACACACAACCATCGTGATGTCATCCCTGCGAGCCTCCTACTCATTACCGTTCGACGGTACGCTGAAGGAGATAAGAAAGGAAGCATTGAAGCACCTTTCCTTAGCGTACAGAGAATTCAAACAGCTCTTATCGTGGCTGCCACTTAAGATACTTCCGGGTCATTCCCCTCAGTTAGGAGCCTTCCCCAGCAGAAAGACTATTGGAGCGCAGCCCAGCGCTGGGGTTCCTACCCTTCCTGGTCTGCTGCATGGTGGGCGGGGGGCAGGCCACCTTCATGGCCAGGCCGTAGGCCCCGCGGAACGAGTGGCTGTCCCGGATCACAAAGGCCCCGGGCTCCCGGTCCCTCAGCAGGAGGATGGCTGGGGGAGAGAGGGGGAGAGAGGGGGGAGAGAGAGAAGGAGATGGGGGAGGGAGAGAGCGGGGAGAGTGAGAGAGGGAGAAGGAGAGAGGGGGAGAGTAGAGGTCAGGGCAGGGTGGTGGTACAGGGTTAGGGTTAGGGCCAGGGTTGGGTTTGGGTTAAAAGTGCTGTAGGTAAGATTCAAGAGCTCAGCGATTCAAGATAACTATTTGAGTTATAAACCTAGCCATCCATCAGCTGTTAGTGAGTGAAACACACACACACACACACACACACACACACACACACACACACACACACACACACACACACACACACACACACACACACACACACACACACACACAGTGTAGGAAATGAACATAACCGTTTCGAGCAGACTGCACGTCGGCCTCAGCAGGAGAGAATGTACCTTGCTCTCTGGTGATGTCTGGTTTATACCAGAACTTGGAGGTGTCCTGCACAAACTTGACGTTCATCTTGATGTCAGGGCAGCCGTCTGAGGGAACACAACAACCCCTTCAGACTACCTGCTACCATACAGAGGAACACTAACCACAGCTCTCTCCCCCGCCTCTCTTCCCCTCACATCCCCCTCCCTCTCCGTCTCTCTCCCTCTCTCACTCTCCGCCCTCTCTCCTTCTCCCTCTCTCACTCTCCCCCTCTCTCCTTCTCCCTCTCTCACTCTCCCCCCTCTCTCCTTCTCCCTCTCTCTCTCCCCCTCTCCCTCTCTCTCTCCCCCTCTCTCCTTCTCCCTCTCTCACTCTTCCCTCCTCTCTCGCTCCCCCCCCGCCCCTTACCATATATGGAGAACTTGGAGAGGTCCGACAGTGTGTTTGTGTCTCCTGGGGTGGGCGTGGCCTGTGTGTTGTCCAGCGCGCCCCCATTGGTCCGCTCGGGGCTGTTGACGGGGAAGAATCTCTTGTCGGGCAGGTCGGGGGACACCGGGAAGGCGGGCGTGGCCGGGGGCGTGTCCTGGGAGCTGTTCACGCGCCGCCGGCCAACCAGAGGGCTCGGGGGCACGGCGGCACCCGCCCACCGGGGGCCTCGACCAATCAGGGGGCTTGTGGGCTGTGGGGGAGGGGCCTCCCGGTTGCTGTTGGCGGGGGCGCGGCGCTGCAGGGCGGGGCTGGGGGGGGTGTTGGTTGCCACGGTGCGGTGCAGCGTGTTGGGGCTGCCGGGCACGCTGTGCACCCCCACCACCTTGACCTGGGCCCCCCCCGCGGGGGAGGCGGCCCGCACCGGCGGGCCCCGCCTCCAACTGTCAAAACACACACATAACATGACACGTTGGCCGACCAATGATACGGCAGCTTTTTGGCAGTCGGAGAAAACTGATACATTTTACGACACATCAATACAGATGTGGGCGGGGCTACGGTAATACTGACCTATCAGGGCTATGGGCGGGGCTAATGTAATACTGACCTATCAGGGCTGTGGGCGGGGCTACGGTAAAACTGACCTATCAGAAATGTGGGCGGGGCTACGGTAAAACTGACCTATCAGGACTGTGGGCGGGGCTACAATAATACTGACCTATCAGAAATGTGGGCGGGGCTACGGTAAAACTGACCTATCAGGACTGTGGGCGGGGCTACAATAATACTGACCTATCAGAAATGTGGGCGGGGCTACGGTAAAACTGACCTATCAGGACTGTGGGCGGGGCTACAATAATACTGACCTTTCAGGGCTGTGGGCGGGGCTACTGGTGGACAGAGGGAAGTGTGAGGCTTGTCCTCTTGAGTCAGCAAAACCTGAAGAAAACACACACACAGATAAAGAAATACATACACAGAGTTGTAAGTAAAAGCAGAATGTATTGTAAATATCCACAATACTACAGACCCAACGATACAGCCCAGAGCACCTCAGCGAGAGAGTCAGAGTCAGAGACAAGAGACAGAGACAGAGACAAGAGACAGAGACAAGAGACAGAGACAAGAGACAGAGACAAGAGACAAGAGACAAGAGACAAGAGACAAGAGACAAGAGACAAGAGACAAGAGACAGAGACAGAGACAGAGACAAGAGACAAGAGACAGAGACAAGAGACAAGAGACAAGAGACAAGAGACAGAGACAGAGACAGAGACAGAGACAGAGACAAGAGACAGAGACATAGATTGTGGGTGCGATTCTCACCTCTGTGGAAGTCAGGGCTAACAGCTGCAGTGTCATGCTCCTCAGGATCAAAGGCTTCACGGTAGCAATGCTGCTGACCCTGAGATCACACACGCACATACACGGACACACGCAAGCAGGCACACCGTTAATTAGTTTAACAGGTTTAAGAACACAAGAACACTTCATATTTGATCATAACCCGTTTTTACCCACTTTGAACCATTTCAAACCTTTGTCACAATTTCAACCGTTTTAGCCCTTCCTGCACTGTTTCAAAGCTAGCCTCAATCAGTGTGAACCCGTTTTAGCCCTTCCTGCACTGTTTCAAAGCTAGCCTCAATCAGTGTGAACCCGTTTTAGCCCTTCCTGCACTGTTTCAAAGCTAGCCTCAATCAGTGTGAACCCGTTTTAGCCCTTCCTGCACTGTTTCAAAGCTAGCCTCAATCAGTGTGAACCCGTTTTAGCCCTTCCTGCACTGTTTCAAAGCTAGCCTCAATCAGTGTGAACCCGTTTTAGCCCTTCCTGCACTGTTTCAAAGCTAGCCTCAATCAGTGTGAACCCGTTTTAGACGCTGAGCCTCACCTCTCGGGCCGGCCCTCCGGGGTTGAGGGCCAGGGGGTTGGAGAAGTCAGGGGTGTGGGCCCCGGGGCCACTGTGTGCCGCCGGCTCCTCGTGGCCACTCTGGTATTGGCCCTCGCTGGTGGTGCGACGCCGGGCCGTCTCCGGAGCCCCCTCTGGGGTCATGCCACGGGAACGCATCCCTGAAACAGATCATCGTCCATCAGAACACCACCCCCTCCCCAGCCCCAATAGGGCCATGTATCGTTAGCGTAATGCTAGCGTAACGCTAGCGTAACGCTAGCGTAACGCTAGTGTAACACTAGTGTATCGTTAGCGTAACGCTAGCGTAATGCTAGTGTATCGCTAGCGTAACGCTAGTGTAACACTAGTGTAACGCTAGCGTAACGCTAGTGTAACGATACACTAGCATTACGAGCATTACGAGCATTAAGAGCATTACTCTACGTGACTGTAGAGGAGGAGATGTGAGGACTCAAAACAAAGAGAGAAAGACAAAGAAGGAACACCGAGGGAACATGAAACGTTGTATAATGAGCCTTTAGAGACGACAGCACAGGGACGGAGCAGAGCGGCAAAGCAAGGGAACCGAGACTTTACTAGCAAGCAGAAGCAGCGGAAACAAACTGTGTTCGTGTTGTCTGCAGCCATCTTGACTTGGAAAGTACGCTGGGAGGGAACCTGACGTAGGTAACTTTGTAACAGTTACTAACACTAGAGTAGCGTAGCCCCGCTGCACTGTTTGTATATTTCCATCGCTATCGTTCCGTGCAGGCCACTGCTGTGTAGCTGAGTTCGCCAAAAATTTACTCTTGTAGATATACAAGTTGTCGTACAAAGTTTTGCGGACAAAATCCTGAATTTTGGTACTTTCCACCGTTATTAACAGCTCTTTTTAGTCTATGGTCAAAAGATAACAAGGTGGCGCCGTGGAAAGTGCTTTGGCAACTTCAGATCACATGGTTGAAACCCTCCTATCAGAGAGATGGGATGCATGTCATGTGACGAACCGGAGAAGGAGTAGGAGCGGTGGCGGTCAGAGGGCTGAGGAGTCACACTGGTGTTCAGACCCCGAATACGAGCGTTGTACTCTGCTCCCCGCCAGGAGGAGGTGGGAGGAGGTGGCAGGGTGTCAGGTGATGAAGGAGGAGGTGGGACAGGAAGTGGACAGGAAGAGGAAACCAGAAGCGTGGGATATGAGATGACCGGAGCAGTGAGGAGGAGGAAGAGGAGGAGGAGAAGGAGGAGAGGTAGGTGGAGGAGGAGAAGGAGGAGGAAGAAGGAGTAGGAGGAGGAGGAGGAGAGGTAGGTGGAGGAGTAGAAGGAGGAGGAGGAAGAGGAGGATGCAAGAAGGAGGAGAGGAGAGTGAATGAGATGAGAAGAAGGAGGAGAGGAGATAGAGGAGAGGAAAGTAGGAGGAAAAGAGAAGAGGGGAGACGAATAGCAGAGAGGAGAAGGAGGAGGGGAAGTAATCGAAGAACAAACCAGAGAAGGAAATAAACTTGAAAATGGATCAAACTGAAAGAAACTCAAGAAGAAACATAAATCATAAAATCAACAAAATCAAGTAGAGGATGTTGGCTGCATAAAAGATGGAGATTATGAATTGGAAACCTAGCCTGGACTATTTTCTATCTATCCGTATGACCTGGCCATCATGATTTACACACATCTGCCAACAGGGGGCGCCTGTGAGCATCGGCCCACAGCCATAGTTGAGGGAGGAGTTCAGGGAACTTCAGACTGACATGATATTAGAAGGAAACCCAGTTTCTTTCATGCGTCCCTATCCCTAGAGCTGTTTATCGGCAGGGTAACTATTTGACTATTTAGTCATTTATTACACAAAGCTACTCCCATTAATACAGATACATGTGATTAAGGAGCAGGTGGGGGTCAGGGGTCAGGGGTCAGCTTGCTCTATAGGATGCTACAGGTTAGGCTGCGGACCTTGGGGATCGAACCCAGGATCCTTCGATTTCGAGTACAACAGCCTAACCACTACCCTCCCTCCCTCCTCCCTCCCTCCCTCCCTCCTCCCGCCCCCACATGCCGGGTTGTCACGGTAACCCCGTCGGCCTTACCTGCGATGCGGTGCGCCACCAGCCCCTCCAGGTTGAGGTTCTCCTCCTGCACCTCCTGCTCCCTGGGAGGAGGAGGTGGGGAGGAGGAGCAGCCCTCCTTGGGCTGGGGCGTCAGCGCTGGTACCGGGGAGGAGGAGGTGCTGCAGCCCAGGTACGATGAGGAGCACCGCGGGTCAGGGGACCGGGACGCGGTGGGGTCCGTGTTGGGGGTCTTCGGCCGGAGCTGCTGGACCGGGGGGGCCGGCGTGCGGTGGAGGGTCTCGGCGGCGGCGGCGGCGGCGGCGGGGGGGGGGCAGGGTCTCGACGCGGGGGAGGGGCGGTCCGCGACCGGGGAGGCGGAGACCCGGCCGCCGCCGAGGTTGAAGCTCTGGCCGTCGTAGTACTCGGCGCGGTCCGACGGCACGCTGCAGGACTTGGGCAGGTGGAGGTGCGGCGGGGGCTCCAGGTCCAGCATCAGCATGTTCAGGGCCTCGATGGACTGCTGGATGTCCCGCTGCGAGGCCGGGATCAGGGGCAGGCTGTGGGTGTTCTGCAGCGGGGGGCCGAAGGGGTCGTCCGGGAGGCTGTGTTGGTGCCAGGAGGTCAGGCCGCGCTGCACCGCCTCCCTGCTGCTGCTGCTCCTCTCGGGGGCCCGCGGCATCAGTCGGGGGTCCGGGTACAGGGAGCGCTCCGTGGCTCCTCCTCCGAGGTGGTACCCTCCCCCCGGGGAGCAGCAGGAGGCGTCCGTGGCGCCGGCGGTGTCGGTGGGCGGTGCTCCGTAGACGGGCATCTCCGTCGGCCGGCCCCGCGCGCTCCTCTCCGGGTAGGGCCCGTCGCCGTGCGGAGCCCCGGGGGCCTCGTCCAGCTGGCCCTCCAACGAGGACAGGGTGCCCAGGCTGCTCCTCCGCTCCTCCTCCTCCTCCTCCTCCTCCGGCAGGAGCTGCGTCTCCCGCTCCTCCCGCTCCGTGCCGGGTGGAGGCGGGCCCAGGCGGCCGAGCCCCCCGTTGACGTGCACCTGCGCCGGGACCAGGTGGCGCACGCCTCCTGCGCCCGCTCCTGGGCTGGTGGAGGAGGCGGCCAGGTAGTCCTGGTGCCGCTGGCGGTGGGAGGTGGAGGCGGTGGAGCCGGGGGGGTCGACCAGGGGGTCGACCAGGCCGGCCAGCGGCGGGTGCGGGGGGCTGAGCTGCGGGTGGGGCTGGGGGTCCGTGCGGTCGGTCTTGGTGGAGGCGGTGGAGTTCCCCGAGTCGGAGCTGACGGAGAGGGTGTGGTCAACGGCGGGAGGGGCGGAGGAGGGGGGCGCGGCCACGGGGTGGGTCTGTGGGGAGGTGGAGGTGGTGGAGGCGGGGTGGGGGGGCTGGAGGCCGGCGATGGAGCCGACGGCGTCCACCAGGGGGTCGGTCTTGCGGATGCGGGCGTACAGACTGCCGTCGAGAGGACCCTCTGTGTGGACCAAGTCTGAGACAGGGTGTGAGAAAACACAGGTTCATCTCACACACACAGGTCAATCACACACACACACACAGGTCAATCACACACACACACACACAGGTCAATCACACACACACACACAGGTCAATCACACACACACACAGGTCAATCACACAAAGCTTAGCTGGTTAGACTGTGTGGTAGTGAGTGGTAGTAGCTAGCGTATGCTACGGTCGGACTGTGTGGCAGTGAGTGGTAGTAGCTAGCGTATGCTACGGTTGGACTGTGTGGTAGTTCATGCAGTGAAGAGACGGAGAGACAGGATCCCTAGCGAGTCCCCCGACAGATGGCAGAATGCTCAGCTATTTAAGATCTCATGTCAACAACGAGAGAGAGAGAGAGAGAGAGAGAGAGAGAGAGAGAGAGAGAGAGAGAGAGAGAGAGAGAGAGAGAGAGAGAGAGAGAGAGAGAGAGAGAGAGAGAGAGAGAGAGAGAGAGAGAGAGAGAGAGAGAGAGAAGCACAGACAGACAGACAGACAGACAGAGAGAGAGGCAGTGCATTTGTAAACACACGTTGCCCTGTCTCATTGGTTGAGGGGCCTGATTCCTCATTGGCTGATATGTTTTGTCTGACTTGCTATACGTTGGCGAAAACCGTTCCTGCAGCGCTATTGGTTCCACTGAGCTCACATTAATCTAGTGCATCTCATCATATCCAAAACAAATTAAGTTATTCAAACACAGCCATCATTGAAGTGCTAACCCCATCAGAAACTTGTAAAACTCCATCAGCCACCATCACCTTCATCATCACCACTATCACCTCAATCATCACCACTATCACATGCACCATCTCATCACCAACACCTCCACCACCACCATCTAGTCACCACCACCACCATCACTACCACCACCACCATCCCCATCTCACCACTACTACCACCATCTCACCACCACCGCCAGCACCTCCACCACCATCTAGTCACCACCACCACCAGCACCACCACCACCACCATCTAGTCACCACCACCACCAGCACCACCACCACCACCATCTAGTCACCACCACCACCAGCACCACCACCACCACCAACACCCTCATCTCACCACCACCGCCAGCACCTCCACCACCATCTCACCACCACCAACACTCACCTTGCTTTCAATCACTGGCGTGTGAAAAAGAAAAACACAGAGAAGACAAATCAAACGTCATCCACCTCAGACCATGGACAACCCAACGCCTGTAACGTCTCCTCCAACAGCTAGACAGGTTCTCCATCCAGACAAGCTCATGTGTGCAAGTCCTCAGTCCCAGTTACCAGTTACCCAGTTACCCAGTTACCATGTGGAAAGGCTTCACGGACCAAAAGGACCCTCCGAGCCCAGGGGAAGGAACTGAGAGAAGGAAGCTTGAGATAAAACCTAGACCGGAACCTTGTCTTCCTCTGAGGTTCTCAGACGCTGCGTTGGGGTCCTAATCATCCATCATGAGTGAACCAAGCGCTGCTCTCTGTGCACATGCCCTGGGGAGGAGGGGCTTAACCCCTGCTGCTCTGTGACAGGGCTGACACAGGTCCTTTCAAACTTTGAAAGGACTTTGCCATTTCTTTGCAAGCTCTTTGAGAGAGGTGGTTGTTGGGTTCTCGACTCCTCAGAGTCCCGTTCCTCTGAAGCAGAGCAGGCCGCACACACACACAGCACTAGCTTAAAATAGCAGTGGAGGGCTACGGTTAGCATGCTGCCTCCACAGACAGCTGGCCCAGTCAGTACATTCCCACTGCAGGCCCCCCAATTAAAACGGGCACTGTTTACTACTGCGGCTAACGCTAACTAGCATGACATCAGCGTGGTATTTCAGATCAAAAGTGCAGTGAGGGAGTGTATTGGATTCCCAGCATCCAAAGGATACACATGCACTATACGAACATGAACTGAAAACCTACCAATTATATGACATCTATAAGGACACACACACACCCACACCCACACACACACCTGTTGATTACCTCTGCTCTTAAGAACGGGTGGTTTTGTCTCGTGAACTACAATGATTGATCACTCTCCCACACACGTCTCGGTTGTATTGTCCAACATGTTGCTAATCTATGCTAAAGCCCTAAGCATGCTAGTTATCCTTTGCAAGCCTGCAAACAATGTGTTTAATGTCGTGGGTCTCCAGTCGTACAACACATGGTCAAATAAAGTGAATATAAATAACCAAAAGGTGAATGTTTCCATTTGTAGATACCATCCTGGCTGGAGAGGTATTTCTGTTGTCACCATTTTGGATCTGAAGTCAGTTGTTGTTATAGGAGCCAAATATAGAGACTGGCTTTCATCCAAACACACACACACACACACACACACGCACACGCACACACTGTGAGAGTGATGTCATCTTGGCAGGGTGTACTCGTACAGGGTCATGTGACACTAGACTTTACAGCTTTCGTCTCACCGTGACAATGAGCAGTCATGGTGGCGACGCCAAATGGTAGCCGGACAACGCCGAGAGAGAGCGAGAGCGAGATGAATGGCGTATTGATGGAGTGAGTCATAGCTGTCAGTCTGGTGCTCACAATACCCCCAGCTGATCCATCCCCACCTCCTCCCCCCAGAGTGATGTCATCTACCTGTCAGTCTGTCCATCCACACGTCTGACGACCTGTCTGTCTGTCTGTCTGCCTACCTGTCTCTCTGTCTGTCTCCCTGTCTGTTTGTCTCTTTGTCTGTCTGTCTACCTGTCTGTCTGTCTCTTTGTCTGTCTGTCTACCTGTCTGTCTGCCTGCCTGCCTGTCAGTCAGACAGAAAGACAGACGGACACAGATCAACACTTCCCTCCTCTCCTCTCCTCCTTGCCCACCTCCCCTCCTCTCCTCCCCTCCTCCCCTGATCTTTCATGTTGAACCACTGTTCCCCTGCACCTCCTGCTGGCCTCCATGGGAGGAGAGCGGCCTCCTGTGTGTTCCTCCTCCATGGCTGCTCCTCCTCCTCCTCCCTCTGGCGCCGGAGGAGTCTTACACCAACATACACACTAAGCCAGTTACACATTGTACACACACACACACACACACACACACACACATCATGCGGGTCCAATCAGGCCATATGAACATTTGGGATTGATGGACGACCAACACGAAACCACAACAGGATAGGCAGCCGGATAACCCGGCCTGAGGCCGACCCATGTTCTGTCCTAACCCCGCTTCCCTGGAAGTTCCTCCCCGACAGGAAGTGGTTCCCTCCTCGCCCCCACCCCCGCGCCGCCGCCGCCACGGCAACCGCACGATCAAGGACCAACAACTCGGTGAAGAAATCCAACGAGTCCGACGGCGCGGCGAAGGTAGCGTGGGGTTCCCGTCCACGAGACGGCGTACGTTTGACTGAGCGAGACGCCACTGCTTCTACTCTCTATCCTAGTATCCCAAACTTTCTACGTAAACAGGATATACTTACAATTTCTACTGAACATTGGTAAATGCAGACACCAACAAGTTCTATTTGAAAGGCTTGGCTACCAAAGATCCGACTTGACTCAACTATTCTCTTCTGTGCTCCTGACTACCTTCCACTGAGCAGAACAGGGTTCAACTGAGCAGAACAGGGTTCCACTGAGCAGAACAGGGTTCAACTGAGCAGAACAGGGTTCCACTGAGCAGAAATGACTTCCTCTGAGCAGAACAGGGTTCCACTGAGCAGAAAAGGCTTCCTCTGAGCAGAACAGGGTTCCGCTGCAAAGAACAGGGTTCCTCTGAACAGAACAGGGTTCCGCTGTGGAGAACAGGGTTCTGCAAAGCACACGGTCATGCAGAGCAGAACCCTGTTCTATACAGTGCTGTCTTTCACATGGTTGCTATCCTGAACAACAATGAGCGTAATGAAACAAAGTAATTATACAGAAGCATGTGAGCTAACCTTGCAAGTCATGAGCAACTTGTAGCGACGCAGGTTTGATTCCTAAGCTACACTCTGACTCAGCTGTCGCTCTTCTCTCTCGGGTACAGTAAGACATGAAAACCCATGAATATATATGATCAAACGATGAATACATTACTGTTTGAAATGCACTGGCTACCGTCTCTCTACTTACCACTCAACGCTGATCAGGCTCTCGCTTCCCCTGCCTGGCCAGTCGCTGGCATGACTCTCTCTCTCTCGCTGACTCTCTCTCTCCCTCTCGCTGACTCTCTCTCTCCCTCTCGCTGACTCTCTCTCACACACACTCTCTCTCTCTCTCTCGCTGACTCTCTCTCTCTCTCTCTGACACGCTCTCTCGCTATCTCTCTTTCTCTGTCTCGCTGTCTCTCTCAATCTCTATCTCTCTCTCTCTAGATATTTCAGATATGTTTAACATGCAGGATGTTCTCAAGAACGGGGAGGGGGGGAGTTACACACACACACACACGGTGGGGCGGGGGTTAGGGGGGGTCAGGCCTTCTGACCAACCAGACCCCAGGGTCAACAGCTGCCCCAGCTCTGTGCTATAACTAGACACTCAAACACACGCACACACACACATATACAAACACACTCGCACACAGACACACACCCACACAGACACACACACAATTTGTAGGGCCTTTAGGACATCTAGTGTTTTCTAGATTACTTGCAAAGTCTGTAAACTGAGAAGGTTTACAGAGCAAGATGAACCAGGAAGTCCTTCCTGATGCATGATTGGCAAGCCAGCATGTCACTAGGCAGGATATGAACATGCCAGCCAATGAGAATCACCCTGGGCTCAGCACAGATGTGTGAACACACACTCCATGTTAGACGCTGAATCTAAAATGTAATTTAATCCCAATTTAAAAAAACTGAATTTGTGTATCGTGTGTGTTTGTGTGTGTGTGTGTGAGAGGGGGGGTCGTATTACCTCCCCCCCCTTGGCGCCAGTCGTCTGTCTATTTACAGGACAGTCTGGGGGGGGGGGCAGTATATATATACACAGTGTACTGTAGGTAAAGGTTCCTCAGGTTTGATCCCCGTCCTGTTTAATATCAATTAGCTGGTGTACATTTTTTCTAATGTGTGTTTATAATGTGTGTGTGTGTGTGTGTGTATAACTTAGTTTGTGTGTGTATGTGTATGTGTGTGCAGGTGCAAATGTCCTCTGAGTGTGAGTGTGTGCACGTGTGCGTGTGTGTGCGCGGTGTGTGCGTGTGTGTGCACGTGTGTGTGTGTGTGTGCACGTGTGTGTGCACATGTGCGTGTGTGCGTATGTGTGTGTGCGTCTGCGTGTGTGTGTGCGTGTGTGTGCACATGTGCGTGTGTGCGTCTGCGTGTGTGTGTGCGCACATGTGCGTGTGTGTGCATGTGTGTGCGTCTGTGCATGTGTGTGCGTCTGCGTGCGTGTGTGTGCACGTGCTTACCTGTGGACGCGTCTTCACTGCGGGGGCTGAAGTGTTCGTACGAGTCCCAGCGGATCAGAGAGTCCTGGGTGTTGTAGTCCACGGACACACTGGGCCCGTTCTCCAGGTGGCCCATGCCTGAGGGACACAGTGCATTATGGGTAATGAAGTCCGAAACCCAACAGACCCCATATCGAGCAGTAGATAAAATAAGATATTTATTATTATATATTTATGTGTTTGTATTATTACAAACAAATATGTTAGTTATAGAAATATCAAACATTTGAAATAGGAACTAAACACAGTGAGACCTTCATGATTTTTCGATGACTTCTTCCATTAAATGAAATCATTACCTCTTATTTTGTCTGGCGCAAAGGAGAAAATGAATTCTACTTTTCCATATTCCGGGAATCTGTCATCTACTCGAAAACACACACACACACACACACACACACACACACACACACACACACACACACACACACACACACACACACACACACACACACACACACACACACACACACACACAAAGAGACACAAACAGGGATATTTAACACATTGGTTATATTTTCCCCGTTACCAACGATGCTGTTCAGCTTTTGTGTTTAATTTCATAAACGACTCATTCATTGGGTTTATATTCTTAAAAAGGTCAGGCGGAAGGAGGCATCTATAGGAGAACGTTTCACTACTGGTTCTCCTGAATAGACCAGCACCTGGCACCACTCACCCTGGTGCCAAGCGCCAGGCTAAACCTTTATCGCCCCCTGGTGGCCAGGGCAGCATTACCTTTGAAGGAGTCATCCAGCTCGTTCTTTCCGAAGACCACAGCCAGGCCGTGGATGGCGCAGGTGTGGAACTGGACCCTGAAGACCACGTCCCGGTTTGGGCCCTGGAACCTCTTGTGGTAGCACTTCAACTGGAGTTGAGGGGGGTCAAAGGTCAATCAGCCCATCGCTCAAATCAATAGAGTTCAATTAGCCGTCGCTACATAGTCTACAGTGCATTCTGTGTGCTTGTGTTTGGAATACTGTGCACTACTTTTATCCATAAGCTTACCGTGAATTCTTCTTATTTAGATTTTGTTTGATTATAATATCTTCCCACTTATATTTTATTTATGTTAATTCTATAGGATGCCTGCAGGTCCTGCGTTGGACATGGGGGATCGAACCCGGTACCTTTTCGGTTGGGAGTCTTAACACCCTGGCCACTACTAGCGAGCGTTCGGCCCGACACATGCACGACTACGGTGCTGAGGTCTGGGTGTGTTCGGAAGGAGGGGCAGGTTACCAGAATGTCTCCTTTCAGCAGAAGACCCGGTTCTATGGTGATGCAGATGCTGGTGTGGCTGTCTCCCTGGACGTTACTGCAGAGGCAACCACAGGTTAGCATCTTAGCATAAGAAACACAGCCTAGTCACAGTGTGTGTTAGCACCTCAAACAGAATGTAAAATCGGCACAAGGTATAATGTTAGCATGTAAAACATAACATAATCAACACAAGCTAACATTTCAGGAGTAATACTACAGCGAGCAGTTAGCATGTAGAACTAGCATCACAGCTTCCAGGTGGGAAGACAAGGAGACAGGGTAAACATGGCTGCCTACTATATTCCTGATGTGTAGACCGGTTGCATCGCCTGGTAGATCTTCAGAAAGGGACGGCACCCTGAGGAATATATAAATATATATTTAAGACATCATAACGACGGGGTTAAGGTAAGACATTAATGAAATCATAATGACGTGGTTAAGGTAAGACATTAATGAAAACATAACGACGTGGTTAAGTTAAGACATTAATGAAATCATAACGACGTGGTTAAGGTAAGACATTAATGAAATCATAACGACGGGGTTAAGTTAAGACATTAATGAAATCATAACGACGGGGTTAAGGTAAGACATTAATGAAATCATAACGACGTGGTTAAGTTAAGACATTAATAAAATCATAACGACGTGGTTAAGTTAAGACATTAATGAAATCATAACGACGGGGTTAAGTTAAGACATTAATGAAATCATAACGACGTGGTTAAGTTAAGACATTAATAAAATCATAACGACGTGGTTAAGTTAAGACATTAATGAAATCATAACGACGTGGTTAAGGTAAGACATTAATGAAATCATAACGACGTGGTTAAGTTAAGACATTAATAAAATCATAACGACGTGGTTAAGGTAAGACATTAATGAAAACATAACGACGTGGTTAAGTTAAGACATTAATGAAATCATAACGACGGGGTTAAGGTAAGACATTAATGAAAACATAACGACGTGGTTAAGTTAAGACATTAATGAAAACATAACGACGTGGTTAAGTTAAGACATTAATGAAAACATAACGACGTGGTTAAGTTAAGACATTAATGAAAACATAACGACGGGGTTAAGGTAAGACATTAATGAAAACATAACGACGTGGTTAAGTTAAGACATTAATGAAAACATAACGACGTGGTTAAGTTAAGACATTAATGAAAACATAACGACGTGGTTAAGTTAAGACATTAATGAAAACATAACGACGTGGTTAAGGTAAGACATTAATGAAAACATAACGACGTGGTTAAGTTAAGACATTAATGAAAACATAACGACGTGGTTAAGTTAAGACATTGGGTGTGAATTTGGGGTTGGGGGTCGTTCTGGGGTCGGGGGTCGTTCTGGGGTCGGGGGTCATTCTGGGGTCGTTCTGGGGTCGGGGGTTAGGGTAAGAGGTGGCTCAGGTGGGTTGGGCTGGGGTCCTCACCTCCCTTGGACTCAAAGTTGGGGATGCCGTGCATGATGACGTGGTGCAGGAAGAGAGGCTTGTTGTTGATCTTGATGTGACCGGACAGCAGGCCGCTGAAGTAGCGCACGTACCTACACACACACGCACACGCACACACGCGCACACGTGCGCACACGCACGGCCACACACGCGCACACGTGCGCACACGCACACACACACAGCCACACACGCACGCACACGCACACACAGCCACACACGCGCGCACACGCACGCACACACACACACATACACGCGCACACACGCACGCAAGCACAGACACACACACACACACACAGAAATACAACTGGTGTTAAATCCTGCGCTTTTGCCAGTTTTGATTGTAGTCTTTGATTATTCTCAGCCTCACTTGGATACAAGCTGGAAATGATCTTTAATCTCTATCTTTAATCTTTCAGATCTTCAATCATTTAAATCTTTCATTCTGTCAGCGGAAACTAAAATGCAGTCACATCACAACACTGCCAAATTCAAAAATAAAAATACTTCCACACAAAGCAAGAAACCGCCATGTTGGAACATTTAGAGTAGCAGGAAGTGATGTAAGGCTGACCTTCTCTGGGACGGTTGTCCCACAGGAAGCGCTTTGTCTTCATAGAACCTCCTCATGGCAAACCTGTCCAGTGCCTGGTCCGCACTGAGAGAGCGAGAGCGAGAGCGGAGAGCGAGAGCGAGAGCGGAGAGCGAGAGCGAGAGAGAGAGGAGAAGGAGTGGAGTGATGGAGGGGGAGAGGGACAGAGACAGAGTATCTATTACCACATTTAAAACATCTAAACATCTAAACTGACCAGATCGAATGTTTCTGTACCTTGCCGATATGCTGCTGTAGTGCATGTAGGCCGCCACCACCACCCCGGTTCTACCCCTGGTACCCTGAGAGAGCGAGGGAGAGGGGATGAATAAATACTACATAAACAAAAAACTGATTAAATCACCGTCGTAACTAAACTAACTAAACTACTCTGCCCAGGTACCAGGATATCTGCCTGTGTTCCAGGGTATCTGCCTGTGTTCCAGGGTATCTGCCTGTGTTCCAGGGTGTCTGCCTGTGTTCCAGGGTGTCTGCCTGTGTTCCAGGGTGTCTGCCTGTGTTCCAGGGTATCTGCCTGAGTTCCAGGGTATCTGCCTGTGTTCCAGGGTGTCTGCCTGTGTTCCAGGGTGTCTGCCTGTGTTCCAGGGTATCTGCCCGGGTACCTTATTGAGCAGGACCACCACGTTGCGGAGGTCTCCATGGAGCCAGGTATCCATGGCCTTGCACATGCTGCAGATCTGGTCCAGCGCAGGGGCATGCTGGTCCGGCCAGCCGAAGTCCAGGACCTGATGGGGTGTAACACATCCAATTACAGCACATATCCAATTAGGACATCAATTAGGGTATCAGCGCCATATGCACTAGGTTCCCAATTCGGACATCAATTAAAGTGCTATCCAATTTGGATGTCACCCAATCACAGTACGTATCCAATTAGGGCATCACCCAATCACAAGAGTTCACCAATTATTGTATCCACTCTGAGGCACTGTCCAATTAATCCCAATTGCAGTGTATAACACATATATGCAATCACAGTAGGTTTTCCAAACTGCTAGGCTGGTCTACCCTGATCTGGGTGGATGTACCTTGTGGTTCAAAGTGGCAATGTCATTCCTCCGCTCGCTCAAGTTTAGTACCTGCACGAGAGAGAGAGAGAGAGAGAGAGAGAGAGAGAGAGAGAGAGAGAGACTTCACTACAGCATGTACAGAGGAACAATTTGAAATCATTCAAATTAAGTACACAGTCAACATGAATTATGCATGAATTACACATAAATGAAGCATACATAAAACATTTATCAAGCATTCATTAACTCCGAATTAAGATTCAACTTCAGTGACATAGTTCTGCAGGTACCGATCAGATTGGTGGATGTGGCGCTTTGATTCAGAGTCCATATTTGCATCATGTGGTCAGTGTAAGGACAGGAGGTGGGGTCTAACAGGTGTGAGGCGGAGGTTCTCCTGTGAGGGTGGGGTCTCACCAGGTAGTGGTCCCCGTGTTTGGAGCGCAGCATGGACACCACCTCCTTCAGGTTGGCCCCGTAGCTGTCCTCTCCGCCCGCCGCTGGGAAGGACACGGAGATGATCCTCTCGGTGATGTAGAGGAGGTCCACCTCGAAGCTCTCCTCTGTCACCTGCACCACGCTTTGACTCCTGCAGGAGGCGCCACGCACAGGAGCTCAAACCTGTCCTGGACCTCTCTCTCCTCCTCTCACCTTCTTTCATCTCCTCTCTCCTCCCTCCTCTGTCCTAGTCTCTCCTCTCTCCTTCCCCTCTCTCCTCTCTCCCTCTCAATTCCAATGAGACTGTCTCTCACTTATGTCCATCCCTCCCTCATGGCTCTCTCTTTCTCTCTCTCATGTAAATCCCTCCCTTGTCTCTCTCTCATCTCCTCTGCCTCCTCTGACAAATCTCTCCATTATTTCTCTCTCTCATCTCTCACCCCTCATAGCTCCCTTTTGCATCTCTCCCTCTCTCCTATTTATCTCTCCCATCCCTCTTTCTCTCGCTCTCCTTCCCCCTCTCTCATGTTGATTATGAATAGGTGTTGTCTCATCCTCATCTTACCGTGACTGCCTCCTCCTTGTCTCCACACTCTTACAAGACCGCGTGGACCCCTGGTGAGCACACACACACACAAGACAATGATGAGAGAGAGAGAGAGAGAGAGAGAGAGAGAGAGAGAGAGAGAGAGAGAGAGAGAGAGAGAGAGAGAGAGAGAGAGAGAGAGAGAGAGAGAGAGAGAGAGAGCGAGAGAGAGAGAGAGGTTAACGTGTTTTCGGGGACATGTCGTTCCTACACTAGTTGTCAGGTAATCAAGCTAGGCTACAATTAGCGTCTCGCTGGATGGCTAGCTATTTACTGTGTAGCAGCATCAGTCTCTGTGCCTGGGCTAAAAGAAGAGGCTGCATGCTCCTTGATATGCTAATGATATGCTGCTGAAACACAGCACGTATTAACCATGCATGGTGGAGGGTTGCTACAAAAGAATACATTTTTCTCTACAATATGACTACCATTACAATATTGATATTGTCAGTATTGCTAGCAAAGAATATCAATTACTTAAATATTTTACTATGATATACAATTTTATTATTAGTTTATTGAAAATATTACATTGGACATGCGAATGTCCAATGTCCAAAACATTATTTGTGTGTGTGTGTGTGTGTGTGTGTGTGTGTGTGTGTGTGTGTGTGTGTGTGTGTGTGTGTGTGTGTGTGTGTGTGTGTGTGTGTGTGTGTGTGTGTGTATACATGCAAGAGCGCTTGTGTGTGTAGCTCAATGGCTAGAGCACGGCATTAACACTGCCATGGCAACAGACAACACGAATGTCTATTATTGGTCAGAGCTACCGATCAGATCGTGAACCTCGACGGACGAGGGCGTTGAGAGATCCACACGAGCTGCGGGAGGGGGGAGGGGCCTGCCGGAGGGGGCGGGGCTTACCTTGCTGAACAGGTACCTGGAGCTCCGCCCCCAGGACGCACGCAACGAGTTGAGGCGCTTGCGGAGGGCTCTGCCCAGTGGCATGGCCGCCGGTTCAAATAAACTACAAATACGCTCTGAATGAACTACAAATATGCTCTGAATACATTGCCAACTTCAAATATACTACAAATACGCTCCAAATTAACTATAAACATGCTCTAAATACATTGAAAACTTCAAATAAACTACAAATACGCTCCAAATTAACTACAAATATCCTTTAAATACATTGCAAACTTCAAATAAACCACAAATAGACTCCAAATTAACTACACACTCTTATTAAATAGAAATACACTATAGATAAATAGCATACCAACTACGAAAAATAGACAAATACACTACAAATACGCCACACATTAAATAAAAATACACTATATATAAACTACAAACAGAAATAGCTTATATCCAAACAATAACACAATCCTCCAACAATTGAAATGAACTACAAATCCCAGGCTCTTCTGTACCTGTCGATTCTACGGTTGATGGGATTCCTTCATACATAACATCCGTCTCCTACTCTGACTACTGCGCCTCTGCCTCTTCCTCCTTCTGTGGATAGTCTCGCCCTCGCTCGCTCGCTCTCACTCCCTCTCTCTCTCTCTCTCCATCACCCCCCCTTGCTCTCTCTCTCTCACTATCTCTCGCTCTGTCCCTCTCTCTCTCGCTCTCTTTCTGTCCCTCACTCTCTCACTTACTCCCCCCTCTCCCTCTGCCCCTCTCTCTTTCTCTCTCTCTCGCTCTGTCACACTCACTCACCCGTTCGCTCCCCTCTCTGTCCCTCTATCTCACTCACTCCTTGTTATCTCCTCATTATCTCACCCGCTCCACTGCTGCCTTTGTCTTTTACACTCGATGGTTGCTACGTGTTGCCATGCTGTTGCCATGGGTGCTGTGGTCCACTAAAACAGATGTTTCAAGTGTGTAAGAAACCTCCCATTTCCCTTCCTCTCCTGTTTCCCCTCTCACCTCTTCTCCCTTCCTTTCTCCTCCTCTCCTCTCCTCCTCCTCTCCCCTCCTCTTCCATCCTCTCTACCCTCCTCCCCTCTCTTCTCTCTCATCGTCTACCCTCTTCTCCATTCACCTTTCCTCCTCTCTCCTCCTCTTATCTCTCCTCCTGCTCTCCCCTCCTCTCTCCCATAACGTGTGTGAGTGAGTGAGTGTTTCTGCCAGGGTTAGGGGTTTGATTCCCAGTAGGACCCCCCATGCTCAGAATGTATGCGATAATAATGTTGTACACCACAAATGGCATATTATTTATAGTATTCTGTGTAGACATCGCCTCCTTTTCCACAGACAGACAGACAGACAGACAAAGAGATAGATGGATAGAGTGATAGATGGATAGATAGATGGATAGACTTACCGGTGTGTCTACCTGCTTCAGTGGAAGCTGGGGTGTCAACGGCTGAAACAAAGAAAGAAATATTGAAAGTCAGTTGTATTATTCTTGTACACCACCGTAGTATAGGTCTACACGGTAGTCTATTGTAGACAGTAGGACCAAACAGTAGTCTACTGCAGATAGTTTAGGTCTACACGGTAGTCTATTGTAGACAGTAGGACCAAACAGTAGTCTGCTGCAGATAGTATAGGTCTACACGGTAGTCTATTGTAGACAGTAGGACCAAACAGTAGTCTACTGCAGATAGTATAGGTCTACACGGTAGTCTATTGTAGACAGTAGGACCAAACAGTAGTCTACTGCAGATAGTATAGGTCTACACGGTAGTCTATTGTAGACAGTAGGACCAAACAGTAGTCTACTGCAGATAGTTTAGGTCTACACGGTACTACAACTACAAATTTCATAAATGCAACAAACTATAGGCTATAAGTTCCATATAACTTTATACATTATGCTATCTTCATTTTAGGGGTCAAAGAGGTTTTGTGGCTCCAGATAAATTTTATTTGGTGGGACCAAAGCTGAATTCGCAGTAGTTAACTGTAAGCAGTAGGTCTACGTGTAGTTCTAGTGTAGATAGCGAGCCTATAGTGGTCTACTGGAGTACAGTGCACCTAAACGTGATGGTCACAGTCCAGGAGAGAAGCTTTATATAACTACCAGTGGGTCAGCTGAATATGATCTAACATATAGCAGTAGCGTAACATATGGAGAGGTCTCTATCAGTTGCAAGTCCAGTCAAGTCGTGCATGGGATTGCGGACGTCCAGTGGGGGCGGAGCTAAGTGTTAGGGGTGGGGAGGAGGAGGAGAGAACATCTTGTTCTGGAAACAGCAGCTGATTTGAGTCAGAACCACGGTAGCACGAGGTGGACCCACGTCTCTCTTTCTGGAGACAAAGAACAACGCGTCGTTGAACTAACTGGTCTGACAGACACGGACCCCGATGACTGCGTGGTGGGTAGGAGTGGCCAGAGAGATGACTGCATGGTGGGTAGGAGTGGCCAGAGAGATGACTGCGTGGTGGGTAGGAGTGGCCAGAGAGATGACTGCGTGGTGGGTAGGAGTGGCCAGAGAGATGACTGCGTGGTGGGTAGGAGTGGCCAGAGAGATGACTGCGTGGTGGGTAGGAGTGGCCAGAGAGATGACTGCGTGGTGGGTAGGAGTGGCCAGAGAGATGACTGCGTGGTGGGTAGGAGTGGCCAGAGAGATGACTGCGTGGTGGGTAGGAGTGGCCAGAGAGATGACTGCGTGGTGGGTAGGAGTGGCCAGAGAGTCGGTCAACAGAGAAGGTGTCAGCACGTCAACCCCTGACAATGGCTACTGGACTGTCTTCTTCTACGACAATGAGGTTGAAGTTGAACGATAACCCTGCTGTCCGTCTCCCTGTGAGAGCTGGGCCCCAGAAGGTGGGGGTGTTTGTTGATTATGACGAGGGTCTGGTCTCCTTCTATGATGTGGAAGCCAGGGTTCATCTCTACTCTGCTACTGGCTGCACCTTTAGTGAGCCTCTCTAGCCATTCCTCAGTCCAGGTTTACACGATGGTGGTGAAAACGCCTCCCCTCTGATCATTTCACCTGTCAATCAAAGACTAACAACACCAGAAACCAACGACCAAAACAACTCATGTTATGTCCTGGATGAGAGTCTCTACTCTGAGTCCCATTATAAAGACACTGAGAGAACTGCATTCATACTGCTCTGTTCACTGTCATTTAACAA
The DNA here is from genome assembly GCA_026745465.1 of Lota lota. Classification (NCBI taxonomy): domain Eukaryota; kingdom Metazoa; phylum Chordata; class Actinopteri; order Gadiformes; family Lotidae; genus Lota; species Lota lota. Next base: position 693,092 of record JACYXH010000537.1, read on the forward strand.
AGTAATGAAGAACAAAACCCTGCTATTATAGATACATAACCCATTATTAATGATTACATTACATATACTATACTGTTCACGGTCTGTTTTCTCCTGAAAACAGTTCTCACATTGTTTCCTTGTGCTTTAATTATCAAGGTGGAAAACACAAGCATGCACAGAAACCCACGTTTGTTTAGTGAATTATTCACCTGAGATAGTTTTTTAGGAATCAGTTGGATTGTTGTTATCTATATATGTCTGGTTATAATAATAATGTTATTAGAATATCTTTGATTGATTAACTCCTTTGTGTGACAAGACAAACATAACCAGTTTCCTTTTAACATGGTTGCCTCCTCCTTGTATTGTTGCAAAACAAAAGACCACTTCATTATAAAATATATTTCCTCTGTGTCAAAGACCTTGGATGCAACACTCTTCATTTGATTAAATATTATACTACTACTACTACAACAACCACTACCACTACCACTACATTACCACTACTGCTGCTAGTACTACTACATTACCACTACTGCTGCTAGTACTACTACATTACCACTACTGCTACTAGTACTACTACATTACCACTACTGCTACTAGTACTACTACTGCTACTAGTACTACCATATTACCACTACTGCTACTAGTACTACCATATTACCACTACTGCTACTAGTACTACTACATTACCACTACTGCTACTAGTACTACTACATTACCACTACTGCTACTAGTACTACTACATTACCACTACTGCTACTAGTACTACTACATTACCACTACTGCTACTAGTACTACTACATTACCACTACTGCTACTAGTACTACCATTTACCACTACTGCTGCTAGTACTACTACATTACCACTACTGCTACTAGTACTACTACATTACCACTACTGCTGCTAGTACTACTACATTACCACTACTGCTACTAGTACTACCATATTACCACTACTGCTACTAGTACTACCATATTACCACTACTGCTACTAGTACTACCATATTACCAATACTGCTACTAGTACTACTACATTACCACTACTGCTACTAGTACTACTACATTACCACTACTGCTACTAGTACTACTACATTACCACTACTGCTACTAGTACTACCATATTACCACTACTGCTGCTAGTACTACCATATTACCACTACTGCTACTAGTACTACTACATTACCACTACTGCTACTAGTACTACTACATTACCACTACTGCTACTAGTACTACTACATTACCACTACTGCTACTAGTACTACTACATTACCACTACTGCTACTAGTACTACTACATTACCACTACTGCTACTAGTACTACTACATTACCACTACTGCTACTAGTACTACTACATTACCACTACTGCTACTAGTACTACATATTACCACTACTGCTACTAGTACTACTCATATTACCACTACTGCTACTAGTACTACTACATTACCACTACTGCTACTAGTACTACTACATTACCACTACTGCTACTAGTACTACTACATTACCACTACTGCTACTAGTACTACTACATTACCACTACTGCTACTAGTACTACTACATTACCACTACTGCTACTAGTACTACCATATTACCACTACTGCTACTAGTACTACCATATTACCACTACTGCTACTAGTACTACCATATTACCACTACTGCTACTAGTACTACTACATTACCACTACTGCTACTAGTACTACTACATTACCACTACTGCTACTAGTACTACTACATTACCACTACTGCTACTAGTACTACTACATTACCACTACTGCTACTAGTACTACTACATTACCACTACTGCTACTAGTACTACTACATTACCACTACTGCTGCTAGTACTACTACATTACCACTACTGCTACTAGTACTACTACATTACCACTACTGCTACTAGTACTACCATATTACCACTACTGCTACTAGTACTACTACATTACCACTACTGCTGCTAGTACTACCATATTACCACTACTGCTACTAGTACTACTACATTACCACTACTGCTACTAGTACTACTACATTACCACTACTGCTACTAGTACTACCATATTACCACTACTGCTACTAGTACTACCATATTACCACTACTGCTACTAGTACTACCATATTACCACTACTGCTACTAGTACTACTACATTACCACTACTGCTACTAGTACTACTACATTACCACTACTGCTACTAGTACTACTACATTACCACTACTGCTACTAGTACTACTACATTACCACTACTGCTGCTAGTACTACTACATTACCACTACTGCTACTAGTACTACTACATTACCACTACTGCTACTAGTACTACTACATTACCACTACTGCTACTAGTACTACTACATTACCACTACTGCTACTAGTACTACCATATTACCACTACAGTGGGCATCTTGCTCTAGGAGGCCTACAGGTAGGCTGAGGACAGACTGCTGTGTTGGGGATCAAACCTGTGACCAAATGTTCTGCTCTTGGGGTTCTTCTTCAGAACATTCTAAAGACAAGAGCTGGAAACTCCAACATCAGGGCTGACCTTCTCCCAAACAGACCAATCAGGCCTGTCCTTCCCACCAAACAGACCAATCAGGGCTGTCCTTCCCCCAAACAGACCCCTGCCCTTGGAGCGATTCTTTACCAACCAGAGAACAAGATACATTTTACACACACACACACACACACACACACACACACACACACACACACACACACACACACACACACACACACACACACACACACACACACACACACACACACACACACACACACACACACACACACTCACCAGATCAGGGTTGGTAGCCACCTGGCATGATGTGGTAACCTGAAGAGAAAAAATTAAAAATAAAAACATTACTTCATTGTATTAATCACAACAGTATAACTCTAAACAAGGGGTTCTAGCTCTAACGAGCATTGTTGTGGTTCCATCTCTAACGAGCATCGTTGTGGTTCCATCTCTAACGAGCATCTCTAACGAGCATTGTTGTGGTTCCATCTCTAACGAGCATCTTCTGAACTAAACCAGGACTAAACCAAGCAGTAAAGGCAGGAAGGGTTTTAGGATGTGTAACCATGTAGCTGGTAACACGAGAGGATACCGTATTGAGGACCCCACAGTGAACTGAACCTTCTGCTGTTTGCATGACTCTAATCACCACAGTCTCCCGTGGACGTCTGGCAACGCAAAACGTTGGTATAACTTTGTAAAAGGGAACACTGAATCGCCACGGTGACAGAATCCCCCAGGACTCCAGGCGACCCCGCACACCTTTGCTGTTTAACCGCCCCCCCCCCCCCCCCCCCCCCCCCCCCCGGTTAGCGTAAGGTCAAAGGTGAAACCATCACTTCCCCTCCTCACTCCAGAGACCCCGTGTTGCACCGTCTGCCCCCGGAGGTGGAGGGAGAGAGACGACAGATGTATTAAAACCTCTCTCTCTCTCTCTCTCTCTCTCTCTCTCTCTCTCTCTCTCTCCCTCTCTCCCTCCCTCCCTCCCTCCCTCCCTCTCTCTCTCTCTCTCAACCAGCCAGACTTTCTGTGCTCTCTGCATGGATTCACCCTACATGCCCACGCTCGCTACAGCCAGCCGCTGAGGGAGGAGAGTGAGAGGGAGGAGAGTGAGAGGGAGGAGAGTGAGAGGGTGAATGATCGTCGCATGTAAACGGAACTGAAAGTTACAACCGGAGTGTGGAGGAGGAGAAGGAAAGGAGACAAGGGGAGGACGCGTTAAGGGAAGGAGACGAGGAGAGAAGGGTAAAAGTGGAGACCAAAACGTCATGTTTGTGTGTGTACGTGCGTGCGCTTGTGTGTGCGTAAATTGCATGCGTTCACCTGGTTTTCTGTTTAATGATCATAATTATTATAATAATTATAATGCGGACAGAAAATCGAAAATCTCACCTTGACTTCGCATTTCCTGTGGCAGGAAAGCCGACACACTGAGAAGAGAGGTATGATTAGGAGGCATTCATTTCAATGCTGATATTATACTGTTACTGCACGCACACACACTATACACACACAGGATACACACACTAAAAACGCACACACACACACACACACACACTTTACACACCCACACATGCCAACACTTACACACACGCACACACACACACCTTTGTTTGACTACAGCTAGAGATTTGAGTGCCTCCGTGTGGCCATAGGAAGTAAGCACAGCACAATATAACCGGATCGTTTTTAACGACACTAAAAATACATTAGAGAAGTGATTGACCTCAGAGCCAGAAAAGCGTGCATGATTAATATGTGTGTGTGTTAATAGTGTGTGTGTGTTAATAGTGTGTGTGTGTGAGGAAGGAAAGGCAATTCAGCAGCTCTCTTCTCTCTCTCCCCTCCTCTTCATCGTTCTCTCTACTAAAACCCCATTTCCTTTTTTTTTCAGTGGCCCTCCCCCTCTCTTCATCTCCATCCTGTCTTCCTCTCTCTCCCTCCCTCCTTAATCTACCAGCCACTCAATCCTTTGGTATCTCTCTCTCTCGCTCTCTCTCTCTCTCAGTCACTCAATCCTTTAGTCTCTCTCTCTCTCTCTCTACCAGCCACTCAATCCTTGAGTCTCTCTCTCTCATGCAGCAGCAGCAGCTAAGTTTAACTGCAAAGCTACTCTAACACTGGTGGAATTAGTGATGCGGAGAGAGAGAGAGAGAGCGAGAGAGACAGAGAGAGCGACAAAGAGAGAGAGAGACAGAGAGAGAGAGACAGAGAGGGAGAGACAGAGATGGAGAGACAGAGATGGAGAGAGAGCCCTTCAGTGGTGTTTAACACCAGGACATCCACACAGTATGGGTTGCAGCAGCAGTGTTGGATCCTTGTGGTACACTGGGTGATCAAGGGCCCTGGGTCTCACCCTTGCAGATCATGCCCTCCTTGGTGATGGCCTGCTTGCAGATGTCACAGCTCTTGGCCTTCTTGAAGGGCTTCAGCTTGAAGGTGTGTGTGTGGACCCCCTTCAGGTCCTCAGGCTGGAAGACAACACAGAAACGTCTTTATGGACACGGACCTAAATCACACAGACGACGTCAAACACAACTTTATCGACACAGCTGTTAACAGAAGATCATGTGACACCTTGGCAAAATAAACTTTGTCGACGCAGCCCTTGATAACAGACTGCGTCAAACACAACTTTATCAACAGCCCTTTGTAACACAGACTACGTCAGAACTTACTTTATCAACACAGACCTTTATAACACAGACTATGTCAAACACAACTTTATCAACAAAGACAAGCAGACCTTTATAACACAGTCCACATCAGAAACAACTTTATTAACAAAGACCGTTATAACACAGTCCATGTCAAACACAACTCTATCAACACAGACCTTTATAACATAGTCCCGGTGACCACGTCAAAAACATGGGAGTGGAACCAGGTCTATCCATCATAAATCAGTCGAAACACCAACTTGTGATGTCACTAAAGAATCGATTTTGCAGTGGCTTGTAATGGCTGATCCACATCTTACCTAGTGGTGAAATACACAGCCTGAAAGTGCCTCACAGACCACATAAGACCAGGAAATACTACTGTGTGTGTGTGTGTGTGTGTGTGTGTGTGTGTGTGTGTGTGTGTGTGTGTGTGTGTGTGTGTGTGTGTGTGTGTGTGTGTGTGTGTGTGTGTGTGTGAGAGACACTTTGAACTACATCGTATTTCACAGCAGGACAGCAGTCGAATATTAAAATATTCTCTCTGCGTACGACAAGTCATCACTACCTCTCTCTCTCTCTCTACATCAGTACCTCTCTCTACGTCACTACCTCTCTCTCTCGCTCTCTCTTCATCACCACCTCTCTCGCTACATCACTACCTCTCTCTCTCTCTCCATCACTACCTCTCTCTCTCTCTACATCACTACCTATATCTCTCACTCTCTCTCTAAGTCACTACCTCTCTATCTCTCTCGCCCTATCTTCAATACACTATCACTACTATAGAGATGGTTAAATGCACTATCACTACTATAGAGATGGTTAAATGCACTATCACTACTATAGAGATGGTTAAATGCACTATCACTACTATAGAGATGGTTAAATGCACTACCACTACTATAGAGATGGTTAAATGCACTACCACTACTATAGAGATGGTTAAATGCACTATCACTACTATAGAGATGGTTAAATGCACTACCACTACTATAGAGGTGGTTAAATGCACTATCACTACTATAGAGATGGTGGGATATAATAAATTTGGTCATCGTAGTACTAAAGCAAAATCAAATCCAAACTGCTAACATACCACAGCGCCATTTTGTATTTCTACCCACAATGCCCCAGTCCTTTTAGCGCAAAGCTAATGGTAGAAAGTCGATTCCTCAGCATTTCCTCCACCTGCCGTTATCAGTGTGAATCCTGGCGGTTTGTCTGCGTGGTGTTTGCCACTTTCCGGCCAGGGAACGGGACCTTGGCCACCGCATGCCACTGGAACCCGTACGTTCGCCGCGGTTAAAACCTCTTTTCGCCTTTAGCGCGTCTGTCGGTGACCAGTCCCCTTCGCGTGGCACGTGACTTATCGTGCGTCGCGTTACGTCTCTTTTAAGTGAGCGTAACCTTTGGTGTTTCGTGTCACCATCACTTACAATTTCCCTGTAAATACCGCGAGAACAACGTATCCCCCCTTTTGATCTCAGTAGCCTCCAGAAGCAACGACTTTAATTTAAAATTGGACGTAAAATAATTAATACACAAAAAAACAACATTTAAACGAGTCTCCAAAGGTTGGCACTTATTTTAAATGGTTAATGCCTAGCAGGTAGGTAAAGCACTAACCTCAATCAATACAAAAAAAGGTTAGGGGTAGCTTTAGGGTTCCCCAAACCCCAATGTGTACCTGTTGGCACCCCAACCAGCTCCTTCATGACAGGGATCTGAATTCACTGGATTAGGTTGTGCTATCTGCTAATAATTACATAATAGTACTCAAACTAGGAACTTCACTTCAAGTTCCCCCCCCAAAAAAAAACAGCTAGCTTTGTTTTTTGACAGATTCAAACATCATGGGCGGAGCTCAAGCCATCCCACTTTTTAAAAAGCTGTGACGTCTCACGTAAGAAGTTCCAAGACAACCGTCCGTCTGCGTTCCTATTGGCCGGGCAGCGCTAGGCCTTTAGAGATGACCTGGCACAACGCCACGGGCTGGCCCAATCACAGGCCGCCAGCTGTGGCACAGGCAGGCGCCATGGTTACCTGGGGTCAACGGCACCTGGGGTCAACGTGTACTGTCAAGCCAATGATGGAAGAGGGGACTCACACACACACACACACACACACACACACACACACACACACACACACACACACACACATACTCACACACACACACTCACACTCACACACACACACTCACACTCACACACACACACTCACACACACAGACACACACACACTCACACACACACACACACACACACACTCACACACACACACACACACACACTCACACACACAGACACACACACACACACACTCACACACACACACACACACACACACACACTCACACACACACACACTCACACACACACTCACACACACACACACACACTCACACACTCACACTCACACACACACACACACTCACACACACTCACTCACACACACACACACACTCACACACACACACACACACACACACACACACATATAAATAAAGTCAGATGTTGGCCCACAGCGAGAATCTCTTTCATTGGAGTCTGAATGGATCTGATGACACATGGGCGTCCAAGGTTCACCCTTAGCAGAGAGAGGGAGAGAGAGAGAGAGAGAGAGAGAGAGAGAGCAAGAGAGATGGATGGATGATATGGTGAGATACAGTGAGTTGAGTCACTGCATCTCACCTTCCAGGAGACTACAACACAGGTGAACTCTGACTGTAGCACCACAACACAGGTGAGGACTGACTGTAGCACCACAACACAGGTGAACTCTGACTGTAGCACCACAACACAGGTGAGGACTGACTGTAGCACCACAACACAGGTGAACTCTGACTGTAGCACCACAACACAGGTGAGGACTGACTGTAGCACCACAACACAGGTGAGGACTGACTGTAGTACTACACCGGTAAAATAACAGGAAGTGAGAGATTTTACAGAGCAAGTTGGGCTAATCTGCCATGCATGAAGCATGGAACATGAAGCATGGAACATGAAGCATGGAACATGAAGCATGTTTGCGATGATTCCAGAGACAAACCCGGTCAGACAGCTCCCCCCCCCCCCCCCCCCCCCCCCCCCCCCCCCGTCCTCAGGGGCGGGAGATAGCAGGATACAGCAGGAGAGAGATAGAGGAGGGGGATTAGGGAGAACAGAGGAGGGAGAGGAGGGGAGCGAGAGGTGGGGAGGGGAATGGAGAGGAGAGGTGGGGAGAGAAGAGGAGCGGAGGGGAGGAGAGGTGGTGAAGGAAGGAGAGAGGAGAGGGAGAGAGGGAGAGAGAATGGGAGGGGAAGAGAGAGTGGATGGCAGGAGAGGAGAGAGAGGATGGGAGGACAGAGAGGAGGGGAGGAGAGGAAGGCTATAAAAAAAAGTGTGCTTGTATCATGTGTGTGTGTATATGTGTGTGTGTGTGCGTGTAAAAAGGACAAAGCGTTGTCTTTGAGGGTGCCCTTTCCCCCCCTCCATCTTGGATCTGAGTGGGGTCGTGGGTCGCTGCGCTGCTATGATGCTTTTCATTAGCTGAGTGCAGCTGAGAGAGTGATTTACTGTTTCTGTTTGTCTGAGCACTCACACACACAGACACACAAGCACACATATGCACGCGTGTGTGTGTGTGCGTATTGAGAGTAGTGATGGATAGCAGCTGCGTGATCGATGGTGGAGCCGATGATCATTAAGACTCCAGCTAATTAACTGCAAACATCACCGGTGGTCACATGTTCATTAGCTGGCACTGCTTCATATTAGGAGACACGCACACACACACACACGCACACACACACACACACACACGGCACATACACGCACGCACGCACACGCATACACACACACACGGCACATACACGCAGACACGCACGGACACACACACACACACACCGGGCACGCACACAAACACACACACAAACGCACGCACACACACACACACACACACACACACAAACAGGTGTCTATGGAATATTGTGTACACATCAAATGACTGATTCATCATTATTGATCTGTTATTGAGTCTGTTGGTTAGGCCACCTATTATCCATCCATTCATCTTTTCTTCTCTCATCCATCCATCATCTATCCCTCCCGTCTCTATCCTCTATCCCTCCCCCACCATCCCTCCCCCACCATCCCTCCCCCACCATCCCTCCACCACCACTTCTTAAAGTCGTAATGTGTAACATTTCAACCAGCCCTTAGCTTAAAATGACCTGGACATATCTGTAAGGATTTAAATAATATCGACATAATCA
>JACYXH010000537.1:717500-719960 GCA_026745465.1 Lota lota
CTCTCTCTTCCTCTCTCTCCTCTCTCTCTCTCTCTTCTCCCTCTCTCTTCCTCTCTCTACCTCTCTCTCTCCTCCCTCTCTCTCCTCCCTCTCTCTCTTCCTCTCTCCTCTCTCCCTCTCTCTTCCTCTCTCTACCTCTCGCTCTTCCTCTCTCTCCTCTCTCTACCCCTGTCTCTTACACACACACACTTATCTTATTAACACTATAGCAATACTTGAGTAGGTAAAAAGCTCATTAATAATAGCTCTCTATGACTATCACATACCAATGACGTTAAATATGATTCATATAGTAGGTAAACCTGCGCTGTTGTTTCCACATATCCTTGCTGTCGACCTGTCAATGCTCTTCTGGTCTTGGAACTAAAGTGGATGTGATGTTTCTAAATATGTATTATAATGATTATTATTTGTATTATTTGTATTATTATTATTATCAATAACAATAACTCATTGTTATTATTAATAATAATAATAACTGCGCAGCTTATCACGTGGTTCTATATGACCCAGCCATGGACGGAGAGATGCGTGTGGCTCATAATCTGCTCGTTACTGGGTGATATAATACAGCAAACGGAGATCCGCAGTGGCTCCGGCGGCTCTGCAGATCCCACTGTACTGCCACCCCCCTCCGGAACTGCCCTGGTTAGCACGGGCGAGCGACGCACCATGTCCGGGGGACTCGCTGCCGCATTAACCGCTCGACTGATCACCCTCTCCTGCGGTAGTGCAGACGCTCTAACACGGCGGCAGCGACACCCAGCGGTCACGCGTGGTCATTCCATGTGCTGTGAAAACCGCAGGCTCTTACAGATGGTGGTGGCGCAGCAGGAAAAACGATGGATGTATAAATAAGGATAAACAGTTCCGTCTCATTAACGTCTGAGGAAACGGATCAACTGCCAACTGAAGGCCTAATACGTAGGATATAATAATGTTAAATAGTGTATGAACTCCCGTGGCTGCCTAATGCGACGCCATCGTTATGCCAGTTGAATGGTTGATGAAATTCAAATGTGTCGGATTACATAAATATACAGGCCTACAAATAGACGGGGCGGAAATGGTGCTGCTGTTCAAGACACGAGAAGCCAAGGGGGAGAGACACAAAATGATCTCCTTTTGCTCGTATCATTGCTTCCGCGGACTGAAATCCCAACCCGGGTCGTGTAGTGCACCGGCCAGCCAGCAGGGGGCAATAAGCATCAAATGTGAAAATATTGGAATTGGTTCCGGACCCTATAGCCTATAGGGCTTACCTAATCATAATTCAACAACTTGTTAAATACACAATGTGTGGGTAGGATAGTCCATCTTTCTCAATACCTGCAAACACCCGCACGCACACACACACACACACACACACACACCACACACACACACACACACACACACACACACACACACACACACACACACACACTCTCCAATTCACTTCATTTTCCGTCTGTGCCTGTCATGCTTGTGACCCCCCCACCCCCACCCCCCCCACCCCCCCCATGCTTGACTTTCGGGAACAAAAGCAGGCAGTTAGTTGTCGTTTACATGCTAATTCCACATGTAGCCCCCACAGCTACTCTAGCTACAGCTGGAAAAAAGATTAGTGTGTGTGTGTGTGTGTGTGTGTGTGTGTGTGTGTGTGTGATTAGGGTGTGTGTGTGTTTGTGTGTGTGTGTGATTAGGATGTGTGTGTGTTTGTGTGTGTGTGTGATTAGGGTGTGTGTGTTTGTGTGTGTGTGTGTGATTAGGGTGTGTGTGTAGGGGGGAGGGTTGGTTCTCAGAAGGACTCATTAGCAACAGCTTGGCCAAGACAGCGACCACAATGACCTGTGCTCATCTTCTCTTTCTGTGTGTGTGTTTGCGTGTGTGTGTGTGTGTGCCTGTGTATGTGTGTATGTGTGTGTGTGTGTGTGTGTGTGTGTGTGTGTGTGTGTGTGTGTGTGTGTGTGTGTGTGTGTGTGTGGGGGTTGGTTAAAGTAGAGCTAAATAGAGTTAAAGTAGAGTTAAATAGACTTTAATATAGCTAAAGAGAGTTCAAACAGTTGGGGTTAAATAGAGTTAACTGAGATAAATAAGTAAACATAGTTAAAGTAGAGTTAATGCAGACAATTTGAGTTAAAATCGAGTTGAATAGTTAGATAGAGTTAAAGTAGAGTTGAAGAAGAGTAACTCTTTCAGTGGTAACCTGTTGCCGTGGTGACCTCATGCCAACGCTCCGTCTCTCCTCATTACCACGGCAACCTGATGACACAGGAATTTGTAAAATGTCAAATTAGTACGAGGAGGCCCTGTCTGTCTGTCTGTCTGTCTGTCTGTCTGTCTGTCTGTCTGTCTGTCTGTCTTTCTGTCTGTCTGTCAAGCTGTATGTCTTTCTATTTGTCTTTCTAGCTATCAGTCTGTCTGTCCAGCTGTCTGTCTTACCCTGACTATCTGTCTGCCTTACGCTCTGTTTGTCTT
>JACYXH010000538.1:0-43820 GCA_026745465.1 Lota lota
GTCGCCGGCGCCACAGGCACTGTAAACGCCGTGGTAATAATCAGGTTTTTTTTTTTTTATCTAGTAAACTCAGGATTTAGTCTTTTTTAAAGGTCAGGAACAGTGCACAGGGTTGAACGAGGGAGGATTCTCAGTGGAAGTGCGCCACTTGGTGGTGAAGTTCAGCGCTACATAAACGTGACTGCAATGTGAGAAACACGACAAGAGAGTGTGACAAAACATCAGACTTTTCTACTGTGGTCTTTTTACCGTAGCCTATTTTATACCTAGCCAGTTTTCAATTGTTTGTGCAGTTAAAAACTCAACGTTTTATTAAAATGTGTGAACCTTCGCTTGTTTTGGTTCATTTTACTTGCTGCCATCACTATAGTCCAAATTAAATTAAATGTTTTTTTATTTATTAAATCCCATCGCTGTCTCCCTTGCTCAAAGTACCATCTGAACGGGTTCAAACCCAATTCAAACAGGGAATCCCTAACATGGTATTGCTCTATGGTAATATTTGTTACCATTGAGCAATGGTCTGTGCCTATGGTTTTCCTGTTGTTTAAAAAGAGTCTAAACATTTGGACGTGTGTGCGCTAGGCCTATATACTGCTCCAACCTACTCCAGAGTTGGGGATATAACTGAACCCTCTTTAAATTACCGGTCCTTGTGTTTTGATAGTCTGAGGCCTTTTCGTTTTGAAAATGCTTCAACTGTTTTCCCAAAAAACCGATGACAATCATTCCAGTTTGGTGGATTTGGATTAGCATCCTGCTGCTAACCTAGTTACCTCCACATAACTCATTATATAATTAACGATGAGCGATCTGGAGGCATGCTATCCTTCATTAACAAGCCACCCGTCGAGCATAGCTCAAGAACCACATTTAACTTCCCCGTACCCTTAGAAATCATACAAGTGGTTCAAATGGCTGAAGCTGCACATAGTGGTCTTAGGAGCAGGCCGTGTTCAGGCGGGCCCAACATGGGTTCAGATGGCTGAAGCTGCACATAGTGGTCTTAGGAGCAGGCCGTGTTCAGGCGGGCCCAACATGGGTTCAGATGGCTGAAGCTGCACATAGTGGTCTTAGGAGCAGGCCGTGTTCAGGCGGGCCCAACATGGGTTCAGATGGCTGAAGCTGCACATAGTGGTCTTAGGAGCAGGCCGTGTTCAGGCGGGCCCAACATGGGTTCAGATGGCTGAAGCTGCACATAGTGGTCTTAGGAGCAGGCCGTGTTCAGGCGGGCCCAACATGGGTTCAGATGGCTGAAGCTGCACATAGTGGTCTTAGGAGCAGGCCGTGTTCAGGCGGGCCCAACATGGGTTCAGATGGCTGAAGCTGCACATAGTGGTCTTAGGAGCAGGCCGTGTTCAGGCGGGCCCAACATGGGTTCAGATGGCTGAAGCTGCACATAGTGGTCTTAGGAGCAGGCCGTGTTCAGGCGGGCCCAACATGGGTTCAGATGGCTGAAGCTGCACATAGTGGTCTTAGGAGCAGGCCGTGTTCAGGCGGGCCCAACATGGGTTCAGATGGCTGAAGCTGCACATAGTGGTCTTAGGAGCAGGCCGTGTTCAGGCGGGCCCAACATGGGTTCAGATGGCTGAAGCTGCACATAGTGGTCTTAGGAGCAGGCCGTGTTCAGGCGGGCCCAACATGGGTTCAGATGGCTGAAGCTGCACATAGTGGTCTTAGGAGCAGGCCGTGTTCAGGCGGGCCCAACATGGGTTCAGATGGCTGAAGCTGCACATAGTGGTCTTAGGAGCAGGCCGTGTTCAGGCGGGCCCAACATGGGTTCAGATGGCTGAAGCTGCACATAGTGGTCTTAGGAGCAGGCCGTGTTCAGGCGGGCCCAACATGGGTTCAGATGGCTGAAGCTGCACATAGTGGTCTTAGGAGCAGGCCGTGTTCAGGCGGGCCCAACATGGGTTCAGCGGCGGGATTTACGCGCCGTGGTCTGCAACCTGCGCTTCTGAACCGCGGACTGATTTCGTGTAGCCCTTATTGGGATAAAATGGACATGGCAATTTAATTACGTGGAGCGCACTGGGGTTTAAAAATCAGACATGACTTATCGATTTGTTGCGGGCTGCTGCGGGAACCATGGGTTGCCATGGAAGTGTCGTGGCCAAAACCTAAACATCTAATATAAAGGTCAAGCATCGGTCCAAAACTAATGAAATAAGCCACAGTAGGTGGTCACTGCTCAAGGGCATAATCCAGAATCATAGCCTAGGCATGGGAAGGCTAACAAGACATTATGAAATAGTTTCAACACTTTTGTTTTAAATATTTTAATTTGCATCATTTAACTAGAACTGTACTCCGAGGTGAAGGACATTATTTAGAGATGGAATATTAACACTATGGGAGAAGCCCTTACGTTCAAATGGCTCCCAAGTATGGTACACTAAACGGCCTTTACCGTGTTACAACACACCAAACCACCCTGGTGAGATGGCTGGATGAAGGCTTTAGGGTCTGCTTGCTGTTTAGGACTTCCACGGTTGTACAAGTCCTTGATTTGAGATTATTGATAACCACAAAGGTTTGGATTTCATAACGATCTGGAACCACCGGATGCATGTTGGAGCTGTGACTCACTGGTCACTTTGTTTAGGTCTACAGAGCCACACAACTAAATCATTTTGTTTTAAATGGCCATTGTAATGCCTATTGTATATTTTTTTATCTCTTTAGAGTCATAATGCACTGGTGATATTTCAATGATTCCTGAACACCTGAAATTATTTTATCATTCATAGAGACTGGTTCAATCCTTTATTGGTTTTTGACCTCAACAAAACAACAGAATGTAGTCCACTTTTGATTTGTGTGATGAAACAATATCAAAGCGAGGAAATTTGCATTATTTCCTTACATCACTCTCAGTGCCCATATAAGAACTGTTCACATGAATATACATTTCCTCACTTTTGTAAATGTTTACCATCCAGTAGCAATATGAACGATAACCCTACGTTATGAAATCGTATTCGAATCCCATCCTCAGTGATTCATAATAATGGCAAAGGGACAAGAAAATATGCTTGATATACAAAATATTAGAAATAATGCTTGATGTTTGCTCCCACAAAAGCAAACCGCAGGGTGGAACCACGGAGAGGAATGACTGTACGCTAACGTGTACAACCCTATAAAAAAAACTGTAAACAATTTGTACAAAATAACTTAAGGTTAAGAAACAATGAAACAAAGACTTACACAGGGACTTACACAGGGACTCACAGACATTCGTCTGTTAAATGCTTTAAAACAATGACAACAAAAATAAAAGAAACTAAAATGTGCACTCTGGTGAACTTCTGTTCCGTCCTACTCCGCTGCAGTAGAGTTTTCTGGTGTGGGCTCAAAACGCTGAAGCTGGGAAACAAGAGTACAAAACATATAAATATAAACCCCTTCCACCTTCTGTAGACAGTAAACCTGTCCACAGAACGCAACAGATCCACCAAGACCAACTAGAACTATGTATTAACTTGTTCCCTCTTCTGCCACGGAGCAAAGCCCTGTTCCATCTGGGACCCCGGGGCGTTTGGTGGCTCTGGTGTCCACATCACCAAACAATGTGTGATGTCACAAATAATGCAATGGGCCCAGGGCCACAACGACGCCCCCCCCCCCCCCCCCCCCCCCCCCCGTAGGCATCCTGGAGCAAGACGCCCATGTCCCCCATTTTGAATAACTCAAAAGAGCAATTTGTCAGGACAACTATCTGACGTTTCCGCCGGAATATAACCTGCACATTCTATTTAGGTTACCCTGGCTCGGAGCTCCTTGTTCTCCTCCACCAGGACGTCACACTGGTCCCTCAGCTTGGCTAGATCCTGCCGGAGGACCTGCGTCTCCTCCGTCTCCTCCCCGGCCGCCCCCAGCTGCTGCTTCAGGAAGCTGGACATCTGTTAAAGAACACAGCCTCCAACCTGCTCACAAAACATCTTCATCTGGACCCTAGCCTCCTAGCTAGGAACCTTGAGATTCTGTTGGAGAATCTTAGTCCATCTTTTCAGTTCTGGGAAAGGATACTCGAGCGCGTTGCTTGGCTTCTCCGGTTGTTCATATAAAGACACCAGTACTGTGGGAAAAACGGGCAACATTAACCAGGACATGACGTGTGCATATCCGGTGGTTTCTCACGTGTTTGGTGATCGACATGCCGCCCGTCAGACTGTCCATAACACCGCCTTTCTCCAAATATCGCCGAAACTGTTCCCTCTTGGAAACGGAAGCATTCACATACAGAAAGGCACGGTACGATAGAGTGAGGAACCAGTCCAAACACAAACCGCGGCTTTACTTTGAATACAGCCCAGCTGGTCAGCAAGTCACGTTTAAAAAGCTTAAAGGACTTGAGCTGGTTCATAGGCTCAGAGTTTAAACGGTGACTAATTCAAACACTCAAGAGGCTGAGAACAAACATAGCATCCACATATTCAACAGACATCCGACCAGCCAGGTGAGGGCTGGCTCGCAGGTGACAAACTCCCATTGTTACAGTTACGACTAGGACCCAAGTGCAAGACACGGAGATGAGAAGGGAACGGGTTGAAAAAGGGATTTATTATAAGCTCAGGCACAGGCAAGGGCAAAGCAGGCAGGTAGTTGAGCAGGCCGTAGGCAGGCGGGGAATTAGTCAGGCAGAGGGACGTAGGCAGGCAGGCGAGGGACAGACAGGCAGAGGGACGTAGGCAGGCGTGTAGTCGACCAGGCAGTAGGCAGGTGGGGAATCAGGCAGGCAGAGGGACGTAGGCAGGCAGGCGAGGGACAGACAGGCAGAGGGACGTAGGCAGGCGTGTAGTCGACCAGGCAGTAGGCAGGCGGGGAATCAGGCAGGCAGAGGGACGTAGGCAGGCGGGTAGTCGAGTAGGCAGTAGGCAGGTGGGGAATCAGGCAGGCAGAGGGACGTAGGCAGGCGGGGAATCAGGCAGGCAGAGGGACGTAGGCAGGCGGGGAATCAGGCGGCAGTAGGCAGGCGGGGAGTCAGGCAGGCAGAGGGTAGTCAGGAAAGCAAGGCTCGGCAACGGGGAGACAGGCAGGCAGGCAGGCAGGGACTATGAAACAGGAACGAGGAGGACAAGAGGAGAAGGTACTGGAACGGGAACAGGAACAGGAACGAGAGCAGGAACAAGAACCGGAGCGGAACAAGAACGGGAGCGGAACCCGTAACAGGAACAAGAAACTAAAAGGCGAGGACGAAGTTACCGTGAGACATGAACACACTAAGCTAAACAACGAACTAGCACTGGCTCTGTGGGGAGCCAGTGCTTAAGTACAGAGGGGGGTGATTCGTGATTGCTGGCAGGAGTGTAGACCGGAGTGCACGTGGTGGCTAATTGACGAGAGGTAAACAAAGAGCACATGGTGTAGTGGCACCGGCTGCCACTAGATGGTGGAGTTTGACAGAAACGGAGAGGGTCACGTAACAGTACCCCCCCCCCAACGGACGCCTCCAGGCGTACGCACGGCGGGGGAGGGTGCTGGCGGTGGGAATCCCGAGTTAGGGAGGGGTCCAGGATACGCCGGAATGCTGCCAACCAGGGAGAGGGCGGTGCCGGTAACGGAGGAGACAGCGGACCGGGGCTTTCTCCCGGCGGAAAGCTGCGGGACAGGAGGCCGGAGCTTGTATTTCTTATATCGGGAGCGGGCGGGCGTCCGTTGCCGACCGCGACGACGCAAATCAGGTAGGTGTCTTCCAGGGTACGCCAGGATGCTGTCAACCAAGGAGAGGGCGGTGGCGGGAACGGAGGAGACAGCGGACCGGGGCTTTCTCCCGGCGGAAAGCTGCGGGACAGGAGGCCGGAACTTGTATTTCTTATATCGGGAGCGGGCGGGCGTCCGTCGCCGACCGCGACGACGCAAATCAGGTAGGCGTCTTCCAGGGTACGCCAGGATGCTGTCAATCACCCGGGGAAGTGGCGGAGTCGGGGACGGAAGAGACAGCGGACTAGGCTTTTTCCCGACGGATAACCGTGGGACCGGTAACCGGCGCTTGCGTGCCTGGTGTTGGGAGCGTGCGGACGCACGTCGTCGTCCACGACGACGCACATCCAGGGGGCGTCCAACAGGATACGCCGGGATGCTGTCAACCACCCGGGGAAAAGACGGAGCTGGGGACGGAGGTGACAGCGGACTAGGCTTTCTCCCGACGGATAACCGTGGGACCGGTAACCGGCGCTTGCGTGCCTGGTGTTCGGAGCAGGCGGGCGCACGTCGTCGTCCACGATGACGCACATCCAGGAGGTGTCCACCAGGATACGCCGGGATGCTGTCAACCACCCGGGGAAAAGACGGAGCCGGGGACGGAGGTGACAGCGGACTAGGGGACAGCTGCTGCTGGGACACAGGGTCAGGAGGACACTGGGGCGCAGGCCCGGAAGGGAACTGCTGCGGTTCAGGATCAGGAGGACACTGGGGCACAGGGCCGGAACGGAACTGCTGCGGTTCAGGATCAGGAGGACACTGGGACTCGGGACCTGGAGACAGCTGGGGCTTGGACTCGGGACCTGGAGACAACTGGGACTTGGACTCGGGACCTGGAGACAACTGGGACTTGGACTTGGACTCGGGAACTGGGGACAACTGGGACTTGAACTCGGGACCTGGAGACAACTGGGACTTGGACTTGGGACCTGGGGACAACTGGGACTTGGACTCGGGACCTGGAGACAACTGGGACTTGGACTCGGGAACTGGAGACAACTGGGACTTGGACTCGGGAACTGGAGACAACTGGGACTTGGACTCGGGAACTGGAGACAACTGGGACTTGGACTCGGGAACTGGAGACAACTGGGACTTGGACTCGGGAACTGGAGACAACTGCTGCTGGCGCTGGGGCGCAGGGCTAGAAAGGAACTGCTGCTGGGACTGGGGCTCAGGGCCAGAGGGCCGCTGGGGCTTGGGACCAGGAGGCAGCAGTTGCTTGGGCTCAGGACCGGGAGGTCGCTGAGGCTTGAGACCAGGAGACAACTGGGGCTTGAGACCAGGAGACAGCAGCTGCTGGGGCTTAGGGCTGGGAGGCCGCTGGGGCTTGGGACCAGGAGACAGCAGCTGCTGGGGCTGAGGGCCGAGAGGCCGCTGGGGCTTAGAAACAGGAGAGAACAGCTGCGGGGGCTGAGGCTTGGAGCTCGGGGAATACAGCTGCGGGAGCTGAGGCTTGGAAACAGGGGGAAACAGCTGCGGGGGCTGAGGCTTGGAAACAGGAGAGAACAGCTGTGGTGGTTGAGGACTGGAACCAGGAGGCCACTCCTGCTGGGGCTTGGAACCAGGAGACCACTGCTGTGGTGGTTGAGGACTGGAGGCTGCGGCTGCAGCGGGGGTTGGTGACCGCGAGACTGCGGTTGCAGCGGGAGTTAGTGACCACGAGACTGCGGTTGCAGCGGGAGTTGGTGGCCATGAGACTGCGGTTGCAGCGGGAGTTGGTGGCCATGAGACTGCGGTTGCAGCGGGAGTTGGTGGCCACGAGACTGCGGTTGCAGCGGGAGTTGGTGGCCACGAGACTGCGGTTTGCAGCGGGAGTTGGTGGCCACGAGACTGCGGTTGCAGCGGGAGTTGGTGGCCACGAGACTGCGGTTGTAGCGGGAGTTGGTGGCCACGAGACTGCGGTTGTAGCGGGAGTTGGTGGCCACGATGCTGCGGTTGCAGCGGGAGTTGGTGGCCACGAGGCTGCGGTTGCAGCGGGAGTTGGTGGCCACGAGGCTGCGGTTGCAGCGGGAGTTGGTGGCCACGATGCTGCGGTTGCAGCGGGAGTTGGTGGCCACGATGCTGCAGTTGCAGCGGGGGTTGGTGGCCACGAGACTGCTGAGCGGATTTCACGCGCGATGCGAGCCGCCTTAAGCTCTTCAAGGGAGGACTTGATTTCTGCCAAAGCCGATTCGTAGGGGAAATAAGGTATTCCTAGCCGGGAATAAGCCTGGCGTATGGAATCCGTGTCTGCTGGGTCCATGTTGGCTAGTTCGTACTGTTACAGTTACGACTAGGACCCAAGTGCAAGACACGGAGATGAGAAGGGAACGGGTTGAAAAAGGGATTTATTATAAGCTCAGGCACAGGCAAGGGCAAAGCAGGCAGGTAGTTGAGCAGGCCGTAGGCAGGCGGGGAATTAGTCAGGCAGAGGGACGTAGGCAGGCAGGCGAGGGACAGACAGGCAGAGGGACGTAGGCAGGCGTGTAGTCGACCAGGCAGTAGGCAGGTGGGGAATCAGGCAGGCAGAGGGACGTAGGCAGGCAGGCGAGGGACAGACAGGCAGAGGGACGTAGGCAGGCGTGTAGTCGACCAGGCAGTAGGCAGGCGGGGAATCAGGCAGGCAGAGGGACGTAGGCAGGCGGGTAGTCGAGTAGGCAGTAGGCAGGTGGGGAATCAGGCAGGCAGAGGGACGTAGGCAGGCGGGGAATCAGGCAGGCAGAGGGACGTAGGCAGGCGGGGAATCAGGCGGCAGTAGGCAGGCGGGGAGTCAGGCAGGCAGAGGGTAGTCAGGAAAGCAAGGCTCGGCAACGGGGAGACAGGCAGGCAGGCAGGCAGGGACTATGAAACAGGAACGAGGAGGACAAGAGGAGAAGGTACTGGAACGGGAACAGGAACAGGAACGAGAGCAGGAACAAGAACCGGAGCGGAACAAGAACGGGAGCGGAACCCGTAACAGGAACAAGAAACTAAAAGGCGAGGACGAAGTTACCGTGAGACATGAACACACTAAGCTAAACAACGAACTAGCACTGGCTCTGTGGGGAGCCAGTGCTTAAGTACAGAGGGGGGTGATTCGTGATTGCTGGCAGGAGTGTAGACCGGAGTGCACGTGGTGGCTAATTGACGAGAGGTAAACAAAGAGCACATGGTGTAGTGGCACCGGCTGCCACTAGATGGTGGAGTTTGACAGAAACGGAGAGGGTCACGTAACACCCATTTCCTAATTACACAATTAAAACACGCTAACGCTAACTTTAGCAGTTCGGGCCTTTTTAAAGAAATGTCAACGCTCTTCACCACACCGAATCCCAAATTAGCAACACAACACGGAACTCGCTTACTTTGTAGTGCGCCATTCTTATTGTCGAGTGTATTTCAGTGCTTTCAAGTTTGACAGCCCAAGCTCCACAGCCGACACTGGCGCTTGCAGTGGAAACTGGTTTCGTTGATCATCTTCCTGCTCGCCCACGATTGGTCGAGCAGCGCCCTCTGGCGGCGGCACCGCGAAACACCACACTTAGCGCCGTTTGCCATTTTGTCGACTTGCATAATCCGTACAATTCCTTTGGATAATGTACAAGAGTAAAATAGCTACGTTGTGACTGGGGGCATGAAATCGGAAGTCTAATACTTAAGCGAGAAAGAAAATATTAAAATGATTATTATTTTTCTTAAATCAGGTGATAGGTCACATAACAAGTCGGAGTACTAGTCAGGTGACTGAGGAAACCCGTTGGTTACTGACGGCTCAATGGGCCAATCACAACTCACCGTGTAATAACCACACCCAATCACATTAAGAGGCGGGGTGAAAACCAAGGAAAGGAAATCCGAAGGAAATGTGTGGGATCTCTTCAGTGTGTTGTTTGGAATTTAACTAATTCATCGTTTAGTTGAGCGATTCGGAAGCAGTTCTCTTAACCCAAGCACGCCTGTGGTTGACCGCCAGAGGGGGGGGGGGGGGGGGGGGGGGGGGGGCGGGTTAGTAGGGGGTTCAGCTGCCGTCGTCCTGTCCTAAAATGTCGATTCAGTACGACGAAGAGCCGCTGGCTGACAGCTACGGGGTGGCGGACTCCTTCCCCAAAGACTTCGGCTACGGAGAGGAAGACGAGGCCGACATGGAGGACTGCCAGGCCCCGTCGGACAGCAAACCACGGAACCTCCTCATGGGTCTGCGGAGAAGTGGGAAGTCGTCCATACAGAAG
Organism: Lota lota; assembly: GCA_026745465.1. Lineage (NCBI taxonomy): Eukaryota > Metazoa > Chordata > Actinopteri > Gadiformes > Lotidae > Lota > Lota lota. Next base: position 9,897 of record JACYXH010000538.1, read on the forward strand.
GTAGGGCTGTGAGGGAGGGGGTGGGGGGGGGGGGGGGGGCAGCGGCTGGAAGGCCCCTGGTGTGCACACAATAACAAGGGCTCAACATCCCTGGGAAGTTTGGGACCCATGCGTGCACCCGCTATTTAGAGGGCCCTTCCTCGACACCAGACGAACCACGTTTTCATATGAACTCATATTACACTACCATCATCATCATCATCATCATTATTGTCGAGGCCTAGGCGTTTAAAGAGTCTATACTTCTATTTCAGGTCTTAACTTTAGTAGCACCAACATGTAAGGTTATATACTATTAAACAGATCAATAATTAGTAATGCATAGACATTACATCATATTGTTATGTAGGTATCACAAATGTATCCAGCTAGTATGTAAATCAGTAACTGGTGATAGTGGAGCTAGTCAGTGGTGGTTCAGAAGGTTTGGCGCAGGTGTCGCGGGAACCGCGTACAGCCGCTCATCACATGACACCGCACCCCTGTCTGGTTGTCTGTCTGCCGTCTGTCTGTCTGCCGTCTGATCAGTGTGGGTTATTATGCGTCTACCTCGTAGGCAGAGCTAGGGTCACAATAACACCGAGATTGATGGCCAAGTCCTTTCATGACTTTGGACCCTTAACGTTTGCATTTCTGCTTTGCCTAGACATTATCTTTGTCTTCTAAACATTTCAGCCTTGATAAAACTATACAAAAGAGATGACTTAACGTGAATCTAGACTGTCACCAGCATACACAGATAAAGATGAATTCAAGTATAGTAGGCTGTCTTTTGGAATTATTTTAAGGGGGCTTTGATTGAATATTGACGAAGTTTGAGGGATATATTTAATAATTCATGTCAACTGGCTGCCTTCTGTCTCTTGTTTTGGTGTTGCGATATTATATGCAGGGATGGTAGTATTTGGTAAAACAAGTGCAAGAACTCAGAGTTGTACTGAGAAACCTCCCGTGACTCACTTCTGTCTACTGTAACCGTGTGTACGGGACTCTTGGAGGAACCAGGATTTCTCCTAGCGGATACAGAGGCATGTGATTTGGCTTTGTGTTGGATCAGCGCTCTGGGAATCCGCTGGCTTCTGTTGGGGTTAAACTAGTTCTCATCACGTCCTCGTGCAGAACGCTTACATTATCATGGAGATGGGTGGGCATTTGACATTTACATTCACCACTACTGCATGATATTATATTGGGATACAATGAAGATATTACTGGTAATACACCAAGAATAATGCTAAATCAGTTCCCCAAATAGTACTGACTGAATAAGCAATTCGCTTCCAGCTGCAATCTCCGTGTCATTCCGGATACTTCTGGTCATTCCGGAATGTTCTCTGCATCATTCCAGAATGTTCTCTGCATCATTCCGGAATGTTCTCTGCATCATTCCGGAACGTTCTCTGCATCATTCCGGAATCTTGTGTTCTTGTTGTTCCAGGTGGTCTTCCACAAGATGTCCCCCAATGAGACCTTGTTCCTGGAGAGCACCAACAAGATCTACAAGGACGACATCTCCAGCAGCTCCTGTTGTTAAATTAAAAGGCAAGACGATGTTGAACTTGGAAACCCGGGAAAAAGAAGCAAAGATGCAAGTCGAATTCATAATGCGGTATGGAGTTTTATTCCAATACTAATATAGAACACAAAAAATGTAAAATCTCGATACTCGCTGCTATCTCTACAGCGCGCTGTATTCTTGTCGATAGGCCCACCCCTTAAAGGTGTGGACCCGCGAGAGAACACCGGAGAAAGAGAACGAGCTCCCTGCGGAAATTGGTTATATGTTCCTCTCTCCTCAGCTGGGGGTCTTCGTTGAGGGGGGGGGGTTTAGTGTTCCATGGGCACTATTCCGTTGGGGGAATGCAACAGTATCTTGGCCGCATACTGTAGATTTACATACGGCCGCACTCCACAAGGTGTCGTTCGCCTCGGTAGAAGTGTCAGGTTACAACTCGGCAGACATATCGAGTTGCGCGTTTTTTCTACAACAATCCCTCTCAAGTGATCAAAAGATCACTTCAACAAAAGTGGAAAAAACCCTCATACCGCTTATACAAATCCAGGGTGAGATGGAACGGAAAAACCCCCCTTAAGTGGAGGTAAAACCAGACCAACCCCAATAGCGGGACACATACGTCCTCAACCCGTCAAACAAGGTAATAACAATGAACAACTCATACAGGTGGTATCTAGTACAGTCGATAAGCATGCAAGGGGAAAAAGGGGACGCCACCCAGAGGAACTCAGGAGCCACCTGCGCCATGGGCAGGCCATCACTCTCATTTATTCAACGTCTTCTCTGGGGGCGGGGATCAGCGGAGCACTCATACAACTCATACAGGTGATATCTTACACTGTCGAGAAGCATGCAAGGGGAAAAAAGGGGACGCCACCCAGAGGAACTCAGGAGCCACCTGCGCCATGGGCAGGCCATCACGCTCATTTATTCAACGTCTTCTCTGGGGGCGGGGATCAGCAGAGCACTCAGGTCAGCGGTTTTCCTGCAGCAAGAGCCTTATTGGAGGTCTCACTCCTCCGGCCCTTCGCCTTCCTCCGGGTGGAGCAAGGGCAGTTGAAGGGCCGGGTCGCCGTCCCTGGCGAACGCCGTGGAAATCAGACGGGTGATGAGGGCCCGCAGAGAGGGAATGCAACAGCAGCCACAACAGGTTACTATGCCTACAAAAACAGCAGCAGAGACTAACACAGACATGATTAAAGTTTTCCATTTTCCAAACACATTTGCCATCCATTCTTCCATGGGGTTGTTTACTCCAGAATCCTCGGCCATGGAGGTGGACAGTGCTCTAAGACCCGCTAAGGCTTTAGCGACCGACCCGTCCGGGGCAGTGTTATTGCGGATGAAGGTGCAACACTGGGCCCCAAACATCGCGCAGACCCCTCCTTTCTCAGCTAAGAGCATGTCTAGGACGAGGCGATTTTGGAAGGCCATAAGCGAAGTGGCTGCTAACTGGTCTGCTAAGCCGTCAACTGCATCACGGGTGAGGTTAGACAGTTTCTGAACATTATAATGGATGTAATTGATTCGATCTACATTTTTGCTGGGAGTGACAGGAAAAAGGGCTGAGACTATAGGGATGTTTTCGAACCCTGCCGCAATTTGATCTGCTAATTTGTATTCGTTGGGAACCCCACGAGGAACTCCTATTGAGTCAATATATGTGACTGAGTCCACGGTCAAATCCCACTGACTCCCCATGCTTCTAATTTTGTGCGATGCGAGAAGGGACGCTGCGGTTGGTCCTATAAGAGTGAAGGGAAGAACTAGGCGGACTATGGTACAAGTTCCTGACCAATCAATGGGTAGTCTGAGAAGCAGACGTCGAGGGTTACACATCCAGAATAAATCTTGTCGTCCCACATGAAGTTGACTGCTGAGGGGAACGTGGGTTAGATGGTCACGGGTCTGGCACCATTCTAATGGCATATGGCCAACGTCTATACTACTGGTTTTAAGGCTACTACGAGTAAAACATGAGTAGTTGTTTACACCGGGGGTGAACGCGGGGGGAACAGTAACATTTAAGCCGGGGGGAAAAGCACTGCTCAAGAGGGCACAGTTTCTGGGATACTTTTCGTCGAAGAGGGCCAGCATGCAGGCGTACCCTCGAGGGTCTTCGGTTTTATTCATGTGGATGGGCCGGGTTACGAGTCGGGGGCGTGCCGCCGCGCATGCTATACAATTCTCCATTTTATTAGTGCGAGCCGATGCTACAATAGCCTGTAGCCACATATTATCATCCGTATAACCGGTAGCTAAGGCTAGTACGTCGCTGGTGGACAGATCATCCGTGTTAAAGGCTGCTACGCCCTCCTCAGAAATCCACATTTTCTGGGGTTCATGAGGCGTCATGATGTTTGCGGAGCGGGGCGGGAGGAAGGAGATCTGAATAAGCCCTTTTTGATTCCACCCGCTCTGCCACACGCCTAGACCGAGGTACATGGTTTGGTTAGTCCGGGGTCGACATTCGGTCCGCGCGGGGGGAAATCCCCAAATGTTATACGCCATGGGGCCCAGGGTTAGTACTACCTTGTTACTTCCGGCTATGCGAGCCAGGTGGAACATGTGACTGAATTTCTTCCATGGTTCTCCCTTGTAGGAGCTAAAAGCCATGGTTAGTACCTCGCCCCAGGTGGTGCACCATGGCTGTCCGCTGCCCGGAGCGCCTCCTGGGAAACCAAACAAATACAAATCATAGTGATGCCACAAAGATGGTTTGTGTGCAGGGATACACCTTACCACCCTGCATAAGTCGAAGGTGAAGACCATCTTAGTCCCGGCGGTGTATTGGAGTTTGACGGCCTCATAGCGGTCGCACGGGTCCTCGATAGTGCGGATGGCTCTTCTGTCCCACCGTCCCGGGCGCCTCGTCTCCTCGCCGGGGACCGTCTCCCTAGGGTCGTGATCTGTGAAGGTGGGAGTTGCGGCCCACCATGCTAGACCTAAGAACAGGACCAACAGGAGGGCTGCTACTCCCAGTAGGATCCTCCCCACCCACTGGGAACCGTTGTCCCGCGCCATTGCCCGTATCCGTTGCATGGCTCTGTCCTGGCTCTGGGTCCGGTGTTGAGCGGGGCGGGTCGGCTCTGCGGACTCGCGTCAGGTGATTCCACCGGCTTCCGTGGTTTCCCTGGATTGAGACAGAAAAAGGAGTGGCCAACAGTACCTTATAGGGGCCTCTCCACCGGGGATCAGGGAAGGACCGTTTCACTGCCTTAACCCAGACCCATTGGCCGGGAAGGATCTGGGACGTCGGGTCTGGTGGAGGTGCTGTAGAGGTAACCTGGGTATACAGGGCTCGAGAAACTTGAGTTAGGGCCACACAATAACTTGTCAATTGATTATCTAATTGGTCTGAGAGCGGCTCAGGAGGTGTGTACGGCCCCGGCATCGGCCTCCCGGTGATTAGTTAATGTGGGGAGAGTCCCGTTCGCGCATGTGGTGCGGCTCTGATAGCCATAAGGGCCAGCGGTAACGCAGACAGCCAAGACATTGTGTGCTGGTCGACTAAGGCCAGCAACGCGTCTCTCGCCATATTTGTGTCTGAGGGAACCCTATTGTGCTGGAGCACTTTACTAAGTGTCTGTTTCAGAGTCTGGTTGGCCCTCTCAACGAGTCCCTGGCTTTGTGGGTGATAAACGGACCCAAACCGGTGGGAGATCCCCAGTCCGGCTTCTACTTCTTGTAGTAAATGGTTCATGAAGTGAGACCCGTTGTCTGAACATAATTTGTGGGGAAAGCCCCACCTGGGTATGATTTCGGTTATTAACGCTTTTATAACAGACGCGGCGTCCTCTTTTTTTGTTGGGAACGCCTTTACCCAATGCGAGAATCGACAGACTATGACTAATAAGTAACGGTACCCTTGGACCCTATGATCCCTCCCCATGTCGGTGTAATTGATGCAAAGTTCTTGAAAGGGTAGGTGGGGAACGGGGAAGCGGCCAGGAGGGAGTTTACATCCTTGTCGGGGATCGTGTGGTTGACATTTCACACAGCTGGCCAACTGGAGCCGGCCGTGGGCCAGGGTCTGGGGGTGCCCCCAGTGGCTGTCAATCGGGTCAATGGTCAGGCGAAGCCCAAGGTGGTGCTTGGAGTGTTCTTTGTGGACCATCAGGGTCAGCGCCTTGGTCGTCAGGGCCGGCCGCCCATCCAGAGCCCGATTAACTCCGGTGTCGTCTCTCCGGCATCCTTGGTGGAGCCAGTAGTTTTTCTTCTTCGGCGCTGGCGTGTGCTTGCATCTCCTTGATGTCCTGTTCGTCGCCCCTGACCGCCGGACTTGGTTCTCTGAAGCGTGCTCCGTCGAGAGGGAGGTCGCGATGAAAGAAGATGCCCCGATCTCCGTGGATTGGTGCCTATGGGACATAGGCAGACATGAGACACGATATAGCAAAGTAGATAACTCGTGGCTGGCTCGATAAAAGGCTAAGGGATTTTAATAAGTGCATGGCTGCAGTTGCAAGTCTACAAGGTGTTGATTTGACTCACTTTGATTTGCAGACTCTTTTTTTTATGTGATTATAGTAAAACATACACTGTTCACAGGTTTCATTAATGTACCATTATTGCAGAACACAACTGTAAGTCAATCAATGACCAGTGTATATTCTACTCCTTCCACTCTCTTCCTGCTCTTCTTCTTCCTCTTTCTTTCACTTCTCTCTGCTCTTCCTCCTCTATCTTCTCCACCTCCCACTCTTCCTCTTCCTGCTCCTCCCTCCCCCGCCACTTGGCTCACTCGGGACTTTAATATTTTCCTTCCGACACGCTTTTATGTTCCTAACTTGGAACCGTGCGTCAAAAAGGGAAAGTTGCCTTCGAAGGGAGCTAATGGGCCAATGAGCTGCTTTCATCTGAACTACTGTTCATTGACTGTCAGTAACTACCCTGCAGTAACTAATAACTGTAACTAGTAACTGTTAGGTAACTACACAGCTGTACCTTCCAGAAACCAACTAGTAATAATAGATTGCAGAGGAACACAGATTGAGAGGAAAGAAAAAAAGAGATCAAGAGAGGGATTGAAGTAATCTATTTATATTGTATTGGTGAATATTTACATTTCTTATTCACAGCAAAATATTCCCACAGCTCGTGTGTGACACCGTCCATGAATATATCTGATGGAAACAAAGAGTTAGGAAGAGATGGAGGGATACAGGGAGGGTGAAGGAGAGATACAGAGAAAGGTGGAGGCGGAGAAAGAGAGAGAGGGAGAGAAAGAGACAGAGCGATAGAGAGAGGGAGAGAGAGTGAGAGAGAGAGGGAAAGGGAGAGAGAAAGACAGAAAACATCGCCGACAGTGTTAATGCGCCAGGCATAGCATAGCCTTTAGACCTGGTTTGTCCAAATTAAAACACGATCCTGGAATGGGTGAACTCCCCGAATCACGGGTGCATTTTCTGTTGGTGTCTCCTGAGGCGGTCCTTCTGCGAGAAGTTCTTCCCGCACGTGTCGCACGCCAATGTCCTCTGGTGCAGCAGCTGGTGGGCGCGCAGGTTCTGCAGACGGCTGAAGCTCCTGGAGCACTCGGGGCAGCTGTAGGGACGCACGCCCGCGTGCATCTGCTGATGCTGCTTCAGGTGCACCGCCTGATGGAAGCGTTGGCCGCAGTGGGCGCACAGGTAGGGCCTCTCCCCCGTGTGTGTGCGCAGGTGCACGCTCAGCTTGCTCTTCTGCGCGAAGGTCTTGGGGCAGTGTGGGCAGCCGTGCGGCCTCTCCCCGTGTGCGTGCGCAGGTGCACGCTCAGCTCGCTCTTCTGCGCGAAGGTCTTGGGGCAGTGTGGGCAGCCGTGCGGCCTCTCACCAGTGTGCGTGCGCAGGTGCACGTTCAGCTCGCTCTTCTGCGCTAAGGTCTTGGGGCAGTGTGGGCAGCCGTGCGGCCTCTCCCCCGTGTGGCCGCGCCGGTGCTGCTTGAGGCTGTAGCGGTTGCTGAAGCCCTTGCCGCAGTCCGTGCACGGGTACGTGCACGTGTGTCTGCACTTCTTTGCGGTGCTGTACTTCGTCCCGCATTTGGGGCAAACGTGCGCCCCTTCTCCCGCCGTCGTTCCTACGGCCTCCTCCAGGGGGCGACTCTCTTGCCCGGGCGCGTGCTCGGCGACCGTCGCTTCTTCGGTTCCCGGTGGTTCTTGAGAGGCGACGTCCAACGCCATCGAGGAGTCGAGCGGGTTGGGAGTGGCGGAGGGGGACCCTTCCCCGGGAGGGTGGTCCTGGTTCTGGGGCCCTGCGGGCCCTGTGTGGGGTGTGGAACGTTCCCTCGTTGGATGCGTGCTTAAGTGTTCCGCCTGGCGCTGGCGCCACGTTTCCGTTGTGAAGGACAGCAGGCAGTGGGCGCAGAGCAACATCTGGGACACGATGCCCGGGTCACTCTCTGAAAAGAAACAAAACAAAACGGCCATTTTGTCAAAATCTTCAAGTAAGATGAGGGAATGGGGTCCTTTTTCCATGTCAAAGCATATCATCTTTGGAGGAGGGGGTGTATCTCAGAACACGTGTTTCCTCAGTAAGAGAGACCTAGAGAGCCCCCTGACCTGTGGGAGAAAGCTTCCTGAGCCACATGTGGCTCCAGGCCTCACTGAGCCGGCTCACCAGCCCTGCGCTGGGCCACAGCACCAGCTCGTCTCCTGGCTGGATGGTGCGGCAGCAGTGGAAGAAAATGCTGCCCTTGTACTGGACCGCCAGCAGGTTGGTCTCCTCTGGGTTGCGGGCACAGTTCACATACCTGTTTGAGAATAGGATGCAGGGAGCTCAGACTGACGAAGAGCAGTGAGAGGTGGCCATCTTTGCTCATTGTGTTGAATAGTGTGCTCCCTGTTGCTTAAATAGTCTTTTTCTACTAGGGCTGACCTTATTTTATGTTTCTGGCACTGAAATAAGCAGAGTAAATAATTTCAAATCGGTCTAAAGATTAAGTCCTCAAATAAAATACAATGCAAATTGTCTATAAGAAATCTATTGTTTTCATTTTAGAATGTATTCTTTCTTTGGCTATATGGACAGTTGTATTATCTCTAATGAATAGAATGCATTAAGCTTCATTTGAATACAATGCATTTTGTATGTATATGAATTAAGTCTGTCTTCAGCGACACAAGTAGAATGTGTACAGTGCTCACCTCATCTAGTTTGAGTGCGTATCTCTCGCTGCATCAATGTAGTGGTAGCCGTCACTTACTTTGTATATCTAGAGAAATCCAAACAAGTGTCTACTAACACAGTCACCCAACGACATGTATTACACAGGTAGAACCACTTTTAAAGAAATCATTCTTGCTGGCTTACTTCCTAAAACTACACAACAATCATCCCAGAATGATATCATCACATCCAAGTCCCACCCTTAATATCCTCCATGTTACGGAAGTAAGATCCAACGGGTTCATGTTGGTTTTTGCTGCCCATGGTCCGGCTCACCTCCCAGGAGAACCTGCTGGCCACTGCATTCTCTCTGGAGGTCACTTCCCCTTCGTAGGGCCCAAAATGCATTCCGGGGGTCACCGCCGGCCCCTGGTTCATGACCCCGAGGCCCGTGTCGGGAATGCTGGACCTCCCTATCATCAGCCCATTGGGAAGCGTCAGGAACGCTCTCTGAGGCACGGCCATGTTGGCGGGCGAGTCCAGGATGAAGGACGGGCCGGTGATGACGCTGCTTTGCTCTTGGAACAGAGACCGGCACTCGTCACAATCTGTAGAAACCAGATAGTTCATTATGAATATATTAATTATTAATGAATAAATCAGATCAATTAGATCTGTAAGAGTTGGAAACCACGTATCACAAAAAGAAAAGGTGAGCAATACCACTGAGCTGAGTCAGTGTCCTGGTATTAGGTCTATTGATCACTGTGGGAGTGTGTGTGGATGATGGCTGGTTGAAGCAGCCTCACCTGGCCCGAGTCAGACTAACTGGAGTCTGGAGCTGGGTGAGGCTGCACACCTGTTGCACATTGACCAATCAGTGTGCACAGTGTTAATACATTTAAATAGAGGAGACACCTTGAAGTAAGACACCAGGAACCGGAGGGTAGAATTGAAATAGGCGTGGTGACTACTTTAATTACTAGACTAGACAATAGGCATAACACGGCGGTATTTCTAAACTATCAGCGCTGGTCTTGGTTCTCTGAAAGGAGCTCCGTCGAGAGGGAGGTCGCGATGAAAGAAGAAGCCCCGATCTCCATGGATTGGTGTCTTATCTTCTCCCCTCGGGCGCGCGCAGTAGAGAGGAGGCTTCGGAGAGCGTGTGCCCGATTTTGTCCATGTGACTCGTGCTCTCGGGTCTTCCAGGCATGAGACATGTTGTAGCAAATTAGGGAAGTCCTATTGTAGAGTGGAGCAACCCACGTCTAAGAAGTGACACTAGATGGCGCTTTACCATCTATAACTGGTTCAATGCAGTTAAAGCCAGACACCCAGTCGTAACTCAACTTCTATGGCGCCACTATAGTGGGTGCCACCTAGGGTCACTCGGTCGTAGTTCAACATTTATGGCGCCACCTATTATTTATAGCGGGTACAACGTACGGTGAGGGTAACACTTGATTTAAGGCGAAGATATGCGGTCAAGAACAGACACATACCTGGGGAGAGGAGCTTGCTCTGGATGGTCTCACATGAGAACATAACACTATGCGGGAAGGGAGGTAAACATGCAGCTGTGGGGAGGTAGATAGTTAAAAAGATATATAGGCTACTATGGTATGCACATCGAAATGGAGTAGTTCAAGCGAGCTGACCACGGAATGGGCCTTCAGTCATTTTCCCACCACAGACAACCATGGACTAATCTTGTGACATCAGCTGACAACTGTCACTTTATCTATTGGGGGCTCGGGCCCTGACCATACTTCTCTATGGACCATACCATGGGGTGTTACCTTTTTTCTAACAACAGGTTAAACCAGCCATCACCGCACACTCAGGGAGAGCTCTCCTACATGGCAGCATGGAGCACCATCTGTTTGTGTCATCATACTCAACCTTGGCAATAAACCGGTTTAACATCACCACCCTGTGTCCTTTGTTTGGAGGAGCCCGAGAAAAGTCACCTAGGTGGAGTGAGAAAAGCCACCTAGGTGGAGTATGGCAGCCACCTAGGTGGCGTGTAGCAGTGGACTTTGCTACAATCATATTATGAAAAACAGGTTATTGCTTACGGAAGCCATCATCGAAGTCAGCATCTTCTCCTTGCACCATTGAGTCCAGCAACTTCTGCGCGGGGGTTCCTGTGGGTTCTGATCCTTGAAGCACTGATAAAATAAAAATACAAATACAAATCGTCAGGGAGACTCCGATGACAACCAATAGTAAAGATTAGATGAAGTCATTAACAGTGCAGGATGGTGAATGCCTTACCAGCAGGTAGTACACACTCCTCAATGATGAAGACTTCCTCTGTGGTGGTCTCCAGCCACTCCACAACCTCCCCTCTGTCCAACATGAGTAGTCTGGTTGTAGACAAACCAAAAAACGTATATGCACCTTTTTCTTATTATTGTGAATGTGGGTGAACAGACGTCCCCATTTCTGGTGGCCTGTCCCCCAGTAATGACCCCGTTTTAAACAGAAAAACATTCCAACAATATAGATATATTCCATGATATTGATCGTTTTATTTTTTAATGTCAAAGGCTCTAGGATGCATAATAAGTAGGACAGCTTTTGTAATTTGTCTCATGTCTATCAGACAGGCTGAGACCTCGCTACGAGGGTCTATGGATTTGATCCCATAAGCAGACCGGTCATAAACAATATCAATAATTGTATTGATATTTTACATATTATATTACCTCATTATTATTATACATATTACATTATATACAATGATAACTTATTTGAGTAGCCCACTTTTGATTTGTTTTTCACTGGGGTGCCAAAGCTTAAACCCCATCATAGTAAACCATTAGGCATGTAGGCCTACCTCCCAACCTTTTCACAGTACCGCTACTTGGGTGGGAAAAATGACTCAAGGCCCATCCTGAGGTCAGCTTGCTAAAACTAATTAGTTTTGATGTGCACACTATAATGGCCTATCTGTCTTTTCAACTTTCTACCTCCCCACAGCTGTCTGTTTATCCTGTATTCCTGTATGGTGCTCTGTTCCCATATGAGAAACTCCTGAGCAAGCTCCCTCTTCCAAAACAATGTATCTGTGCTTGGCCTTGACTGTATGCTCTCTCCCCAAACCAGGTGTCCGGTTTTAATTGGGCATCGAATCTGTTATAGACAGTCAAATGGCGCCATCTAGTGTCATTTCTGAGATGCTGCTTTCCCGACTTTATAAAAGGGCTTCCCTCCTGTCTTCGGGGCGCACTTTCTCGAGAACTCTGCTCTGTGTGGAGTTGCCTTTGAAACTGTGTCTTTTATGTGCTGCAGCATATGAAATAAATCAACTACGGATATCCATTTTGTCTTAGCCTTTATTCGAGCCAGCCACCAGTCATCCAATTTTCCACAACAATGTCTCGTTCCGTGACGTCACAGTGTCAATTAAAGTGATCGCTCTGAAGCGTAATTCGCCAGCAGGTGGCAAGATATCACACATAAACGGCATCTACTATGTAACCACTGTCTGTGTGTGTCTCTGTGCCTTTGTGTCTCTCTCTCTTTGTGTGTGTGTGTGTATGTGTGTGTGTGTGTGTGTGTGTGTGTGTGTGTCTCTCTCTCTCTTTTTCTGTGTGTGTGTGTCTCTATCTGGTTCTTTATATTTCAGAATATAATTGGATGCATTGGTTTGACGTTCGCCTATGCAAACAGAGGCCTCTCTACAACGCAGGCTGGGCAGATGTGTTTGCTTCCGGTAAACCAGTTTATAAGGCATGCAAATGCCCTCTTACCGCACCTACCAAGCTCACTGTATCCGCCACGTATGGATTTTGCGAGACAAGGCACGGGTCGCCGGTTCGAGTCCGACATCGACCGAGCATTTAGCGAGACACGGCACGGACGTAGGGTCGCCGGTTCGAGTCCGATCTCGACCGAGCATTTAGCGAGACACGGCACGGACGTAGGGTCGCCGGTTCGAGTCCGATCTCGACCGAGCATTTAGCGAGACACGGCACGGACGTAGGGTTGCCGGTTCCAGTCCGACCTCGACCGAGCGTTTTGTGAGACACGGCACGGACGTAGGGTCGCCGGTTCGAGTCCGACCTCGACCGAGCATTTTGTGAGACACGGCGGTGATGAGTGACGACCGCGCCGGCGATTCGCTTGGGAAAGGCGGCGCGCGGGCTGTGAATACCTCGTGTGACTGCTTTTCTTTTTTTTTTCTTTTCCAATGCAACAATTGTTCAAGCAATTGCTTAAAGCTTGACATTCAAACAACAACTTTCAATGGAAATACAAGCTGACTTTAGCAACAAGGCGAAGAGCATCACATTGAACAGAACCTCAAACGAACAGACTGCAAGACAAATGTTAGATAACAGGTCAGCTATAGGATATGCGACTGTTTTGCATGGGCCGTGCTTGGCTAGTTTAAAAAAAGACACACAATGTAACCTCAACAGAAACGAACGTGGCCTACTACCTGGTGGGAAACGATGAACAAACGTTGAGAAGGTCACGGTGGAACGGAATAAAAGCTTCAGTAGTCCTTACGCCGTGAAGCGGCCTCAGAGAGTTCACAGGCTTCTCCCCACGGATCTAATCGACCTTACCGGGGTTTGCCAATTATTCCTCGTCACCAGCGCGAGCAACTTTTAATATGGACGCCCATTGGACGCTTCGATGCGGAACACCCATGTGACCCCCGACCACAGGGTCGCTATTGGACGAAATAATCCCGAATCTCCTCCCACACGTCCACGTAATCCCGCCCCTTTCACAACAGGCCTCCGTACTGTGACGCCTGAGAGCAGCTAGTCACCAACAGCTGTAATCTCCGTCAGCCCCAAGGGAAAGCAAGGCTTTTACTTTGAAATACCTCAAAGTGTCAATATTGGGCATGGCGACTTGTTATTATGCTATACACGGTATACTTTTCCACGTGCTTATGATTATATAACGTGTTTATATGCCTTGATGGTGTCATAAAATGCGCGTTTAAAAAGGGCATACATTAAAATATAGATGTTGGGCACATTTTAAATGTGAACTGTCGCCTGTAATATGGATTGGATCTTATTCCACCAAATGTAGCTAGACGTTTATAAAACCACTTTTGAATACAGGAAGGCATTGAGTGGTTAGGAGTCTACAAGGCATGGAGTCGGATGTGGTTTTGACTGATTTATTTTAAACGTACTTAACGTGTTTTATCCCAATCGGCTGTATATTCAAGCGTTCACCAAGCGCTGTTCCCCTTGACAACATGTCTGGGGAAGGCCGAATAGCACCGTCCATCGCTTTACTGCATCTTTCCTTTGTGCATCAACAAACCACCAATACAACTGGAACGCTGCTCAAGACTATAACATTACAGGTTATTCATCACACCACAACCACAAACGTCCTGTTTATCGGTTGGCCATGGAACTCAGGGAACAAATGCACCTAATTACCTAATTACACCTAATCACCTAATTACACCTAATTACCGTCACACGTGATTCTCCCCTTTCCCCCCACAGCTCTCATGGATGCTTAAACAATGCATAGTTTAATGTTGGGGGGGGGGGCAGCTTATTTGAGGTTTAGTGGGGGCTTGGTTTGCAGGAAGATGCATTGAAAACAGTGCACTGGTGCGTCTTCTTGTGTCAGTATGCTTCTCATTTATTGACACATATTATATAAAGTGAGTCTAAACCACTATGTTATAGCACGGTGCAAACTATATGTATAAACTATACATAAAACATATAATATATATATATAAACATATACAAACTATATGTAGGACAATCAAAATAAACGCCAGTGTCCAATATAATAGATTCAAGAATACACATACTGTTGTTTTTTGTGTTTTTACAGGTGCTACAATTTGGCAGTACCCCTGTTAAAGCGGGGCTGACTGGTGGACCGCAGTGGGCTGACTGGTGGACCGCAGTGGGCTGACCGGTGGACCAGTGGGCTGACCGGTGGACCAGTGGGCTGACTGGTGGACCGCAGTGGGCTGACTGGTGGACCGCAGTGGGCTGACCGGTGGACCGCAGTGGGCTGACCGGTGGACCACAGTGGGCTGACTGGTGGACCGCAGTGGGCTGACTGGTGGACCGCAGTGGGCTGACTGGTGGTGGGGCTGACCAGTGGACCGCAGTGGGCTGACCGATGGACCGCAGTGGGCTGAATGATGGACCGCAGTGGGCTGACTGGTGGACCGCAGTGGGCTGACCGGTGGACCAGTGGGCTGACTGGTGGACCGCAGTGGGCTGACTGGTGGACCGCAGTGGGCTGACTGGTGGACCGCAGTGGGCTGACTGGCGGACCGCAGTGGGCTGACCAGTGGCAGGGCTGACCGGTGATTTAGAATGATATGATTACATATATCATTCTAAATCACCTAACCCCCCCCCCCCCCCCCCCCCCCACGAATGCGGCTAGCCAGAGAGAGAGCCCTTGTGCCCTCCTAATCAGCCATCACCCCCCCCCCCCACCTCCTGCCGAAAAAAGAAATAAAAACACTTACATTACATAAGTCCACAATGAATGTTAGGGTCTTTTATGTCTTTTATGGAGGGGAAAGGCGTGGCCTGAATCTTGTGCTTCCTGGAAGCATCAGGCCCGTGGTGTTGACGGCTTTCAAAACAAAAACACGCCTTTTTAAAACCGAGAGTGTGACATCAGGCGAATCCGACATGATGAACCCCGGGGTAGAGGAAGTCGGGGGGGGTGGCTGTGGGGGGTCGTGGTCGTGGGCGGGGATTTCACGGGGGTTGCTGTCGACAGTTACATGCCGTCCTCCCTCTCGGCGGCCTCCATCATGGCGTCCTCCATCATGGCGTCCTCCATCATGCCGTCCTCCATCATGCCGTCCTCCATCATGCCGTCCTCCATCATGCCGTCCTCCCTCTCGGCGGCCTCCATCATGGCGTCCTCCATCATGGCGTCCTCGCGGCACGATTTAGATGTTGCGGGCCTCCCTCTCGGTGGCCTCCAGCTTGCAGTTGGAGTGGTGGTTCCTGTGCCACCAGTACGACCCAGAGTGGGAGAAACTCTTGCCGCACTTGTTGCACTTGTAGGGCTTCTCGCCCAAGTGCAGGCGCGAGTGCTCGGTGAGGTGGCCCTTGTGTTTGAAGGTCTTCTGGCAGACCTGGCACTGGTGCGGCCGTTTGCCTGCAAGCAGGACGTCAGAAGCAGAGAGGAGCTTTCAGCTTATTATTCAAATACAGGGTAGGAATTAGCAACACAAACAAACATAAAAAAAGGGATAACTTAAAAAGCAATACCAAAGGAATACATTGGGGGTAAGGGGGAGAGGGTTATAAAGTAGTGGGCCACAACACTATATACCTGTGTGTTCATACTTGTGTCTTAGAAGGGAACTCCTCCTCTGGAATGTGCCGTCGCACAAGTCACACTCATACATACCACTTTCACTCTTCTCCTCCTCCTTCAGTGACAGACAGGAGTCTGGGTCTGTCTCTCTTTCGCCGGCCTCCGGCTTGCAGTTGGAGTGGTGGTTCGTGTGCCGCCTGTACGACCACAAGTAGGAGAAACACTTGCCGCACTTGTTGCACTTGTAGGGCTTCTCGCCCGAGTGCAGGCGCGAGTGCACGGTGAGAGTGCCCTTTCGTTTGAAGGTCTTCTGGCAGACCTGGCACTGGTGCGGCCGTTTGCCTGCAAGCAGGACGTCAGAACCACAGAGAGGACGGGATAGTGTCCTGTCCTCCAGCAGGTCCCCCTGAGCACGGGACAGACCCAGACTCCTGTCTGGGTCTGTCCCGTCCTCCACCAGGTCCCCCTGAGCACACAGAAACTAAAACAAAAGAAACAAAGAGAGGAGAGAATTATTAACACTTGGATTATCTGTGTTGGGTCTCTGTGTATTTCTCTCTGCGGTCATATATACGACGTCGTCTTTTTAAATGTGACATTTGTTAAGAATGTTGTGTTAAATACATTTTTATAAACAATGTAGTTACAGCGTCCGTCTAAGAAAACACGAGACGGAAGCTGTGTTTGCCTGTGTGTTTAAAAGTGCACAAAATGCCCTTCTACAGATATTAGTTTCATACTATTATCATATCGATGCGTTCCTAAACGACGTGTCTTATTAAGTCTCTCAACTGAAACAATACCAAGGGGACTTATAAAAATCATTACTCATAATGGCTTTCAATCAGATCTGCTTTGGGTTCTCCTCTTCAATCCGCTAAGAGAAGAGAATGGGTGATGAATGCCACATTCATAACCTTGATTTGGTAATGATCATTTAACAAAGAGAACATCAGGGGCTTCAGAACAAGAGAAGGGCCTGTGACCGGGTCATAAAATGACAGACGTAGAATAGAGATCACAACCAAGAGTGCACACCTAGTGACCATCATAGAGAGCCACCCAAGATGACGATAAAGAGGAAGTCCTAAGCCTAATGACCATCATAGAGAGCCACCCAAGATGACGATAAAGAGGAAGTCCTAAGCCTAATGACCATCATAGAGAGCCACCCAGGATGGCGATAATGAGGAAGTCCTAAGCCTAGTGACCATCATAGAGAGCCACCCAAGATGACGATAATGAGGAAGTCTTAAGCAGGGGCCAGCGGTGATTCTGGAGAGGCCACTGCACTGTGTTTGAAGAATGGACCACTAGCTCTCTGAAATCAATTCAAACTAAACGCCCGATTGTGGGAGTGTGTGTGGATGACGGCTGGTTGAAGCAGCCTCACCTGGCCCGAGTCCGACTGATTGGAGTCTGGGGCTGGGTGGGGCTGCACACCCGTTGCACATTGAGCAATCAGTGTGCACAGGTTAAACCAGTCATCACCACACACACTCAGAGAGAGATCTCCTACATGGCAGCATGGAGCACCATCTGTTTGTGTCATCATACTCAACCTTGGCAAGAAAGCAGTTTAACATCACCACCCTGTCTCCTTTGTTTGGAGGACCCCAGGAAAGTCACCTAGGTGGAGTATGGCAGTCACCTAGGTGGAGTATGGCAGCCACCTAGGTGGAGTATGGCAGCCACCTAGGTGGAGTATGGCAGCCACCTAGGTGGAGTATGGCAGCCACCTAGGTGGAGTATGGCAGCCACCTAGGTGGAGTATGGCAGCCACCTAGGTGGCGTGTAGTAATGGTCGCTGCTACACCGATGCTGTTTAATTTGTTTATTTTTACTTGAATTGAATAACTTAGAATCTGAAACATTATTAGTATATATCTATATCTATATATTTTTTATCTAAATGATTCCCTGTGTTAAACAGCCCTCAGCGGTAATGAACACTGAGAAATCGTGCATTGCTAACCCGTGTGTGGAAGCTCATTTCAGCGGAGCTCCTTTTAAAGTGGATCACTTACCTGGTAGGCCAAAATGGGGCTAGTGCTCTTCTCCAGACGTACGTTGTTGGCGGAGCCCGAGAACTCCTTCTTCGGATAGGCTAGGTTCAAGGGCTCAGGAGGAGAGGGGGTGCTATGGCGGTCGACGGTAATGCCGTCTACCTTAGGCTCCTTCGTCAGCCTTGGCAGAGACAGATCCAGTGGCTCAGCCTGGGTGTCCTCTGGAGCCAGGCTGTCTGGAGCGTGGGAGCTGCTGTGAGAGGTTTCAGAAGATTGTTGTCCACCATCTGGAGAGAGAGAGAGAGAGAGAGAGAGACAAGCTCCATCAAACTCTGGCGTGCACGCTGTTTGCTACTTTTAATTAGGGGCCTTTTAGACGGCGAGCCAAGGTGAGGCTTAAACACTGATTTGTTTGGCCGTGATGGCTGTGGCGTCCAATTTGCGAAGGTCAAGGTGGTGGATATTGTTAGAGCAAATTGAATAACTGGTGGCTGGCTCGAATAAAAGCTAAGACAAATGGATATCCGTAGTTTATTTATTTCATATGCTGCAGCATATAAAAGACACAGGTTCAAATGCAACTCCACGCAGAGCAGAGTTCTGGAGAAAAAGCGCCCCGAATAGAGGAGGGAAGCCCTTTTTGTAGAGTGGAGCAAACAACATCTCAGAGACATCACTAGATGACGCCATTTAACATCTATAACAGGTTCAATGCACAGTTCAGGCCGGACAACTGGTCGTAATTCACCATCTATGGCCACTTATTATTTATAATGGGTTCAATGTACGGTCAGGGCAACATACATGATTTAGGGAGAGGATGTGCAGTCAAGAACAGACACGTTGTTGGGGAGAGGAGCTTGCTCAGGAGTTTCTCACATGAGAACACAATGCAGGAATGCAGGAAAATGTGGGGAGGTAGATAGTTAGAAAGACAGCTAGGCCGCTATAGTGTGCACACAACAACTTGAATATTTAGACTAATTAGTTTAAGTGAGCTGACCTCGGAATGGGGCCTTGTGTCATTTTCCATCACACTATTCGGTTGTCAGAAAAGGGAAATGTCATTAGTGCCAACGCGTG
Source organism: Lota lota (assembly GCA_026745465.1). Lineage (NCBI taxonomy): Eukaryota > Metazoa > Chordata > Actinopteri > Gadiformes > Lotidae > Lota > Lota lota. The sequence continues at coordinate 28,880 of JACYXH010000538.1, forward strand.
ACTCTTTTTTGATGGCCACGATAGCGTGGTCTCCAGGCCTCTCGTTAGAAGGCGTCTGGAGACGTAAGGCTTGGACGCTTTGTGGTGACGCTGAACGATACCTGATTACACGTTTACTTTCCAAACATTCGTGTTCACACATATTCTATCGTAGTTTTACCCAACAAAAGAAGATATTTCGATGTATTTATTTTTGGCTTAGAAAGTGCCTCTTCGTCTGTTCCAACACTTGAGCTTTGTGTTAAGGTGTTGAAACACAGTGAAACGGTGCTTGTGGTGCCGGGCCTGGGGTGTGCGTCTAAATGAAAGCCCAGGTTCAGTGGTTCTTCCTGAAGAGAACACATGGCCATCGCTTTATCACGAGTGTCAGACACGTGTGCGCCTAACCCAAAGCACTTCATATTTAACGAAACAAACACAGACACACACAGTGTGTGGTAACAACAAAGAGTGCATCGCTACAGGGTTATTGCCCACAAAAAACATATCCCTAGAGTTATTTTTCCAAAACTCCTAAATAATCCCAGCAAACTTCCAAGTGCACAGGTCCCAGGGGAGAGCTACTACACAGACGCGATCAGCAGCCACGGTTCTGGCCTGGGTTATGCCCAGAGGTGGGGCGCCGGAGTAACCGGGGTAGGTGTCTGGTATACAGTAGTTAGGGGCTGGGCGAATCTCCCCACCAGCTTGTTAACAACCGTTACAGGACAACAAGCTTCACATAGTGACGGAGCTAACAACACATGTACACACACATACACACACACACAAACGTACACATAAACACACACACACACAGATGATATGAATCCATCCAATGTCTGTTTGTCTCTCTATTCTCTATGTCACGGTTTCGGCCGAGGCGGCCCCGCCCCCTTGTTCGGGCAGGTTTCGGTGGTCGTCGTCTCCGGAGTACTAGCTGCCACCGCTCTGTTTGTTGTTGATTGGTTTTGTCTGTGTGTCACACCTGTTTTGTGTTATGTAATCAATCAGCATCTATTTAGTTTCCTTGTTGTCAGTTAGGTGTTGTGTGTAATTGTCCATGTCATGTTGCTACGCTGCCTGTATTTTTGGTACGATCTTTTGTGCTTTCCTTCTGGTTCGTGTTTCAGGAGTAGATTCTGCCACTTGTTTTCACTAAAATATACTTTGGACTTGACTTCTGACTCCTGCGCCTGATTTCACACCACACCTACCTTAGCAACCCGTGACAGAATTACACACCACTGTTATGGAATCAGCGGGAGTCCCCACCGACATCATGGAGGAGCGTTTTCGCGGCCAAGAGGAACGTATTAACTATATCGGACACGCCTTGGACCGCGTAATAAACACCCTCCATCGATGGGAAACCAGCGGGGTACCCACACCCCCACCTATCGCACCATCACCAGCGGACAGCCCGCCCGTCCAACTACCGGAACCCAGTGGGATTCGGCTCGCGCTCCCGAGGGCGTACGACGGCACCGCTGCCGGGTGTCAGGGGTTCCTCCTACAAGTGGAACTCTACCTTGCCACCATACACCCGGCGCCCTCGGGATACGAGAGCGTTTCCGCCCTCATCTCCTGTCTCACCGGCAAGGCGTTGGAGTGGGCCAACGCCGAATGGAGGGGAATAGACGCCGCCACAGTCACCTATGCGGAGTTCTCCTGCCGCTTCCGTGCTGTCTTCGACCATCCACCAGAGGGGAAGGCGGCGGGGGGAGCGTCTTTTCCACCTTCGACAGAGGATGAGGAGCGCTCATGAGTTTGCGTTGGAGTTCCGGACTCTAGCGGCTGACGCAGGGTGGAACGAGAGGGCCCTCATAGACCACTTTAGATGTAGCCTTCGGGAGGACGTCAGCAGAGAGTTAGCGTGCAGGCATACTACACTAACATTTGACCAGCTGGTGGACATGGCCATTCGGCTGGACACCCTGATCGCGACCCGCGGACGTCCCAGATGGGGTTCTCCCATTCCACCCTCCAGCGCTTCCGAGCAGAGCCCGATGGAGCTTGGAGGTGCTGGCGCTAGAGGGAGGAGAGGAAGGAACCCGAGGGGGGCAGTCTCCTGCACCAACTGTGGCCGCGGAGGGCACACCGCGGCTAGGTGCTGGGGAGGGTCCCCTGGTGAGGTAGATGGCAGGTCACACATTGGGGAGTCCTCCCAGGTGAGTAGGCACCCTACTTACCCAGAGCTTTCTGTCGTACACATTACATTACCTGTTTGTTTCCCACAGGTTGCACCTCGTTCCCAGCATAAGGCGCTAGTCGATTCAGGCGCAGCTGGGAATTTTGTAGATCGTAATTTCTGTGTTAAGTTAGGGATTCCTCTCCTTCCAGTCGATAAATCCTTTCCTGTACATGCCTTAGATAGTCGTCCGTTAGGATCTGGGTTAATTAGGGAGGTCACGGCGCCACTTAGGATGATGACGCAGGGGGGTCATGAGGAGACGATTCAACTCTATCTGATCGACTCTCCTGCGTATCCGGTGGTACTGGGGCTTCCCTGGTTGATTACCCATGATCCTACGATTTCGTGGCGAGAGAAAGCTCTTAAAGGGTGGTCTGCTCAGTGTGAGGGGCTATGTCTGGGTGTTTCCGTAGGGGCGACCTCGGTGGAGAGCCCGAACCAGATGCCAGCACTGCACATTCCGCCTGAATATGAGGATTTGGCACTCGTGTTTAGTAAACCAGAGCGGCAAGGTTGCCACCTCATAGACAGGGGGATTGTGCGATAGACCTCCAGACAGGAGCTGCGCTCCCGCGGAGCCATGTGTATCCTTTGTCACAGGAGGAGAAAAGGGCACTGGAGACTTACATTGCCGAGTCTCTGAGACAGGGATACATACGGTCCTCCACTCCTCCCGCGTCCTCGAGCTTCTTTTTTGTGAAGAAAAAGGATGGAGGTTTGCGTCCATGTATTGATTACCGCGGTCTCAATCAGGTGACTGTGAAATATAGTTATCCACTCCCGCTGATTGCGACCATGACGGAGTCATTACACGGGGCACGGTTTTTCACAAAATTGGACCTCAGGAGCGCATATAACTTGGTGCGCATTAGGGAGGGCGATGAGTGGAAGACAGCATTTAGTACTACCTCCGGCCATTACGAGTATCTCGTCATGCCATATGGGTTAATGAATGCTCCATCAGTCTTCCAATCGTTTGTAGATGAGATTTTCCGGGACATGCAGGCGCAGGGAGTAGTGGTGTACATAGATGATATTCTTGTGTACAGTTCTACTCGGGCCAAGCATGTAGCCCTGGTGCGCAGGGTATTGAGGAGATTGTTGGAGCATGACCTGTATGTCAAAGCCGAGAAATGTCTGTTCTTTCAGGAGTCAGTCTCCTTTTTGGGTTACCAGTTGTCTGCGTCAGGGGTGAGAATGGAGGTGGACCGAGTGTCCGCCGTGCGTAATTGGCAAACCCCAACTACGGTTAAAGAGGTGCAGCGGTTCTTGGGTTTTGCGAATTACTACCGAAGGTTTATCCGGGGTTTTGGACAGGTGGCAGCTCCCATAACGTCTCTTCTTAAGGGGGGTCCGGTGCGCTTGCAGTGGTCGGCTGAGGCGGACAGGGCTTTTGGGAGACTGAAGGACCTGTTTACCTCGGCTCCGGTGCTGGCGCACCCGGATCCTACTTTACCCTTCCAAGTAGAGGTGGACGCGTCTGAGGTCGGTATCGGGGCAGTTCTTTCACGGTCCGGCATACCACCTAAGCTCCGCCCCTGTGCTTTTTATTCTAAGAAGCTCAGTCCGGCGGAGCGGAACTATGACATAGGGGACAGGGAGGTGTTAGCCGTAGTACAGGCCCTAAAGGTGTGCAGGCATTGGCTTGAGGGGGCTCAGCACCCTTTCCTCATTCAGACCGACCATCGTAACCTGGAATACATTCGGGCGGCTAGGAGACTGAATCCTCGCCAGGCTCGATGGACTATGTTTCTCGCCCGGTTTGTGTTCAAGATCACTTACATTCCTGGGTCCCAGAACGGGAAGGCAGATGCCCTGTCCCGGCGGTATGACACGGAGGAGAGGTGCGTGGAGCCCATTCCCATACTACCGGAGTCTTGTCTGGTGGCACCGGTGGTGTGGGAGGTCGATGCGGAGATCGAGCGGGCATTACGCACCGACCCTAGCCCTCCACAGTGTCCGGTGGGTCGGACGTACGTCCCGCTCGAGGTCCGGGATCGGCTGATTTATTGGGCTCACACGTCCCCCTCCTCTGGACATCCAGGTATTGGCCGGACAGTGCACTGCCTTAGTACGAAGTACTGGTGGCCAACGTTAGCCAGGGATGTGAGGGTTTATGTCTCCTCCTGCTCAGTGTGTGCCCAGTGTAAGGCGCCCAGACATTTGCCCAGGGGTAAATTACAACCCCTGCCCGTTCCACAACGACCCTGGTCCCACCTCTCAGTGGATTTTGTTACAGACCTTCCCCTCTCACAGGAGAGTACTACCATCCTGGTCGTTGTGGATCGGTTCTCGAAGGCCTGTCGTCTCCTTCCCATGCCGGGTCTTCCTACTGCCCTACAGACCGCTGAGGCTCTATTTACTCACGTCTTCCGGCATTACGGGGTACCCGAGGATATAGTGTCCGATCGAGGCCCCCAGTTTACCTCCAGGGTCTGGAGAGCCTTTATGGAACGGTTGGGGGTCTCGGTGAGCCTTACCTCGGGTTACCACCCGGAGAGTAATGGGCAGGTCGAACGAGTCAACCAGGATGTGGGTAGGTTTCTGAGGTCATATTGTCAGGGCCGGCCGGAGGAGTGGGCGAGATATGTGCCCTGGGCCGAGATGGCACAGAATTCTCTCCGCCACTCCTCCACGAGACTAACCCCCTTTCCAGTGTGTGTTAGGGTACCAGCCGGTTCTGGCACCTTGGCATGAGAGCCAGATCGAGGCCCCTGCTGTGGATGAGTGGGTGCGGCGCTCGGAGGAGACGTGGAACGCTGCACACGTCCATCTGCAGCGAGCCATCCGTGGACATTCGAGACGCCGGATGGGGGGTCTCCAATATCTCGTGGAGTGGGAGGGGTACGGTCCGGAGGAGAGGTGCTGGGTGCCGAGGAAGGACATTCTGGATCCGTCCCTTCTGACCGAATTCCATCGTGGCCATCCTACGCGCCCTGCTCCGCGTCCTCCGGGTCGTCCCCGAGGCCGGGGGCGGCGCACGGCTGGAGCCGCGCGTCAAGGGGGGGGTACTGTCACGGTTTCGGCCGAGGCGGCCCCTCCCCCTTGTTCGGGCAGGTTTCGGCGGTCGTCGTCTCCGGAGTACTAGCTGCCACCGCTCTATGTTTCTTGTTTGATTGTTTTTGTCTGTCTGTCACACCTGTTTTGTGTTATGTCTCAATTAGCACCCTATTTAGTTTCCTTGTTGTTAGTTAGGTGTTGTGTGTAATTGTTCCATGTCATGTTGCTGCGTTACATGTATTTTGGTACGCTATTTTGTGCTTTCCTCCTAGTTTGTTGTTCAGGAGTAGATTACGCACTTGTTTACACTAAAGTATAATTTTGGACTTTACTTCTGTCTCCTGCGCCTGATTTCACACCACACCTACCATAGTAACCCTTGACAACTTTGGAGGCTTTCACAGCCATGGTTACCAAAATAAAAGCTATGCAAATAGTTTCATGTATATCTTTCCATTTTAACCAACTACTACTAAACTTTACATGTCCTCTTCACAGAACTATCGAGTAAGACAGCAACATGTTAAAGGGTGGCTCAAACTATTCAAACAGACTCCCATTGCTGTGAATTGGTCCTATGGAGACGGTGTGTTCTTCTTACCACATGTTCGATGCCACTGTACTCTCCCTCCGTGTTCTCGCGGATAGTGACCAGATTCACATCAGTGTAGGGGGTCTTGTAGCCCTCGATGGAGACACAGGGACGTATGTTGGCATAGAGCTCAAAGGTCTTCCTCAGCAGAAGGTTCATGGAAAGGTGGCCAGCTGCGATGGGGGTCTTCAGGGGCCCTGCAGCAGGGAAACCAGGGAGATAATGACACAACGCTTCACTCTCATTTTAGGTTCTCCCCGAAGCCCCCTAAATGTCAGGTGTGTTTTCAGTCAGCTGTCAAGTCTTCTATTACCCCCTCACAAGCCAATGTCCTTCTCATTCTCCCTGCAACTTCCTGCTCCCCAAGGTCATTTTCCTGACCTTTGACCTTATCAGTAAATGCCCAGTAACAGTACTACCACCAAAGAGGGGAACAGCAACAGTACCACAGAATATTGGATGGTACTTGGCTATGGCCAAAGGACATTTAAAAGCCCTATCCAACGGAAGTCATATGGCATTTTTCATCTTTAGTGAAGCATCTGCATAAAACCGGAGGTTGGGGTGGGTCATAGCTTTTCAGAAAGTGGGAGTGCTTGTCACTGTGGCTCGGGTAGAGCTCGGGCATGATATTTGAATTCCTCAAAAACCAAAGCTAGCTTTCAATCACCGTGCCATGAGTTACTGTTGACAATATAGCAATATGATGTAATGTGTTTAACGCCAGTGCAGGCATGTGTCATAACTACATAATACAGCCGTATACCAGAACTAAGAATAAATAAAATGTTTTGGAATAAATACATGAAAAATACCTACATTGAATCAAATACTTTAGGTTTTGGTCTATAATCGTGGTATTGAAGCAATTCAACTAGGTTACCCAATTCGGACCTAAGAGAGCTAGTTTTTCATTTTGTCTGAGCTTTAAACAAACCGAGGGGAAAAACCGGAAGAACTAACCCCCAGACAACCACTGACCCCCCTCAGAGAGCCCCAACCTTTAAGACCAATCTTGCTCCTGTCCATGGACTCCTTGGCATCAGGAGGGATCATCCACTTGCCCCCGGGCCCCTTGATAGCAGTAACATTTCTCTCCTCCCACTGGACTGGAGCCTGGAAAGAATAAAGAAAATATAAAAGTAAAGGTAGTAAATGTTGAGAACAAAAGGTGCGGAGGGGACGGCTTACGCTTTTTAAGTATATTCTGTGTATATAAACACAGCAGTTGACAAACTAAAACAGACAAACCTGATATTGTATTGTTTGAGTAAATAACAATAAAACTGTGTTTATAATTGGCTAATCATCTAGAATGAAAGATACATCCCACCAAAGGTTAACAAAACAAATGACCCAAGGGTTTATTAGAATTAAGGTTGATGTAGGCTACACTTGGGGAAAATGGATTAATTGAGAGAAAACAGGTCTCTATCAACCAGTTTGTGAATGTCCTACTCTGCTGCCTTTTCTGAGGCACTTTGACATCAAGGCAAGAGACACCTGTGGCGAGGGTTGTGTGGAGCTCTATCGGGGCACAGGTTGATGTATAATGCCACTGTTTGTGGCACATTTTATATACATCGCACATTATTACGCTCAAACACAACGATGACACTATAAATGTATCACACAGTTGGCGTGGTTCATAACCATGGGGATAACACCTTCCTAGAATTCTTAGCCCATTAGGCATTGATTTAAATGTCATAGTGTTTGAATTCACCTACACTTTAAACAATATTTACCAAAGAATAAAATATTACTAATTATTCAATTGACCTTAGCAGCCTCAAAGATCTTCATGACTGCAGTGGAGATCTCTGGTCCAATACCATCTCCAGGGATCAACGTTACGGTGTGCATCTGCGAAGTCATGCATGCACATCCATTCATACTGTGATAGGATTACATAGACTTGTTTGACCTTTTAAAGCCAAAGGTGCATCTCAGTAGAATAGAAGGAGTATAGAAACGAAAAGAGAACAACACCTCAGTGTAAACACATTATGATCATATTTAGGTTTGTAAAGAATGACCAGACACCTTACCCCCCTTGAAAGAGATGTAGAACATAACGTGGGTCGTTTCACCACCCCCACAACTTGAGACAACTGCGGAAGACACAACAGCCGAGGACAGTTTTTGAGGCGTTATTGGCAAGCTTGAAAAATGTATTAAATAACCCAAAACAGAAGAATAGGAATGAGGATTGCAATAAAAAATTAGCGCCACAGATACACTGAAGGGCACGCGCATATTAGGCCCAACAGAAAATGATGTGCAGAAAGAATAAAAAACAGAAACTTGCCTAAACACTTCCGCTTATAAAAGAGGACATTGAATATGGGCTAGTACTACATTATTTCACATTTGTTCTACAACATTTTCTTACCATTGACCTCCACACATGGCCAGCCATAACTACTTCTATTTGTCCCGCACCGAGTCAACTGAGAAGTCGCCGGAGTGTATGTGACGTCACATGCGGAAACGATAGTTATGTTATTATAACTCTAGTTCTATGATTGTAGGCGTAGCCGTCTAGGCTTCGCCTTATGGGCTTGTCCCGTGCGCGCACTCGCGTGCACTGAAAATTTTCAGCAATGCACCAATCAACGTCACTTCCCACGGCACCGTGTATATAACGCGGCGCACAGCTGCGTTCGTCCTCCTAGCTATTCTTTCAGCATTTGGAGGGTACAGCAGGTGGGAAACTAGACGGCTACGCCTACAATCATAGAACTAGAGTTATAATAACATAACTATCGTTCTATTTCATGTAGGCTACGCCGTCTAGGCTTCGCCTTATGGGCTAAGGTGAAGCTGCGAGCGGAGCCCGATAAATGTACTCCTGCTGGACCCAAGTCACAAAAAAACGTAAGTCACAGGGCACATCAGACTCAATAAGCCGAAGATGTGCAAAACACAACAGCTAAATAAGAAACCCTGAATTCTCTTAAAAACACGCAAAGCGATGATAAGAGAATAGAGTGAGTCTGTAACTCTGACTCAACCCGTATTTCAATGAACATGAAAAGGGGGAATGCAGAGCAACAAGGCTTCTCCTACGTCCGCTACCATAGGGGCGGCGCTAGGAGGAAAATCAAGCTACCAATAGCAACGAGCAACAAGGCCCTTCCTACCTACGCTCAAAGAGGCGACAGGAGGAAACCTGTTGTGCAATGTTTAATAATAGAGAGCAGGATATAAAACGCCGGTTACGAACCGTAATCAGAGTAATAATAACCTGTCACTCCTGAGCTCAGTACCCACGCTGGAACACCATCGGGTGACAGCGGAGAGAGAATGAAGCTGAGCGACATCACGAGCGTAACAGGCTCTGATGAACGATAAACCAATATCTAATTCGTAGAGAGGGAGCCCGACTCCAACACAGAGTGGCCGAGCGAGCCCCTGGACATGTCTAACATGTAGAAACGAATAAAAGGATCGGGGGAAGACCATGACGCAGCCGCGCAAATGTCTTCCACCGAAATGCCCCTGAATAGCGCCAATGAAGCGGCCATCCCTCGTGCAGAGTGAGCTCTGACACCCAGCGGTGGCGCTAAGCCCTGCCGAGAGTAGGCTAAGCAGACACCCTCACATATCCAGCGGGACAGACGCTGCTTAGAAAGAGCGCGACCCTTGGCACCGTCGCTATAACACACAAACAACTGTTGTGTGGAGCGAAACTCAGCTGATCGTTTCACGTACATAGCCAATGCCCGAACCGGGCACAGGAGATGTAACTCCGCATCCGCTTCACTTGTATGAGGCGGGGGGTGAAAAGCCTTAAGCACAATATCCCTCGACCGAAAAGAACTGAGAATGTTCTTGGGAAGGAACACAGGATTGGGTCTAAGTAGCGCGAAGGAGCCGTCCTCGTTCAATAACAAGCAGCTCGGGCTGACAGACAGCGCAGCCAACTCACCGGCACGTTTGGCAGAAACCAAAGCCAATAAGAGCGCTGTTTTAAAGGAAATGATATCCAAAGGGGCTTGAGACAGAGGCTCGAATGGGTCCTTGGATAAACCCCACAACACGGTGGGAAGATCCCAGCGCGGTGTGAGCACACGAGAAACAGGTTTAACACGTCTAACCCCACGCAAGAATCTCCTGACCAGTGGGTGGCTGAAAACCGGTTTCCCGTCATATCCTGCGTGGCCAGCCGAAACGGCTGCCGCATAGACTTTGATGGTGGAGAAAGCCAAACCTTTCTCCAGTAAACACTGAAGGAACCCAAGCACGTTTCCCACCTCACAGAGAGATGGGATAACTTGGTTGAGGTCACACCACGTAGAGAAAGCGCCCCACTTCGCCGCGTAAAGGGAGGAAGTGGAAGGCGCGCGAGCACTCTGAATAGTGTTGATAACTGACGCTGGCAGACCTCTGCCTTGCAGAATCAACCTCTCAGAAGCCAAACCAACAACCGACCCGTCACATAGGGCGGGTGGTGCACCATCCCGTGAGCCTGCGTCAGCGCGTCTGGTCTGATCGGTACCGGCCACGGCTCCGTGCAAGAGAGCACCGCTAGCTCTGGGAACCACAGAGCTGAGCGGTTCTCCGGGGCCACTAGAATGAGGGACAATCACTCCTGCCTGACCCGCTCCAGGAGAGGATAGATTAGTTGAAGCGGCGGGAGAGTTCCCGCGGCCACGGTGTGTGCGCCATCGCGTCCATCCCCAACGGGGGAAGATCCCGAGGGCTGAGAGAGAACCACAGATTGCAGTGGGCGTTCTCTCTGGACGCAAAAAGGTCCACCTGAGCCATCCCGAACCTCTGCCAGATCAGTCTGACAATGTCGGGATGTAACTGCCACTCGTCTCGGCGGGGACCGCCGCGAGTCATGAGGTCCGCCCCAAAGTTCAGGGCACCCGCGATATGCAGGGCTCTCAGGCTGAGCAGGTTCTGATGAGCCCACTGCCAGAGCTCGACTGCTGCTCAGTGGAGAGCAGTGGAGCACACTCCCCCTTGTTTGTTTATGTATGCCGCTGCTGACACGCTGTCCGTTCGGATCAGAACGTGGCGGCCGCACACCAGGTGAGAGAAATGTACAAGCACTTTCCTCACCATGATGAGCTCCAGCACATTTATGTGTGGAGTGGGGAGAGTCGGCCACTCGCCTCCAACCGAGTGGGAAAGGCACGTTCCTCCCCAACCCGTCAACGAGGCGTCCGTGAAGACCACCACGTGAGACGTGACTCTGCCTAGGGGAACCCCTATGAGAATAGCCGGGGAACTCCCCCAATATCTCAGGTCTGGAGACACAGAGCGAGGAACGGACAGTAGCCTGCGCTTGTGTCTCTTGGGCAGAGGTGTGTAGAGTAGCCAAAAATTGTACTCAAGTAAAAGTACTGTTACTTCAGAATAATATGACTCAAGTAAAAGTAAAAAGTAGTCATCCAAATAATTACTTGAGTAAGAGTAAAAAAGTACTTGGTGAAAAAACTACTCAAGTACTGAGTAACTGTTGAGTAACGTCTGATTTATTTTTTAACACAAGACAACAATCAAACAGACAAAAATAATACAAAATAATCATCTTTAGGCAAATTATAGTTAATCCAATCAATAAAATACATTTAAATATAGAAATAAATTACAAAATAGCTTAAATTCAAATAATTCAGGTAAATTAAAAATACAATAAATAAAATAATAAAAATAATAAATAAATAAGCACAAGTAACACAAATTTCCAAACCTTTATATTTTTTTTACCAGGCAGAACTAGAACGAGGCAGCCCATAAACTCTCATAAACTGTGTGTGTGTGTCTCCAGTGACAGAACAACAGAAGGAAACACACACACATTTCATACCAGGCATGCTGAACAGAAAAAGCACCTCAAAACTCCCACAGATAGACAACAGATTTGGCAATATTCTAACCTTTAGGCTGACACTGGCCCTTTACATAGCGGAGTCAACACTCCAGGAACTCTTTGGCACAGTAACATGAGAACCCTTTTATATTGAAGGCCCCACTGGTGTGTGTGTGTGTGTGTGTGTGTGTGTGTGTGTGTGGTGTGTGTGTGTGTGTGTGTGTGTGTGTGTGTGTGTGTGTGTGTGTGTGTGTGTGTGTGTGTGTGTGTGTGTGTGTGTGTGTGTGTGTGTCAAAACATGCAGAAACAAAACTATTTCACCAAAGAATCACTCAGTGATGTCACTATTAAGCTTCAACAGTAGCTGGCTCTCAAGGTTCTTGCTGTGAAGCTGTGATCGTTTAGCAGTGAACAGGAGTCCTGCATGACTGAAAAGTCTCTCACAGGCTGCAGATGCAGGAAGACCTGTGTTGACTTTGAGTGACAGCTTCTTGATGCGAGGAAAGGTGTGGAGTAGATCCATACCTGCAGGGGACAGACATGAAAGGTACCTCTCCAGCTCTCCTACTTGTGATTTTCCCAAATCCATAGATGCAAAGAAGTCGTCTTCATCAGAGAGGCCGCTGTTTGCGCTGGTGACATCATCCAAGTCGGTGTCGAGGTGATTTCTGATGTAGTCAAGGCCTGTGGGTTTTAAGGGAAGATAAATCGTTTTTCAAACGAATTAAGTCTGCACATTATTCTTACCCTTCTAATGTATAGGCTGTCAAGCTGCTGATGTTTGACATTAAAAGCTACCTGAGCTTCTAACTATATTGCCACCCTGTGGTTTGTCACTGACACACTATAATCCTAAATGACAGTAATATTATACAGAGTTGTATAGGTCAATGTCTACTGCTTCACATTTGAATTGATAAACAAGTATATTTACCAGCATTTAAGATGTTCTCCTCTGTGGTCCAGGAGGTTCTGAATCTTGGTAGGAGTATTGCTGCTGCAATCAGCTCAGGCTCTTTCATGACGTCTCCAAAACGTTTCTGGATCCCTTGCTGCAGGGCGTGAACAAGAGTTGTACACATTTTGCAAGTTGACTCCAACCTCTTCAGCTTGTCCCGCAACTGGTAAAGTGTTGGCAGCAGGAGGCCCATATGCACAGATGATTCCCCTTGGAGGATATTAAGGGCCATGGCAACAGGCTTCATCACAGCAGCATACTCGACCAAAAACCCCATTTCAGCTGGATTGAACCTATAAAAGATGTAACGATAAGAAAATTACTTTCTGGTACAATGTCTTTATTATGCATTGTAGATGTTTAATACACAAATAAATATAAATAAATTAGTTAAATTATTTAATTGAAGTCATCCACAATTGTCACACCACCATGCAAAGAAAACTTAGTTACTTGAGACAAGTGGATTCACCCATTAATCAGCAAGGCTTATTTATTTTTATTATTCTTTAAAAACAAAATATAAAAATTTTGTCAACTTACATCTTTATCTTTAATGCTGTGCAGACATTGCGAATTGCTTGTTCTCCTTGCTCTCGGTGAATGCGCACAATCCTTTCTACAGCGAGGAACAGGGAGCTCCAGCGTGTCTGATTGGGTCGGAGAAACTGCAGCTTGCATTCACGTTCCACTGTTTCATGAGCCATGGTTGACCTGCTGGTTTTATTCCAAAGAGCATGACATTTTGCAAAAGCAGACCGAGACAGCCTCTTGTAGGTTTCGTTTGCAGCTCCTCCTGCAGCAGTGGCATCAACTGTGGATATAAGATTGAGGAGATGGCATGCACACTTTTGGTGCCTTGGAAGTTGGTACTCAAGGCCTGTGTTGTCATCCAGAATAGCGGACACATCTTGATACTCCACCTCTGACTCACTCTGATCTTCTGTTGCATCATCAAGGGTGGAGTCACTCTCCTCTTGTACATTGATGGCTTCCTCCTCTTTCTCCTCACCATATAATCGAAAGGCCTTCAGGAAGTTTGAGCCACTGTCTGTTGTCGTCCTGGTCACTTTTTCCCTGATGTGGTACTCAGAATGTATTTCCTCTAATGCAGCAGCAAGGACATCAAACGTGTGCGAGCCTTTGACAGGTCTACAAGCCAATGCAGCGGAGTGCCTCTCCAGTGAGGTGTTGTCTATCCAGTGACAGGTGACACCTAAGTAGCTACGTTGTCTGGCAGACCAGCAGTCTGTTGTGGTAGCAACATAGTTCACAGCACTCAGCTTTTTGATGATTATGCTCTTCTTCTGTTTTGCAGCTTCTTGTATTCTTGTGCATAACGTTTTCCTTGTCATTACTGTATGAGGTTGCAAGGTTTCTATCAAAGTCTTGAAGGATGGCGTCTCAACCACAGAAAATGGTTGGTGGGCCTCACATACAAAATTTAGCACCAGCTTGTCAAGTGTTGCTTGTGTTACCCGCCCTGGGGCAGCGAATGCTGTGATTTTTTCATTTTTCACAAGAGTATCACTGGAAGAGGAGGTCTTACGCTTTCTGTGGTTCTCTAGTAAGTCTGTGTACTTTGCCAGTTTGTTGGGGTGAACCCTCTGTGGACAAAAAAAAAATCTGTGAGGCTACAGGGAGATCAAGACATTAAAAGAGACTTATGATCACATCAAATTTGGATATATATATATATATATATATATATTACATTTTCTATAAATATATATATATATATTTATAGAAAATGTTTAAAACATATGTAACCTAAAAGACAAAACATTCGCCTATCCACAGCAACAAAAAACAAAGAATTTAGGAAACTTACCGCTACATGTTTCCTCAAGTTAGACGTTGAGTTCTTGAATGCTGAAATGTCTTTTTGTTTTGGTAGACACAGAAGACACCGCATAATGCAGCTGCTCTTTCGCACGTTTACTAAGGCAAACATGCTTTCAATATGAGGCCAGGGGTGCGGGTGTTCCTCCTCGTCTGTGTCTGCATTGCCGACGGCTAATTCTGACATTTTTGTGTTGCTACGACTGTAAAGCTAACCCGTCCCGCCACTAAGCTTGAGTTGGTAACGTGACGAGACAGCACAACTACGTTTGATTGGTGAAACACAGTCACGTGGTAGAGCCTTAGCGGAAGTCTCTCTCTGTCAAAATAAAATATTAAAATAAGGCGTACGCGGGGGGATAAAGACAATGACGCGTAGAATACCAAAGAGGTAAAAAAAGAAAAGTAACGAGCTCATTGTAGCCTAATGTAGCGGAGTAAGAGTACCGTTTCTTCTTCAAATCTACTCAAGTAAAAGTAAAAAAGTATAGTGATTTAAAACTACTCCTAGGAGTATAATCTTTTCAAAAACTTACTCAAGTAAATGTA
>JACYXH010000539.1:0-45000 GCA_026745465.1 Lota lota
GTATTATTATTATTATTTTAAATACTTTGTTGCACGAGCACTGAAATCCCGTGTGCGTGCGTGCGTGCGTGCGCGCGTCCGGATATCCACAGAAGACGCAGAAAGACAAAAGCAGAGGGAGGGGTCACATCCTGGGGTCAGTGACAGCAAATAAAATGTCTGATTACACACACACACACACACACACACACACACACACACACACACACACACACACACACACACACACACACACACACACACACACACAGCAGTGCTTTAGTCCTCTGTAACTTTCTCTATCCACGCCTAGCATCTTAATCTCAGCTAGAAAGTCTCAGGGAATTCAAACAGCTCCAAAACAACCTGGATTACAGATTGAACGTCTCTAAGCAAGCATGGGTGGTTGAAGATGAACTAGAAAAGTCAATTAAAAAAATAAATAAAATAAAGAGTTGTTCACGTTTACACACAACAACACCGCGTGCTGCGCGTGTCAGATGCGTGCTGCGCGTGTCAGATGCGGGCTGCGTAAACAGCATTGGCAAATGTAAACTTTGACAGACAAAGACTCAGTTGACTTGGTTTGCAGAAGCCCTGACTGTGTCACGCACCGGTCACCAGCAACGCACGATCGGTGCGATCAAGTGTTGCAGCACCACCCCCCCCCCCCCCCCCCCCCCCCCCCCCACACACAAAAAAAAAGAGGAAAAAAAGTGAATTAATGAATGAAACAATAAGCGTGCAAAAGACTCGAGAGAACTCTTATCGGGGACCGGGGACCGAAGGCGGGCGGGGCCCACAACGAATGACTTCATGAATATCAAGCCAAGTGTGAACGTCTACGGACACCCTGCTATGCAAACACCACCGAGCCCGCTTCCACATACAATGGTGCGCGCAACACTGCGAGCTTTCATAACAGACTGCGAGCTTTCATAACACACGCACTTTAATTCACTTAGCGGCACAGCGCGAAACGCTGGCCCTGCAGCCAATGCGGCAACAGATACAGTTCCAGGGAACTGATCAATAATTCAAGTGTGTGTGTGTGTGTGTGTGTGTGTGTGTGTGTGTGTGTGTGTGTGTGTGTGTGTGTGTGTGTGTGTGTGTGTGTGTGTGTGTGTGTGTGTGTGTGTGTGTGTGTGTGTGTGTGTGTGTGCGTGCACTGGCAGACCGCGCTCAGGTTCAGAAAGTAGAAATAAACTATGCTACATGTGAATGAACAGAGCTCCTGTCATCAGCAGGCAGGCGACCACCCTTTGGAGACCTGACGCTACGTTTGAAAGCGGCCGGGGATTGAAACCAACACCGGTAAGATGAGTGGAGAGGGGGGTGGGGGAGAGAGAGGGGGGGAGAGGAGTAGAAAACACACGCCGAGTTTACTCACCGACTGGAGGAAAAGCAAGGTTCTCACGTAATCCCTCTCCGTGTTGAGAATTTCATTTAAAACGCAGAGCCGGAGCCGCTGCTGCCGGTCCGACTCCTTGCCGCCGTGGAAGCCGTTCTCTACGTGCACGTCCTCCTCTTCCATGTTGGTCCCTCACAACACCGCGACGCGGTCCGTGCCCGCACCAACCTCTCTCAATGGGTCCGGGTCAGTGTGTCCAGGCGCTGCCGAAGTGGCCCTGCTACTTAGTCCATGTTGCGGCGGTAACTTTCTGGAGGCCTCCGAACAGGCTGGCGATGCGCAACGCGTCCCTCCTCGGACCCAAACTTTAAAGTACAAGCATAACAAAACACAGCACGCGTTGGACCCCGTGGGTCCGAATCAAAATGTCACGCAGAGCAGAGACCCGCGACGCCTTGAGCTAAACTGGAGAACGAGGAAGACGGTTCACATCCTCTTTCCACGCATGGCAGAGAGAAGTAGTGTGAGCGGTGGCTGGCGACACGCTTTTATCAAAGTGTGAAATTTGACACACGCACTGCGGAGCGGCCGCTACGGTGCAGGCTGCAGGATATTGTGAAGCTCACGAGACGAGCCGCTTCA
Organism: Lota lota; assembly: GCA_026745465.1. Taxonomy (NCBI): domain Eukaryota; kingdom Metazoa; phylum Chordata; class Actinopteri; order Gadiformes; family Lotidae; genus Lota; species Lota lota. The sequence goes on from JACYXH010000539.1 coordinate 1,973, forward strand.
CTTCTGCTCTGAGAAGCTCGATACGGAGACGTGCATCTGCTGCTCGCACCCGGGGCTGGCTTAGGGACCGTGTGCAAGGTGCACGACGACCACACGAACGTGGAACGCGCGTCTCCCTCTTCTCGCAAGTCGCCGGAGGGAACCAATGGACGTTGGTTTAAAATGAACGACTAGGCTAGAATTTAAATGAATGTAGAAGAAACAACAACTAAGGACGGAGCACAGAATTATATTGATTCAAGGTATATGATTCAGTATGGATCACTTCTATTTAATAAAATGATCATTATTCAGTTTTAATTGTCATTATTCCCCCCCCCCCCCCCCTAAGTAGCAAAGTGTCGCCAGAGGATAGAATGATATGGTTTATATCTTTCTACCCAGAAAGTGCAGTTATGCGCGCTTTTATACGACCCCAGGCCGAATTTAGCGCATGGCGCCCCCTGCAGGTTCAGCTCTGTAGCTGCAGCTTGTAACTTCATAATGAACACAGCTGCAGTTAAATACAACCTACATTCGCCAAGTAGAACGGGGAAGTTGCAAGATGTGACCATGTCCTAACACGTATTTAAGACGACGATTCAAACGCGTTGAACTTTTAAATAGGCTAACGTCTATGAAGTAGGCGTTTCGGTTATCATAATACCGTTTAACGCTAAATCGGCTCGCACGGCGAACGCAGTCATATGGAAATTCCTGTTCCAACGGTCTCTGAAAACGTACGTTTCACACACGATGTGCAAAAGGCACACCTAGGCCTAAATGTGCAGTTCGAATGCGTGACATCACGGCCGAGAACCGAGAGCAAGCATCTCCTAGGTGTTGTCGAAATGTGCATCCTGTTTGGTCTCCACTGCCAAACACGGCAGAGACTAGAGCGGAGCCGACCCCACCTGTATGCGGTCGGACAGTTGCACCCGGAGATCCTACTGTCATACGGCAGTGCTGAATAGACAACTTCATTTCTGCAGTTACAAATAACACGCTCCCCGTAACTAGGCCTACGCGCCACACACCGCGAGGCTGCGTTAACCGGGCACCATATAAACAAGGCAAATATTGAGATGGGATCAAAAGAGATTTATGAGTTTTTAATTAATGCATTCATGGTACATTCAATGACCATTTCAAATCTCCCACGCACCTTTCAACTCACTCATTTTTCTTGCAATTTCAAACCAGGAATGCAACCGCCAAAAATGCCTTACACCTTCATGCATTTACACCTTTGACCCCATGGCTGTACACACCCACAGGTCAAATCCCCAAGTTAGGAAACAATGCACGATGGACCGATTGCCTGCAGTTTCTTTGAAGCATATTTAATGGACTCTTTCAGAACAAAATAAAGGCATGTGCTCACAGCACTAAAGTCGTCATAAAAAGGTGATTTTGCGAGGGTTAATTCGACATGATTAAAAATTCCACCCGTTCTTCATTTATACTCAACAAGATAATACAACTCTTCAGCAGGGATTAACGTTCAAAAATGTGTACACGTATAGGCTACAAAAGACAAGGAGGAGAACCAAGGACATAGAAAAGAAACAGAAAATGTGCTCAGTGCATTAAGACAATTAAAGAAAACGAAGCCAAACTAAAAGCACAATGTTGCCGTCGGGTGTGATAAACAGATTGACATATTTCCCGGCCAATGGCAGAGCAGCGTCCCGGGCCAAGCCACTGTGAGTGGACAGAGATGAACGCAAAGAGAATACACCGGCTGCCATCGCAGAAATCAAAAGAGAACCGGAGAACAAAGTCAGTTCAAATGAAAACAGATGTTTTGACCCCAGTGTGTGTTGCCGTTGTCGAATAGTGTTTTTTTTTTTTTTTGGGGGGGGGGGGGGGGGGGGGGGGGGTCTCTCTCTCCCTACAACGACATAAAGCTTATTTCCATCAGTTCTGTTGGGTCAGCTGTCACTTGTTTGTTCCTCATTAAGCTATGCAGACGCAGTGTGGCCCTTAAACCACACTGTCCCGTGGATAACCTGTAAATAAGCCGACTTAAAACGGTGTCCGCTAACCAGTCTCATGCGTCGGCTCATCCTCATGTTTCCAGACCCGACTTTAAAACAGTTTCTTTATGACACACGTCTCTATTAAAAAAGGGGCCCCGAGTTCACCGCCAGGGGCCATTTCAAAACCTTCGCCTACAGTGACACCACCCAGATGTATGATGGGGGGGACGGACGACACACCACACGTGGTCCCCCCCCCCCCCCCCCCCCCATCATACATCTGGGTGGACACTCCCATTTGTGATGTCACAAATGGCTACATTTTTTACCTGGCTTAAAATGGCTAAATAGCCTTCATCCCCCCTGGTGGTAAAACAGGGGCCCTTTCCCCATATATGGCCCCCCTCATCGACGTGCCAGTGGTAGCAACGTGCACATGATTTTGAAGAGCGTGGACGTGATTGGACGGGCAGCGTGACCTTGGCAACGGGCGTTCATGCACAGACGATCGCACGCACACACGCACGCACGCACGCACGCACGCACGCAGACACACACACACACACACACACACACACACACACACACACACACACACACACACACACACACACACACACACACACACACACACACACACACACACACACACACACACACACACACACACACACACACACACACACACACACACACAGCTGCCGTGGGCGACATGGTGGGCTGCAGAACAATAAGGAGTGTTTGGTTTTCTGACGTGAATCAGAGTTCAAGTTAAAATGGCAGTTAATGTCACGGTGATTCCCCTCTGCATATTCTTAAAGGAAGACTTTGGACACAAGTCGCTTTGCATGTATATGTGTGTGCGTGTGCGTGTGCGTGTATATAAATATATACACATACAAACACCAAGACAACTTGGATGGTGGATTTTGGGTTGCAGGTTTCGCTAATAGTCTATCTGTGGATGAAGAGCAAGGAATGTGTCTCTCGCACGGCAACGCTTCCAGAGTATCGTGACTGACGGTCGTCGTTGACGTCGGTGAACGGTGTTCTTATTCTAGCGTCTCCGGGGGCAACGCGTGGGCAGGGGGAGGAGTTATTCGGTCAAAGTTCAAAGAGGAGAAGAGAGTTCTGCAGCCATGAATCTAAACAGCGAGGAACCAGTAACGTCTGGAAACATTCCCGGCTAGCGGCTGCCAAGTGTCTGTGGCGCTAGGCGTGGCTAGCCTGATGCGCGGCCGCGGATAGCCAGATATGCGGCTGCAGCTAGCCCGGTGCGCGGCTGCGGTCGGCTAGCCCGGTGCGCGGCTGCAGCTAGCCCGGTGCGCGGCTGCGGTCGGCTAGCATGCTGCGCCTCGGTGCAGTTTTGACACTTTTGCTCTTGAAGTCGATTGGCAGACAGTGTTGAGATATATGTATATATATATATATATGTGTGTTTCGGTGTGTGTGTGTGTGTGTGTGTGTGTGTGTGTGTGTATATGTGTGTGTGAATATAAATAAAAAATCAGTACAGTATAAATATAGAGATTTTGTGTCCGTGTGTGTGTGTGTGTCCGTGTGTGTGTGTGCGTTTATGTGTGTGTGTGTTTTATGTGTGTGTGGCCTTCTATGTGTGTGTGTGCTTGTGCGTATGTTCTTGCATGCCCATGTACGAGCCAGTGTTTCGATGAGGAGCGGGGGGGGAGGTCAGGGGTCAGGGGTCAGGTCAGAGGTGGGGCCGGCCCTCCCCCACCTGGTGGAAGAGGGAGGTGTAGAACTCAGGCTCCAGCTGCTTGTTGCGGTAGCGCTGCACCATCTCTGTGATCTTCTGCTTGCGCCGCACGTGGGGCGGGTTGTACAGGTCGCTCTCCAGCCGCTTGCGCCGGCACACGTTGATGACCGTCTGGCGCACCAGGAAGCCTGGGGGGGGGGGGAGAGTCAGTCACTGGCCGGAGAGGGGGAGGGACTTCCTGTTGAGATAGGTTTGAGCTATTCTACTTCCTCTGCATGTCCGTTTATTTTTATTTTTTTACCTTCATATACTTTAAATGTCACAAAATCAAGTTTCTTAGATTATAAAATGTTTTGTATCCAACATTTCGACATTTTACACTGCTGAGATCTTTCTTTTCTATTCTTTTTTTTTTTTTTAAAGAGGGTGAGAGAGGAGGAGAAAAAGAGAGGATGCAGATGTGAGGAGAGACCTAGGAGGGGAGGACTAGGAGGAGGAGAGGACCAGGAGGAGGAGAGGACCAGGAGGAGGAGAGGACTAGGAGGAGGAGGAGGAGAGGACCAGGAGGAGGAGAGGACCAGGAGGAGGAGAGGACTAGGAGGAGGAGGAGGAGAGGACCAGGAGGAGAGGACTAGGAGAAGGAGAGGACTAGGAGAAGGAGAGGACTAGGAGAAGGAGAGGACCAGGAGGAGGAGGAGGAGAGGACTAGGAGGAGGAGGAGGAGAGGACCAGGAGGAGGAGAGGACTAGGAGAAGGAGAGGACCAGGAGGAGGAGAGGACCAGGAGGAGGAGGAGGAGGGGACTAGGAGGAGGAGGAGGAGAGGACCAGGAGGAGGAGGAGGAGGAGGAGGAGGGGACTAGGAGGAGGAGGAGGAGAGGACCGGGAGGAGGAGAGGACTAGGAGGAGGAGGAGGAGGAGAGGACCAGGACACCCAGAGAGGAGAGGAGGTGGGTTTACCCAGGGCTCTGCGGCTGACCACCATGCCGTCCACCAGGGGGATGACCATGCTGAACTTGCCCACAGCGCCGTGGAGACGCATGCGGAACAGACCTGTCTTCAGCGGGTGGATGAAGATCAGGGGGATGTCCTTCTCCAGCAACCCTGACCTGGAGGAGCAGGAGAGGAGGAGGAGAGGAGGAGGAGGTACAGAGGGGAGAGCATCCATGCAGACTGTTTATTTGAGAAGTGCACCCGGTAGTTCAATGAGCTGAGCCTTGCAGGAAGCCAGTGAAAAGGCTCAATCGACATCCTTCGGATATGTCTCAATCTATTAAATGCTCATAGCGACAATGCAAAGTAGGCGTGCACCGCAACAAAGAAAGATACGTTCTACATTCTTTGCTATTACCAAGTTTATCTTTGGTATTTGAATTTGATCGTGGTAAAAACCACTGACAGCCCCTCAGTCCCACAACGATCTGTCAGAGCCTTGGCATGCTGTTATAGACGGTACTGCTCTGCAGTGACCCCTATGGGTGGGTAGGGGTTATTGCGTGGTGAGGTCCTACCTGCAGGACGTGCTGCTGCTGACGTTGGCCTCCAAGCCTGTGCTGGTCTCCGCCAGAAGATCAGAGAGTGGGAAATTCTCTGAAACAACAAACAGAAAGAAATGTAGAATCCACATTTTCAGGATCCAAACATCTCATCAGCTAGTTGGCATCAAGCCTTTAGGAGGTGCTGGGAAGATCAACTGACATTTGCACTGTGTACCCAAGATGTGTGTAAGTGTGCATCTGTGTGTGTTAGTGTGTGTGTGTGTGTGTGTGTGTGTTCATCTGCATGTGTGTGTGTGTGTGTATGTGCTTGGTTGTGCGTGCATCTGTGTGTGTGTGTGTGTGTGTGTGTGTGTTCATCTGCATGTGTGTGTGTGTGTATGTGCTTGGTTGTGCGTGCATCTGTGTGTGTGTGTGTGTGTGTGTGTGTGTGTGTGTGTGTGTGTGTGTGCGTGTGTATGCGCGTGCGTGTGCATGCTTCTGCGTCTGCGTGTGTGTTTGTGCATGCGTGTGCGTGCATCTGCATATGTGTGTGCGTGTGCGTGCATCTGCGTGTGCGTGCGTGTTTGTGTATGTGCGCGTGCATCTGCGTGCGTACCGATGTCGTCGAAGCGCTCCACCCACACCACGAACACCTTGGTCTCAGGACCCAGCAGAGGGAAGGACTTCCCTGGGGAGGACCTCTTGGTCTTCGCCAGCGGACCCAGCTGCGCAGAGAGAGACGCTCCTGTGACCCACACTTCTTACATCGGCGTGCGCCTCCGCTGCCGCGCATTGCACCGCACCAGAAGTTCAGCTTGTGCTTAGGAATCATGAGGCCGTAGCTTCTAAACTCTCTGTAGAGAATACTGGACCAGTACCGAACACAATACCGGTGTCCGCAAGGCCTGAGGCCGGGGTGAGGGGGGGGGGGGGGGGGGGGAGGGGGCTGGGGGGACCCTGGCTGTTAGTTAGCTACCTACCTTCTTGGCTGACTCCAGGTTGTCCGAGTGGTTGGGGAACAGCTCCAGCGTGAGGTTGGGCTGCTTCAGGATGGGGGGCATGAGGTCCGAGGTGGAGTCGGCCTCCACCGTGGAGTCACTGTGGACCGACGAGTCCTCTGGGTGCGGAGCAAGAGTCTTCCGTCAGTATGTCACCACGCGGTGGTAGAAAGACAGGGTAGCGCTGAACTAGTCACTTTATAGATACATCCATTTGCAGGAATATGTTTATTTTATTAAGGTTTTTGTGTTTATATTATTTAAAAAAGAAAATTGTCATACGTTTATTCCTGACTATTTGTTTTTTGTTCCTTTTTACTTACATTTTATTTTCTGTTCTCCATTTATTTATTTATTTTTATTCTATGCAGAGTAATTGCGACCTCAGACTTAATTAAGTACTCTGAATCCGGGTTCGATTTCTGCCTTCCTGCCTCCATCCCTGAGCAAGATGCCCTAATCCCTACCGTCTCATGAATGACATCTTAATCCACTTTCAATTCAAGTCACCCTAGACTCAAGTCGCTTCGTATTAGAGTGTCTGCTAAATGGCTAGAGTGAAGTGAAAGTGACCTGCAGTTCCCAACAGAACCTAGCTGTGTGTCTCCTGTGTGTTCCTGAGGACATTTGAGTACCCAACAGAACCTCGCTGTGTGTTCCTGAGGACATTTGAGTACCCTTACAGAACCGAGCTGTGTGTCTCCTGTGTGTCTCCTGTGTGTCTCCTGTGTGTCTCCTGAGGACATTTGAGTACCCAACAGAACTGAGCTGTGCGTCTCCTGTGTGTTCCTGAGGACATTTGAGTACCCAACAGAACCGAGCTGTGTGTCTCCTGTGTGTTCCTGAGGACATTTGAGTTCCCAACAGAACCGAGCTGTGTGTCTCCTGTGTGTCTCCTGTGTGTCTCCTGAGGACATTTGAGTACTGACCCGAGTTCTCCGTCAGCGACGGGACGACGAAGGCGATCTCCGTCAGGGCGTCGGCGTAGTACAGGACCTTCCTCTCTCCGTTGAACTCGGAGCCTCCCGTCTCCTCCGGACTGGCTGCATCTTCTGCCGAGAACACAGGTCAAAGGTCACGCACGCCGGCCTGTGTCCGACCCACTCACCGCATTCCCTGCAGCGTGAGCTTAGTTTGAATACTGCCCGGTGGGGGGGGGGGGGGGGGTGGGGTGCAGAACCCTACTGTACATGAATCATGACGGAGTATAGATGAGGCTGTGCTCTATACCAGTGTTTCTCAACTGGTGGGTCGCGACCCGAATGTGAGTCGCGGACTTGTTCTGAATGGGTGGCGGAGTGTGTGGTCCAAATAAAATAAAATAAAAGAATAATAATAATAATAATATTTGTTTATTTATGTAAAAAAAAAAGTGTCATTGTGTATGCGTGTTTGCTAGCCCATTTTCCAGAAGTGAATTTGCTTGGTTTGAATTGTATAAAAGTGGATCGCGACTGAATGACCATGGGAAAGTGTGTGGGTCCCGGGGCCAGACCCATTGAGAACCACTGGAACCCGCCCGCGCACCGCCCTGACCCCCCCCCCCCCCCCCCCCGGCTCACCCTGAGGCTGGGCGGGGGCGCCGTCGGAGCAGCAGTTGAGGGACCAGCTGGTGTCCAGGTGGCCGGTCCATCCCGGGTGGCGCCCCACCTCCACCGGCCAGCCCAGAGACAGCAGGAACTCCAGGAACTGGGGCTGGACGCTGGCCGACGACTCCACGTTCCTCAGCACCTGGCCAGCACACGGGGGGGAATGAGGACACCGTGCGGGAGGGGGCGCCACTTACACACCTTGAGTGCGCGTGGGGAGTCTATTCTACACAGTGATTATTATTACGTTCATTTGAATGAAGGATCATTTGGTTTTTGATTAAGATGTTTATTTAATTTTGTTGGGGAAACGGAAACTCCCATTATAATTATATTATTATTAATACATATTTCAATGGCTGTTGTTTTTTTGATAAGAGATATTTAATTGTAAATTGTTTGATAGAGATGCTTATTTTATTGTTTGCTTGTTTGCATTATTTATCCACCTTCATGCCGCTTGTATGGTCCTGTTATGTCTTAATTCTCCCTCAGGGATGAATGAAGTATCTATCAATCCATCTATCCATAAATGAACCTTTTGAGCTGCTCTCAATTTGTGTAGAAGCCCCATGACCTCCTATCGACCAATCAGACACAGCTTTACATCCCACATAGGCGGGCTCCGTTTTTGGTCATGTGACTCGCAGGAAACAACGGACCACACTGAAACAGGCAGGGTTTTCATGGCATGTCATAAGCGTGGATATTAGCTCGACCACATCAGGTCAGATAAAACCCTCTTGATTGAGGCGTGACGTCGCGAGATGACGTCACGGGTATGACATCATTCCCTCACCTCGTGGCTGCTTTTCTGCCCCGCCCTCACGTAGAACACGAACACCGTGTCAAAGGGTCGGCACGGCAACAGGTCCAGGTAGCTGATGTCATCGAAGAAGCCCGGCAACGACGACTCCAGGCCAATCAGGTGAGGCGGCAGGCGACTGTTGTTGGGTTCCTGATTTAGGAAAACACGGAGTCATCACGGAGAGTCAACACAGAGAGTCAACACAGAGAGTCAACACAGAGAGTCAACATGAAGAGTCAACACAGAGAGACAACACGAAGAGTCAACACAGAGAGACAACACGAAGAGTCAACACAGAGAGTCAACATGAAGAGTCAACACAGAGAGACAACACAGAGAGACAACACAGAGAGACAACACAGAGAGACAACACAGAGAGACAACACAGAGAGTCAACACGAAGAGTCAACACGAAGAGTCAACATGAAGTCAACACAGAGAGTCAACACAGAGTCAACACGAAGAGTCAACACAGAGTCAACACAGAGAGTCAACACTGAGAGTCAACACAGAGAGTCAACACAGAGAGACAACACAGAGTCAACACAGAGAGACAACACAGAGTCAACACAGAGAGACAACACAGAGTCAACACAGAGAGTCAACATGAAGAGTCAACACGAAGAGTCAACACGAAGAGTCAACACGAAGAGTCAACACAGAGTCAACACAGAGAGTCAACACTGAGAGTCAACACAGAGAGTCAACACAGAGAGACAACACAGAGTCAACACAGAGAGTCAACACAGAGAGACAACACAGAGTCAACACAGAGAGACAACACAGAGAGACAACACAGAGAGTCAACACGAAGAGTCAACACGAAGAGTCAACATAGAGTCAACATGAAGTCAACACAGAGAGTCAACATGAAGTCAACACAGAGAGTCAACATGAAGAGTCAACACGAAGAGTCAACACAGAGAGTCAACACAGAGAGACAACACAGAGTCAACACAGAGTCAACACAGAGAGACAACACAGAGTCAACACAGAGTCAACACAGAGTCAACATGAAGAGTCAACACAGAGTCAACACAGAGAGTCAACATGAAGAGTCAACACACAGAGTCAACATGAAGAGTCATCACGAAGAGTCAACACAGAGTCAACACAGAGAGTCAACATGAAGAGTCAACACAGAAAGTCAACATGAAGAGTCAACACAGAGAGTCAACACCGAGTCAACACAGAGAGACAACACAGAGTCAACACAGAGTCAACACAGAGTCAACACAGAGTCAACACGAAGAGTCAACACAGAGTCAACACAGAGAGTCAACATGAAGAGTCAACACACAGAGTCAACATGAAGAGTCATCACGAAGAGTCAACACAGAGAGTCAACACGAAGAGTCAACACAGAGAGTCAACATGAAGAGTCAACACACAGAGTCAACATGAAGAGTCATCACGAAGAGTCAACACAGAGTCAACACAGAGAGTCAACACGAAGAGTCAACACAGAGAGTCAACACGAAGAGTCAACACAGAGAGTCAACACCGAGTCAACACAAAGAGACAAATTCCCCCAAAAGTATTTGGGGAGTGTGTATTTAGTGTGTGTTTAATCGAATAATACAGCGTGCATGTAAACGTACTGCTCCCTACTACAACCCCCCTCATAAGTAACCACCATGTGATCGACCCCTCTTCAAGCCCTTCACAACAACACCACCGTCCCAGCACATCTCCTGCCCCCCCCCCCCGCGCCCCTACCTTGAGAGCCTCCAGGGACAGGAAGCCGAAGTGGGAGAGGAAGAGGCGGGCGGTCTGGAACTCCTGGGCGGGCGTGGGGGGCTTGCAGTCGGTGTTGGGGTCCGGGAAGGGCTTGGCGCGCCAGGCGTCCTCACTGTGGCGCTCCACCGCCTGCTCGTACTCCACCTGCTTGCTCATCATGTTGCGCAGGCGCTCGTGCTGCAGCTCCAGCTGCCGGGGGGAGCAAGGCATCATGGGAGGTGGTTAGGGGGACGGGGCGAGAGAGGGGGAAGCTGATTGGTGGAGAAGGGGACGTCACGCGCTCGGCTATGTTCTGATGTGACGAGATGGCGGTCGGCAACGTTACCCTTTCGGGAAAGGTGGACCTTTGACGTCCTCGGTGGGATTAGGAGAACACAAATCCCGGATCGATGGTGTCAATGGTCCAACCTTTCTGGGATTCCGATTTTTCCGAAATTTTCACAAGTGTTCGAAATCCGAATTTTGTACCGCATCTTAGAACACAGGCGAGCTGGACGTTTGTCCTCTAATGTCCTGGTTAGCCCACAGTCCAGTTGGTTAGGCGTCACCAGCCCCCATAATCCCATGTGTAGTAGACACACAGCCCCCAAGGCGGTGACCACTGAAGCCCCCTGGCTGTGTTATCGGTTACAGGGTGAAGTATGTTGGCACCAAACATTGTCTTGGATCAGGTTTCTTTTCCTTCATTTTCTTGCTTAATAGGAAAATGATTATTATTCATGAATGACAATATGTTTTGGGCGTGACAGAAACTTGAACATCGACAAACATTGCCAGACACTTTCTGTGCCTGGCAATGTTTTGTTGAAGGCCAGCTCTTACTTTGTGTTCTGCCGAAATTGTAAAAATACAAATTGGCAACAGTCAATTGTTTCCAACTGTTGCCTTCCCATCACATTTCGTAAATGTGAATTCTTGGAAATGCAGTAAACGATGACGTCGTCTGATGTTGAATCGTCACATTTCGATTCCACAACGTCAAATGTATTTCTAGTCAAACTTTGAATGCTTGGTGCCAACATAAATGAGGAGTAAGTTGTTATGTGTTGCCATGGAGACCCGTCGCCAACGACACCCCAGCGGTTTCCGGAAGGATCTTCAAACTCACGTGTGGGTCATTACACTTGAATGTGTAGGTCGCTTCATCCTGCCAGCCCATACAACCCACCTGAACATATACATCACAGAACCCGTTCACTATCTGAGCGCCATGTTGGGGCCATGAAGCCAGCCCATACAACCCACCTGAACATATACATCACAGAACCCGTTCACTATCTGAGCGCCATGTTGGGGCCATGAAGCCAGCCCATACAACCCACCTGAACATATACATCACAGAACCCGTTCACTATCTGAGCGCCATGTTGGGGCCATGAAGCCAGCCCATACAACCCACCTGAACATATACATCACAGAACCCCTTTATTATCTGAGCGCCATGTTGGGGCCATGAAGCCATCTTCTGCCTTTTTCTGGTAGAAACAACTAAAAATGAACATGAGTAGCTAAATAACTGTACAAGATTGTACAGTTATTTAGCTACTCATGCTTATTTTTAGCATGAAAAACGTAACTGTGCAAGATTATATTATTACTAGTGGTACAGGGGGTACTAGAGTGTACTGGGGGTGTACAGGGGGTACTAGAGTGTACTGGGGGGTACTAGAGTGTACAGGGGGGTACTAGAGTTTACTGGGGGGTACAGGGGGGTACTGGGGGTACAGGAGGGTACTGCGGGGGTACTAGAGTTTACTGGGGGGTACAGGGGGTACAGGAGGGTACTGCGGGGGTACAGGGGGGGTACTGGGGGTACTAGAGTTTACTGGGGGGTACAGGGGGGTACTGGGGGTACAGGAGGGTACTGCGGGGTACTAGAGTTTACTGGGGGGTACAGGGGGGTACTGGGGGTACAGGAGGGTACAGGGGGGTACTAGAGTTTACTGGGGGGTACAGGAGGGTACTGCAGGGTACAGGGGGGTACAGGGGGGTACTAGAGTTTACTGGGGGGTACAGGGGGGTACTGGGGGTACAGGGGGGTACTGGGGGTACAGGGGGTTCTACAGTGTACTGCGGGGTACAGGGGCTACTACAGTGTACTGCGGGGTACAGGGGGTACAGGGGGGTACAGGGGGTACAGGGGGATACTGGGGAGCGGGGTACTGGTCCTTGCCTCCTTGTTGACTATGTCGTCCAGGTCCGGGATGCTGACGTCAGCCTTGACCAGGGGGATCTTGTCCACCTCCTCGGGGAAGGGTCTCTGCTTCACGCTGTAGCGGACCCCCACGTCGTTGTTGGGGGTCGGCCGTCCCTCAGGTACAAACACCTGCTGTACGGGGGAGGGGAGGGGAGGGGAGAGGGGAGTGGAGAGGGGAGGACGGGAGAGGAGGGGAGAGGGGAGTGGAGGAGGGGAGAGGGGGAGGTTTTAAATAGTTTCCAAAATGTACGTTCCAATCACAGCATACACAGAAAAGTATCCAGAGAGACCAGAGAGGAGACCAGAAAGGAGAACAGAGAGGAGAGAGAAGACCAGAGAGAAGACCAGAGAGGAGACCAGAGAGGAGAACAGAGGAGAGAGAAGACCAGAGAGGAGAACAGAGAGGAGAGAGAAGACCAGAGAGCAGACCAGAGAGCAGACCAGAGAGTAGACCAGAGAGCAGACCAGAGAGGAGAGAGAAGACCAGAGAGTAGACCAGAGAGGAGAACAGAGAGGAGAGAGAAGAACAGAGAGCAGACCAGAGAGCAGACCAGAGAGGAGAGAGAAGACCAGAGACCAGACAAGAGAGCAGACCAGAGAAGAGAACAGAGGAGAGAGAAGACCAGAGAGGAGACCAGAGAGGAGAACAGAGGAGAGAGAAGACCAGAGAGCAGACCAGAGAGCAGACCAGAGAGGAGACCAGAGAGGAGAACAGAGGAGAGAGAAGACCAGAGAGCAGACCAGAGAGGAGACCAGAGAGGAGACCAGAGAGGAGACCAGAGAGGAGAACAGAGGAGAGAGAAGACCAGAGAGCAGACCAGAGAGGAGACCAGAGAGGAGACCAGAGAGGAGAACAGAGGGGAGAACACAGGGGAGAGAGAAGACCAGAGAAGAGAACAGTGACTCGTGACTGGGTGTCTCACCCTTTGGGTGGCCCGGGCCGCTCTAGGCTGGTGGAAGAGCTGCATGGTCCAGGCGTGTCTCCCTGCCGTCCCTCGGATCAGGACCGTTACAGAGGGGCTAGGGTCTGGGGTCACAACACACATCTCTCACTACACACACATCTCTGACGACACACACACACATCTCTGACGACACCCACATCTCTGACGACCAACACATCTCTCACTACACACCCATCTCTGACGACACACAGATCTCTGACTACACACACACACCTCTGACGACACACACAACTCTCACATCTCGTAGAGAGTGGACGTAGCGCGAGAGAAACCCTCCCCAACTCACTCTGCTCGTTGCCCAGCGGCTGCTCCAGCATGGCCAGGATGACGGAGTTATCCAGGACGAAGTAGCGGAAGTGGCCGGCCCCGGTGGAGCTGAGGCGGGCGTAGCGGATCAGGGTGTCCTCGTTCAGCAGGCTGCAGGTGGAGGCGGGCCCGCTGGGCGATGGGAAGGCTCCCAGCACCTGCATGATGCTGGGGGTCGCCACGGCAACACGCAGAGATACCCAGACACAGGAGGAGGGAAGTGGGTCAGTGAGCAAGGCGGATGCTTCGGCTTGCTTAGTAGCAGCAGCAGTAGTAGTAGCAGTAGTAGTAGCAGTAATAGTAGTAGTAGCAGTAAAAGTAGCCGTAGCAGTAATAGTAGCAGTAGTAGTAGTAGTAGTAGTAGTAGCGGTAGCAGTAGTAGTAGTAGCAGTAATAGTAGCAGTAGCAGTAATAGTAGCAGTAGCAGTAGTAGAAGTAGTAGCAGTAGCAGTAGCAGTAGCAGTAGCAGTAGTATTAGCAGTAGTAGCGGTAGCAGTAGCAGTAACAGTAGCAGTAGTAGCAGTAATAGTAACAGTAGCAGTAATAGTAGCAGTAGTAGAAGTAGTAGCAGTAGCAGTAATAGTAGCAGTAGCAGTAATAGTAGCAGTAGCAGTAACAGTAGCAGTAGCAGTAGTAGAAGTAGTAGCGGTAGCAGTAGCAGTAATAGTAGCAGTAGCAGTAGCAGTAGCAGTAGTAATATTATTTGAGTCACTGCTGAACTGCTATACAGCATAAAGCCATGTTTACATGACAGGGAGTAAGGCTCAGTTTACATTGTGCTCCATGTGTTCACAATAGAGACCAGGTGTGGGCGGGAACTAGAAGCAGGTATAAAAGCGATGTATCATCATTTGATGCTGTTTACACCGCAGGACTGGGGACTGGGGACTGGGGACTGGGGACTGGGGACTGGGGACTGGGCCGCTTCAGCCTGCAGTGAACAGGAGCTAATAAAACGTTCCATCGTGGAGGATCCATCATGTCCGCTTCCATGAGTTCAAAGTGTTTATCTCTCAATGTTACATCATCCACAACCCAGTGGAGCCCAGGAGGAGATGGAACTGGTCCAAATGGACCAAGACACAGAGGAGGGGAAACGCATGAAGCCATCTCCTCTGACAGCAGAGGAAGACGATGAGGAAGACTAGGGGGGCAGGATAGTCTAGTGTCTAGGGCGTTTGAGTCCCGGCCCAAAGGTTCTGGGTTCGATCCCCGATGTCCGCAGTCCACCTTTAGACTACCCTAGAGCAAGATGTCCTAACCCCTACCTGCTTCTTAAATGACACGCATCTCAAATTCAATGTAAGTCAAACAAATAAAAGTATCTACTGCATGTTTGATTATGATAGACTATGAGGAAGACTACGACGAAGACTATGGTGACGCTCATGACGAAGACTATGATGAGGATTATGGTTAAGACCATGACGAAGACTATCCTGAAGCTCATGATGAAGACTATGATGAGGATTATGGTTAAGACTATGACGAAGACTAAGACGCAGATTATGATTCAGACTGTTGAAACTCATGATGAAGACTATGATGAGGATTATGGTTAAAACTATGACGAAGACTAAGACGCAGATTATGATTCAGACTGTGTTGAAACTCATGATGAAGACTATGATGAGGATTATGGTTAAAACTATGACGAAGACTAAGACGCAGATTATGATTCAGACTGTGTTGAAACTCATGATGAAGACTATGATGAGGATTATGGTTAAAACCTATGATGAAGGGATGTGACCGACTGCGACCCAGCCTACGCTGAAGCTACGGCTGGAGACTGACCAGGAGAGGGTGGCCTCGGCGGCGTCCTTCACCCTCATGGAGGCGGGGTTGTGCTCCTTGTCCCCCTTGTGCCGGACCTCCACGTCCTGTCGGGACTTGCTGCCTGATATGCCCAGCTCCACGATCTCCAGCACCTCCACCAGACAGTCCTGCTCAACACGAGGAGACATGGCGCGGCCATCAGCCCTGGTGGCGAACGCGCACACTCACGCTCACAACCGTTCACACACACACACACACACACACACTCACACACACACACACACACACTCACACACCGACGGCGGTGTCAGCCACGCAAGGCGATAGCCAAGCTCGTCGGCAGCGGTCAGGGTGAAGGCGTCTCGCTCAGGGGACACCTCGACACTCGGCTCAGGAGGAGCCGGGGATCGAACCGGCGACCTTCCGGTTACAAGTCAACCCCGCTCCGCCTCCTGAGCTGAGCGCGCCCCCCTGCACCGCTGCAGGGACGGCCTGGAAACCGATGCTAAAATGTTGTATAAAAGGTTACACAACGTCCCATCACACAGGTGTGTGGCCATGGTGTTCTTCGTTCGTCAATCAAATGTAAAGAACGGATTGCATTTGATTGGGCTTTTTACAGCCACTTTAACCACGCAAAGCTTACAGTTACCGTAAACAGTAGTGGCTCCCATCCGCCTCAGCTTTAGACTTTAAGCCCGTTTACTACGTTCAGAATCACAGACGCAGCCTCATAAATGCAAGCAACGGCCAAG
Organism: Lota lota; assembly: GCA_026745465.1. Classification (NCBI taxonomy): domain Eukaryota; kingdom Metazoa; phylum Chordata; class Actinopteri; order Gadiformes; family Lotidae; genus Lota; species Lota lota. Next base: position 18,261 of record JACYXH010000539.1, read on the forward strand.
AGACCCAAGCGTACCGTATGCAGCTTTTCGGGCCTCTAACTACAATTGAGGCTTGAGGACCGGCCCACAAGGGACTGGGTGGAGAACAGGGATGGAGCCCTACCTTCTCGTCCAGCATGTCAGGGTGTTCTGTGAGCCACACGCAGAGGAACTGGAAGGCGGCTACGATCATGGAGTGGAGGTCTCGGGACTGGAGCGGAGCTGGCCGGCTGCACTGGTACACAATGTAGCCACAGATGGAGCTGACCGCGCGCTTCCGGTCCGCCGAGTCCACCCCTGCCTTTACCTGGACCGAAACGCAGAAGGAACATCTGGTACACATCCAACGGTGGGTGCTAACGAAGCAATCCCAATACTGCTTTATAAGAGAAGATAAATATATGAATCCCACACCAGGGAAATGACCTTGCTACTGCAGCGCAAGAGTCAAAAGTTGGGGGAAAAAATACAATAAAATAAAGAATACAATGAAAAAATGTAATACAATAAAAAAACGACCTACATCATATACACCTTTCACTCATACAGACATAACCGCGATGGATAATTGCACACATCGTGTCATCGTGAAGCCAGCGTGATATCAGGTGTGTCTGCGGGGGGGGGGGGGGGGGGGGGGGGGGGGGGGGGGGGGGGGGGGGGGGGGGGGGGGGGGGGGGGGGGGGGGGGGGGGGGGGGGGGGGGGGGGGGGGGGGGGGGGGGGGGGGGGGGGGGCCTCACCTTGGCCAGGCCAGCCAGCAGCTCCAGGGCGGCCAGTGAGATGCTCATGTCCTGCCTCCACTGGGAGTTGAGTCTCTGGGTGACCAGGTGGATACTGCGCACCAGCAGGCCAGCGGCCGTATCTGAAACACCTGAAGCATATGACACCCGAAATACCGACCACCACACAGGGAAGGGCAGAGGAGCAGAGGAGCAGAGGAGCAGAGGAGCATGAAGGACACCACACTGGCTGGAGCACACAGGAGCAAGCATCGGCATTACGCCGCTAACAGCCCAACACATGGCTGCTGTTAGCATGGTCATGCGACGGAGCTAATCTGTTGCATGTTAGCATTAGCCCACATAAGCGCACATATACACGAGCGTATAATGGTCCGGAACAAACACTGGAACCATCCCGAGTGCGTTTATTTATTGCAGGCGTTTAATACTTTAAAGCCAAATCACAGCTTTGACTTGATAGCTGTAGCGAAACAAACAGCAATTAGGAAAAACGTATACAAAGGTTGAAACCCCTGCGATAAACTCTCATGTCAGACCAGGAAGTCCATATTTGGGTGGGGCTGAGGACATCTTTGTTGAGTTGCGGTTGTTTTATTTTAACATTTAAATTGAGCTTTCATCCAAAAAGTGACGGGTGATACATTTGGCACAGGTACTGCAACACAAATGACACTACGGTTTTGTTAAAAGTGACTTACTATGAGAACAGGGTGTTTTTTTTTGAGAAACAAACAAAAAAGGTCACTGCACTCAAAAGTCCGCACACTGGACTGAGAAGATAAGGAAAGAAGCTTTAACGTCGGGAGCTTTGAAGCGTCACACCCAGAGCTAAAGACACGGCACCACGGCGGAGCCCTCGGCCCAACCTACAGAGACACTTCACCCAGCGCTTCTTCACCCTCCACATCACTTTGACCACGTTAGCTGGGGGAGTAAACGGGTTATCGTGTTAGTCCACATGCCGGAGAGGCCGGGGCCACCGTCAACACAGCCACGTCTCCCAGCAAACCCACTGCTGCTCCAAACCCATGCGGACGGACCCACGCGGCAATGCAGGCAGACGCGGAAAGCTTACGACGACGGTCCGTTTGAGACGTGGAGGCTATGTGGAGACTATGCTCAATCGGTTGGGCCGCCTTCTGGATGCGGACAGGTGTATGCCGAGACGTACGCTTATAACTGAAGGTGTATGCCGCAAAAGCAGTGATGCTGGTACTATTACTAACTGTGGCGTCCTGTTTTCACACCGTCACGTCAAAGAGTATCTCACCTACCGTCTTCGGCGTGGTACGGTTATCGCCGTTGTTTCCACACGGACATTTTAAAGCGTGACACATGGTTTGTATGACCAGTTGTGGCGTGTGTATTAAAAGTGAGCGCAAGCAGTGGTTTAATGATCCGATTCTTAAAGCTCAGGAGATAAAACTAGGTGTCGTTTATCGATTGGTTTGCATTGCGTCGGTGTGACTACTGTGGTAAAACGAACGGCCCTTCGGAGACACAACATTAACTCTGACCGACTGACCGCCACCCAATCTCCAGTTCCCTCCAGGAGCACACGCCCACTTCCAGCCACCAGCATATTCCAACGACCCCCCCCCCCCCCCCCCCCCCCCCCCCCCCACCCCATACCCCATACAGCCCTAGCAGTCAGAGAAGGACGTCCACTGTTGGGGGTCCGTGCTGGCGGCCACCGCCTGCCTACCGTAGTCTCGCAGCAGGGCCTGGGACGGGCGCTCCGAGTCCGGGCTGGAGGGCTCGGCGCTGCCCCCGCTGTTGAAGCTGACGCCACTGTTGGTGCGGCTGTGGCTCTGGTTCTTGGAGCCCGGGTGGCCGCCGTCGATGCTGCCCTGCAAGCGCAAGGACAGACGCACAGACAAACCTTTAGTGTCCACGGCCTCGGGTCACTGCACTTGGGAGAAGCAGGATGTAGGAGGTGCATCTCCTGAGGTCAGAGGTTGCTATCCTCAGGTTGGGAGTTAAGACTTGGAGAAGCAGGATGTAGGAGGTGCATCTCCTTAGGCCAGTGGTGGCTATCCTTTTTTGGGGGTAAGTCTTACCGTTTCATTCTGTGTGCCGATGGACTCCAGCAGCGCTGAATCCTGGACGATGTTCAGCATGGCACCTGAAATCAGGGACAAATCATCGTTTAGTTTCATTAGTCTCTGTCTGCATTACATTACAAAGAATGAGTTGTGTCAGGGGGGGAACTACATTGCCTAGAATGAGCTGTGACTGAGTGGAAACTACATTACCCAGAATGAGCTGTGACTGAGTGGAAACTACATTACCCAGAATGAGCTGTGTGTCAGTGGAAACGACATTACCCAGAATGAGCTGTGTGTCGGTGGAAACTACATTACCCAGAATGAGCTGTGTGTCGGTGGAAACGACATTACCCAGAATGAGCTGTGTGTCGGTGGAAACTACATTACCCAGTGAGTGGGAACTACGTTACCCAGAATGAGCTGTGTGTTGGTGGGGTCGGTCTCGGTCTGCAGGGCTCCTATGAGGACGTTGACCAGGCGTAGTCTCAGGGACAGGAAGGAGACGGGCTGGTCGTGAGGAGAGCTGTCTTCCTCGCTGAACTTCCCCTCCAGCAGAACCTTCAACCCAGAACACTGTTGGTGCTTTTGATCGATTTAGAACCAGCATACCTTATCATAGTAGTATAGTACAGTAGTAGTATAGTCAAGTATTAGTACAGTAGCAGTAGTATAGTCAAGTATTAGTACAGTATTCATTTAGTATTAGCAGTACAGTACATTATTTAGTACTAGTATAATATAAGTAAAGTATACTCATAGTAGAGTATCCTATAGTACCTACCTCTGACATGTTTACTTAGTACTAGTATAGTATGAGTAAAATATACTCATAGTAGAGTATCCTACAGTGCCTACCTCTGACTTGATGTTTACTTAGTACTAGTATAGTATGAGTAAAGCATACTCATAGTAGAGTATCCTACAGTGCCTACCTCTGACTTGATGTTTACTTAGTACTAGTATAGTATGAGTAAAGCATACTCATAGTAGAGTATCCTACAGTGCCTACCTCTGACTTGATGTTTACTTAGTACTAGTATAGTATGAGTAAAGCATACTCATAGTAGAGTATCCTACAGTGCCTACCTCTGACTTGATGTTTACTTAGTACTAGTATAGTATGAGTAAAGCATACTCATAGTAGAGTATCCTACAGTGCCTACCTCTGACTTGATGTTTCCAAAGTGGTGGGGCAGGGGCAGCATGGCCAGCAGGATGTTGATGGACGCTCTCCGCAGCTCCGTGGAGTTCACGTACATCTTGAACTTGGACAGCTCCCTGACCGAGCCCAGAGGCAAAAGGTGGCTTTTTAAGGACCGGGTTCTCTCACAAACTATAAAAAAAGGGGACCTTTTGTTCCCCCACCAGGCGCTTGAATGCCACCCCACGCCGTGTTAAAAATCGACCTTTCAGTGGCGTCGCCCGTGGGAGGGTCCACCTAGGCCCTATCCAGTGGACTGTACCAACTGGTGGGCTGATCTATCCACCATACATCTGGGGGGTGGGGGGGGGGGGGGGGGGGGGGGGGGGGGGGGGGGACACTCCCACTTGTGATGTCACGAAGGGGTAGGCGTAACGGCAAATCGGCCCCCCCTTTAAAAAGACGTGCAACCCTGACAACCAACCAAAACATCCTCCAAATACACGATAGCGGGGTTTGGCGATATGGCGTTGTGGAAAACGCCGTAACCAAACCGTCGAATATTGCTCCGTAACCCAGTGGGGGAAAATCGATCATCAGCCAACGAAAGACGGGTGTCCGAGGCGGTCTTCCTAACCTGTCTGGTAGTATGGTCTCAAGCGCGGCTATAAAGTAGGGCACCACCACGTTGATGCCCTTCAGGTCGGAGCAGAAGAGGGCGGAGGAGTTGAGGATGATGGAGGCCAGCACCGGCCGGCAGATGAAGTCAGAGATCTGGAGGCCCTGGATGAGGACCATGTAGAACCTGCGAACCCCCAGGGCAGAGGAGGAAGGGAGTCCATTCAGCACTGCCTAATGATTGGTCCATCATTTACCATTGGGTCATTAATAGATATCATCTTATGTATAGGCATCTTGCAGCGATGTTTCTTAGATACACACGCGAGAAAACTTCACGTTGATTCTGGACCTCCAGAGTCGGAAGAGGAAATGGTCTCAAGAGGCTCAGAAATGCTTACAGGTAGACCGCTGACACCGGGGCGTCAAACCCGCAACCTTTCGTCGGGGATTCGACATCTCACCTACGCTATCCTGGCCCCCCGCGCAAACACCGAGGCCACAGACAGGCGACAGTGACAAACAGAAACCCAGTCCACCACATCCCCTCAAGGAGGCCCGTCATACCGTCAGCTCCCCCCCCCCCCCCCCCCCCCGCTCGTCCAAACCCCGGAGCCTGGCGTTACCTGGACAGGTAGACGGGCAGGATCTCCTCGCCGGTCTTCTTGCTGCAGAAGATGCGGCAGAGCGTGCCACAGGCCTCGGCCCGGCCCGCCTCGTAGCTCTCGGGGAACTCGTTGGCGTCGAACATGGGGTTGGACACCATGGAGTCGGCGGACATCTGGGAGCCCTTTCGCCGCAGCTCCAAGCTCACCTGGGTGGCTATGGCTGCACCAGAGACACACACACGCGCACACACACACACACACACACACACACATCAAGAGGACCCAGCGTGGGGAGGGCCAGGTGGGTGACAGTGGGACAGGTGCACACCATGGAAGAAGCAAACGGAGGGGGAAAGTATACTGAGGGTATGCACACACCACCACCAACAACAACAACAACAACAACAACAACAACAACAACTCAAGCTAAGGAAATGAAACGCCACGGTGAAGGTGCAAATCAAAACACAGACCGGAACACTTAATAAATAATAAATAAATGTTAAGAACAAGGAAGAACGGAGACTTAAAAAGGACAAATGCTCACTCACGCCATGAAATAAGGCAAACAACGAGGGACTTCTGACACAAAGAGTTTGCCACAAAAGTATGCTCGCTATCCCAGGTACGGTAGTTATCCACAAGGAGGGGAAAACTATGGTGAAGTGAAAGTGAAACTACATCCATCTATACGTCTTTGGAAAGATTCCCCAGCTGCAAAGTCCCTGTGTCAGTTCCCGTGCGTCTGGGATGACTCCGTGGTCACCGCCAAGCTACAGACCATTCACGTCATGCATTGAGGCACCAAACCAATGGATTCCCAACTGAACTCGACTAACAGTACATAACCAAATCACACAGAACAAAAAACTGGCTGAACAATGCTGAACTTGCTAGATGAGGCGTGTGTGAGGGGGAGGGAGGGGAGGGAGGTGAGAGAGAGAGAGAGAGAAAGGGAGAGTTGTTGGGTGATGGTCTTGGATCAAATCAAAGATTAGTGGGGGGCGGAAAGGAAAGAAGGAATTAAAAAGGCTGCATTGTCACAAACTGGCAACAGAATGATGTGGGGGATGATGGGTGGATGAGGCCCATCCCACCATCTTTAGGACGCTGTTGACATAATGCTGATGGATGTGGAGTGAGACATGAAGTGGGAGGTGTGCGTGTGGATGGATACAGGAAGTCAAATGGATGACAAATAATTAAATGATCGCGACCAAATGGTAAAAAAAGATATAACAAAAGGCAAGGAATTGATCAAGAACTGACCGAAAGTCAAAAGAACTGCCGTTCCTACTTACAGGATTTATAAGAAAGGAGAATTTGGATAAAAGAGGCTGCAAGATAACAGAAATAGTGAAGAGACAGAAAATCAAAGCAGAGCCAATATTTTGGGGGTCAATTCATATCAGTAATGAATTGGGTTCATTCCTTTTTTTTTTTGTTCTCCTCAATGGATGACATTTGACCCTCCACCAATCAGACACATGCATGCAAACAGTCCGAATGTCCAGAATTAGAGAAACACAAAGATGGCCCAATTCCTTTTCGTAACAACCTTAGTACTTATGTTTTGTATCCGCGTACTTATGTGTGTGTTTTCGCTGTAAACAATTACGTTTTGAAAGTTTGAAAACTAGTGCTAGAGCATTAAATAACTAGGAACGATAAATAGTATAACAAATAAGAAGAAAAGAAAAAAAATCAAGCAAGTCTAAATATGAATCATTTATCAAATGCAGCATTATGAAATAAAACAAGTCAGAGCGAAACTCATATTAAAACATACTAAACGTTTAAATGTTTAATATGGTCTCGGTTGACAAAGAAAATCGAGCTGCTAATACAGTAAAGAGTCATTATAACAAGTGTGTGTACACACTGCAGGGAGTGCCATGGGACATATGTAGCAGGACATGTTCTCCATGACGGACCAGTATGTGGTCTCAGCTGGGCTAACGAGCAGGACAGTTTGGATCGATGGTGTTTGAATGGGACCCACACCCACCCACCACCCACCCACCCCCACTCACACAACGCAAGGTAAAAAAGAGAAAGAAACGGAGGAACCAAAACCAAAGGCCCAACAATAACCACAGTTAAAAGTAGACGCCGAACACAAGGGAACAGACAGAACCAACACACGGCTCCATGGAGACACGGCCACAATGACGAACCCTCACCATGCAACACGCAAACAAGACGACTTCATCACGCTCCATAACAGCCTATCGTCAGGGAGGATGAAACTGAATAGGGAGCGCTGCCCCCCCCCCCCCCTCGCCCCCCCCGCTCCCTGAAGCTGATGGAGGTCAACGTGGAGGTGGAGAGAGGGGGAGCGAGCGACCTTTTAAAAAGATATATTCCCGTTTCAGAGCACCAGCTTATTTCAATTCAAGTGATTCTCTTATTTTAGTTCAGAGTCATAAATAGATGGCCTGTGAAGCCCTTTGAGACCGTAGCCGTGAGGTAAGGGCTCTACGAATAAAGTTGAATTGAATTGAAAATGGCACCTCTGTACCAACCACTAAATGGTCGACAGACATTTGATCGTGGACGTGAAGCCCAACTAAAGCGCCCCTATTTAACCACCAGGTGTGCCGCTGATGAGTCACCAACAAGCAGTCTGAAAAATATCCCCCCTCTAGGGACACCCCAAGTGGTAGGGTCCAACCGGACGCGTGATGGACGAATGAGCCTACAGATGATTCCCAGTTGGCACAGGCCACTGGGTAGGCTGGCCCCACTTGCACTGTTACTGGAGAGGGTAGACGGTGGTCAAAATAGGGGCCCCCTTTGAAAACGGAACACGAGGAGGGGTGGGCGGGGCTCCGCTACACAGATCACCACGGGAACCGGCCTGATTGACGGCGCGGCGCTCTGTTTCACCCTCCCTTCCGAGGACGGGCTCGGCCGCGGCGGGGGCGCGGGCTCCTTACCGGTCATGCTGGGGTCGCGGCTCATGCCGCTGTGCAGCTTACAGTGCACCAGGGCGGCGTCGAACAGCCACTGGCCGAACAGGTCGAGGATGCTGTTGACCCTGGGCCGGGCGGGCGCCGGGAGGGGCCGCGACTCCCAGCTGGTCTGGTTGGGGCTGGACAGCAGGGTGGGGGACGAGGACTGCTGCTGCTGCTGCTGCTGCTGCTGGGAGGCTTTGGTTGGTTGACTCCCACTGCCCTGGGGGGGGAAGGGGGGGGGGGGGCACAGGTAGGAGGTGGGGGTGGATCAGTCAGGATGGAGATGAACAATAGGCTGTTGTGTGTGTGTCGTGTACGAGTTGAGCCTAGTTGATTTCTTTTTTGTTGTAATGGTACAGTGATGGACACAACACCGGTGTTGTTATAGTAGAGTGTTAATAAAGTTGATCTACTTTGGTCTATCCCCCCGTTTAGTCTGCGGAGGCGATGGACCCCTGGAGTCCCTGCATGGGTGGTCTACTCTGGCTTAACGTGGTTATTTCAACTCTGTGGAGACTGACGTTGCACTCGTTCATTAGAGACCTTCATGTCCTGTCTCACGCGCCATTGGGGAGGGCGATGACGAAAAACGCCTTACTCTACTGTAACATGAAGCCTAGCCTTCGTCCTCCACGTTTTTTCCCTCGTTCCTGTCGTACCGGCTAGAGGAAGTAGGAAAAGTTGAAGTGAAACCCCCGCACTCAGCAGCGGACACCGCGCCACCGCCACCAAGGTCATCGACAAAAACCCGTTTTCCAACCGCTGGACGGCATCTTACTTCAATTTTATTCATTCATAAAGAATGACCTTTCACCCTTTGGACCAAGCTTCGCGGCCGACCCGAGGAGCCTTTGATCAGAGGGCCTCGGCAGGCGCTGACTAGACATGACGTCGTTACATCGGGACCTACGGTGGAGGAGCTCTTGCTGGTCGTCTTGGTAACGGCCGTGTGCCGCTGCTTGCGGCTGTGAGGGGGCGTGGTGTTGTTGACCGAAGGGGGCGGAGACATGCTCAGTCTGTTGACGGGCGTGGCCGGGGCACTGTCCGCTCTGGGCCGGGAAATACCTGTCGGGGGAGGGGACAGGTGAGCACAGACACGATGTTGTAAAAAAATTTAAAATAAAAAGTACAGATTTTGTTTTCTTTTTGGAGGAAAGACAGTTTCATTTTCAATACTTTTATGTTGTATTTTACCTTGTTGTACCTTTGTTCCTGTTTTTACACACACAAAAAAAATGTTTTGGATAAGAAAGCAAAGTCAAATATATATAAACGACATCATTCTTGGTTAGGCTAATCTTTAGGAGAATTAAACTTTGTGCATTGGAACGTTATGCTTTGGATTAAATTTATGTTTGTTTTTTATCTTTACGTTAGTTAGGTTAGTTAATCCTGTTGATAAAAATCACACACCTTCCCCACAAGATCGTCAATAATTGTTAGATTTTAATCATTTTTATTAATCCACCTTGATTCGATGGATATAGATATATTTTGTGCAGTCGATGTATCATCTTCTTGACAAAATACAAATCGACACAGCTGAAGCACAAAAGAGACCAGATTCATCCATTCATTCATTCACCACCATCATCATCATCATCATCACCCACCCTCTCACCCAGAGTCTCATTTGCATGTTAAAATGTGCAGACGTTGTTTTTAATACCATGAAGGAGGCCAGGACTGAAAGCGATTGCTCTGTTGCTCACCTCTCTGTGCTCAACAGAGACACCTAGAGTTCAGGGAGAGAAGTACATGCCAACATGCTACCACATTACAAGCAGGGATCACTCACACGTGCACCAGCCAAACCGTAGCCCACTTTTTATGTGTTGCTTTAGCTGGGAACCATCTCCTGTGTTCCCACCAGCACAGCGTTTGTTTTGGGCAAATTGTATTACTCACCGATGTAGTAATGAAGTATCATGGGAGTATATTTTGTAAGATGTAAGATTTTACAATTAGATCCATTATTACGTGACATTGAGAACGGTATCATCTCACTCAAGCCTTCAAAAAAAATGACCTGGCTGTCCAAGGAACATCCCAGATACTGGTCACGTACCAGAGTCAAGTTTTAATCAGCACAGCAAATGCTCCTTTGATGCCCGACAATAGGAACGCATGAAGAGGAGGTGATGGTTAACGTTTGCACTTGAACGCACCCCGTCATGTCGCACAGTCATTTAAATAAAGTCCTTTAAATTAAAACTATTTGTTGACAGGTAGCCATTATAGAAATACATTTGATTTTAGATTTTTAGATTTTTCGAAACAAATGTACTAATCTACAACCCAACGTGTTATACGACTGTTGAACGCTACTCTACATCCACCCGTTACTTGACTGTCGAGCACTACTCTAAAACCCGCTTGTTAGCTAACAGGAAGCATCCAAGAGATGGCTCTCTATTGAATGCTACTGTTGTTACAGTACAGACCACTTACTAGTCTGTTAGTCTATTGAACGCTACTCTACAACCATCTGTGACGCGTCTCTTGATCCCTACCTCTTACCTCTATCTTGAACGCTACTCTACATCCACCAGTATGCTGTCTCTTAAACACTAGACGTGGTCTATCTGTTGAACGCTATTTTACATCCACCGGTAACCCTTCTCTTAAACACTAGCCGTGGTCCATGTCCTGAACGCTGCTCTACATCCACCAATACAGTCTCTTAAACACTAGCCGTGGTCCATGTCCTGAACGCTGCTCTACATCCACCAATACAGTCTCTTAAACACTAGCCGTGGTCAATCTCCTGAACGCTGCTCTACATCCACCAATACAGTCTCTTAAACACTAGCCGTGGTCCATGTCCTGAACGCTGCTCTACATCCACCAATACAGTCTCTTAAACACTAGCCGTGGTCAATCTCCTGAACGCTGCTCTACATCCACCAGTATGCTGTCTCTTAAACACTAGCCGTGGTCCATGTCCTGAACGCTCCCCGTGCCCCTCCTCTCTCGCCCCACTGTCCAGGTTGCAGGCTCCTCTTACCCAGGAAGGCGTCGACCAGCCGGCTGACCCCCCGCATGGCCCTGAAGAAGATCTGAGGCAGCTGCTTCAGGCAGGGCAGCAGCACCACCTCTTGAGGGATGCCGCTGGAGCTCAGGAACTGCTCCTGGAATTTGGGAGTGGTGCTCACGATCGCAGGGTTGCTCAGGTCCACCGGGTTGCTATGGAGACACATGCAAAGTTTGATGGGTGTGTGTGCGCATCCCGTTTGTTTTGTTTGTGTTAGTGTTCCGGGCGGGATGCACGCAATATCTTTGAGTGTCTTTTGACTCCTCATCTGAATTATTGCACAATTGTGTTTTCGTGACCCAGATCATGTCATGTCATCACAGTGTGTGTGTGTGTGTGTGTGTGTGTGTGTGTGTGTGTGTGTGTGTGTGTGTGTGTGTGTGTGTGTGTGTGTGTGTGTGTGTGTGTGTGTGTGTGTGTGTGTGTGTGTGTGTGTGTGTGTGTGTGTATATAAGTGTCTGTAGTGCAGGAGCAAACACCACGTTTGACACGTAGCAGCTTATCCCCTGACGGATGCATTACCCGCCAACTATTTGGACGTTTCTGAGTCATTTCCATACATTTGCATTATGTCTGGCAGGGAATAAAGCTTTGTAGAGGCCCCTGCCAGCAAGCATATCACACAGCCATGCAGACAGACAGTCTGGCTGCGGGTCGCCTGATAAGGCAGATGAAGGAAGAAAGAAATGATCACACTTTTGAAAAGGTTTGTATATACAAACACACTGCCTAGTGATCCATAGCCGCGAGCAAGAGCTACTGTAAATCACTCGGTGTGCTGCGATTTGTGCACAAGCACTGAGACATGGATATTAACAGCCGATGTTGACAGGGTTAAAACGCTGTGTGTGGAAGCAGATACACAAACATGTTGAAAAAATGCTGTGACTCTGAGGAGGCAACATCTTGTCAGACGTGAACATGGGGTCAGGGGTCAAGAGGATTCTATGAACCCGAGGAGGCAACATGTTCTCAGACGTGAACACGGGGTCAGGGGTCAAGAAGATTCTGTGAATCTGAGGCAGCAACATCTTCTAAGACTTGAACATGGGGTCAGGGGTCAGGGGTCAAGAGGAAGGCGTGAGCGTACCTGAGCATGTGCAGGAAGCGGTACCAGGTCTGAGCCACGCAGTCGTTGTCCATCTCAGCAGGGATCAGGCTGGCGTCCTCATCGGGCACTTTGAAGGGAGGGAAGGCCGGGCCGTGGGTGAACCGCAGCAGCCTACGAGAACCCACACAGTCACGGTCTCTGTCGGAGAACCACCCCTGGTTCCACAGTGTCCTCAAGCCCACACGTCATTCATTACAAACAGGAGAAGCAACGGCAGCCGTTCAAGGCAGCAGTTTACTTTGGCCTATCTCCCTGTTCTGAATCAATTCAAACTGGACCGAATCGTAAATAAATAAATAAAATGAATTCACTCTCTTTACCTCTATCTGTCACTATCTAAAACCGGTTGCTTTGCTTATTTTGGTGAATTTGTGTGCACTTGAATGATTCGGGCACTTTTTGGTGAATACCTGAAGTAAGTCGCTTTGGACAAAAGCGTCTGCTAAACAAATGTAATGTAATGACAGGGGAGTGTTTGGTTTAGCAACACAGGTAGTGGTGCTATCAGTCTGCCTGTCACCGCCACCACCCACCACCGCCACCACCCACCACCGCCACCACCCACCCACCACCCACCACCCACCACCACCACCACCACCGCCACCACCCACCCACCACCCACACCACCCACCACCACCCACCATCACCTGGAGGTGAGGGCGCAGGCCACCCGGCTCCACTGCTCCACCACGGGCGGGTGGTGTCTCCAGTTGACCAGCATCTCGCGGGCCGTCTTCCAGTAGGGCGGCGTCGGGAAGCAGCGGGCGCAGGCCAGCAGCCACACCTCCAGCAGCACCGCCACCAGCTTCTCCGCCAGCTTCTCCGCCACGCCCACTGGGTGGAGCCGCCGCACGGGAGACAAACACGGGAGACAGCGCGGGGTTAAGAGCGTGCTCGGTCGGCGGTGTGATGTCACAGGACGTCATGACTCACGAGCGCACGGCTCTAGGGCTGCGCTGGCCTCTTGTTGTGAGCCATTGCTGAGTGTGTTTCCTGCCTGATCATGTTGGACGGGCGTTAGCCTCACACCTCTCCTTGTTCCTCTCCCTACAGTTTAGTTAATAAACTGTATCCAGTGGGATGTACAGAGAGAATATAATTTAATGTTGGTCCTTCTCGGCAATTCCCTTTGACTGTTACTTTAAACAATTTCCTGTTCTTGTGTCGTTTCCCCGGTTACTCACGTGGCATTGTGGTTTTGCATGTAAAGCCCTGTGTTAATAAAGTTGGATTTGAGTCGATTAGACCTGAGGTCATGCCAGGCACCACCTGCATCATAACACAGGCGTACGCACATATCTCTCATTCCTTCAGCCTATGAATCTTATCTCGGATCAGAGGGGCGGGGCCAACAGAGAACGCAGGGGTTCGAGGTCCTTGTGATTGGCTGGGGCTCACCTCCGGTGGTGGGCGGGGCCAGTAGAGTGTCGTTGACGCGCAGCAGGAAGAGCAGCAGCACCTCCCAGGTCTCCCTCACCATGGAAACGGACTCACGGGCCAGCTTCTGGACGGCGGTCAGAACCTGCTGACACAGCCTGATGTGGTTCAGGCTGTGTTGCTCTGGTCTGGACGGACAGAGGGACGGCGATTACTGTAGTTATTTAACCACGCCAGGGGGACATTCTTTATGTCTCGACTGCTCTACTCGAGACAGAAAGGACCGCGTGAAAGAAGATCATAAAACGAATGGACGATAAACACGACAGCACAGCAGGGCAACACAACTTGTATAACTGTTGCCGTTTGGAAAATAGTGACACTGGTTGCATGCAGTGTTGCGGATCAGACCAGTACTCCGCTGAGGTTTTCCCAAGCTTCCTATCAGCATGCCGGTTCTCTCTCTCTCTCTCTCTCTCTCTCTCCTCTCTCTCTCTCTCTCTCTCTCTCTCTCTCTCTCTCTCTCTCTCTCTCTCTCTCTCTCTCTCTCTCTCTCTCTCTCTCTCTCTCTCTCTCTCTCTCTCTCTCTCTCTCTCTCTCTCTCTCTCTCTCTCTCTCTCTCTCTCTCTCTCTCTCTCTCTCTCTCTCTCTCTCTCTCTCTCTCTCTCTCTCTCTCTCTCTCTCGGCAGGTCCAAGTCCCTCAAACTGCGCCTGTGTGCTATGTACTACGCTCCAACTGCCCCCCGCCCCCCCCCCGTGCTTCCGTACCTGGGCAGGAAGACGTTGCACAGGTGCTTGAGGATGGTCTGGACGTACAGGTTGGGCTCCTTGACGACGGGCTGGGGCATGGAGTCCCTGGGGGCCACCAGGGCCATCATCCAGTCGGTGTACACGTCAACACACAGCTTCACAGTGTCCCCCTCCAGGGGCAGCGTCAGGCCGTAGCACAGCACCTCCATGGTCCACTTCACCTGGGGAAAAAACCAGCACCAGGGGAACTCGTGAGCAATCCGGGAGCCCCTGCACTACACAATAAAAGTCTGCACATTGCAAGTATTGTTGTGTGTAATTGTTTTGACATACTTGGGGCTACATTACAACAGCCCCTGTGTGCTGTGTGGCCGTCAATGGTAAAGTGCATTTCCATATTCGATTAGCTTCATTAGCTATGATCTACCGCTTGTCTAGACTTCTATTTAGAATTGTGTCATTCAGTAGATGCTTCTTATAGAATTGAATTCCTTTTTCTTTTTTTTCTAAATGTCTTAATTAATGAGCAAGTAGGGGTTGGGTCAAGAATGGCTACACATGCGGACACCGTGGTTCTGACCCAGAACAATTTGGCTGGGCGCAACCTAGCCACCAGCCAAGACATGGCTAGGATGACATTTTATTAATCCCAATCAGGAAATTCATAAAACACTCATATCCCGTCTCTCGCTTGTCTAGTGCTGAGGTGGCTTCCAGCCAACACCTTGTGGGTTTCTGGACTATCCTACAGTCAGCGTTATTGTCGTAAAGCACAACGGAAATATGCAGTAAGCATCCAACCATAAAGCTCAAAGTAGCATCGACTGCAGGTGTCCACGCTCACAGAGTGCAAACGCTAGTATGAATCTGGTAACACGTGATGCTATTTCACTCAAATAGGCCTCACGTGAGGCCTATTTGAGTGAAATAGCATCACGTGTTACCAGATTCATTTGTTACTTATTGGCCACAATAACAAACATCTAGTCACAGGCCCGGACGGTTCTGCTCCCATCTCATCCCATCCCATCCCATCGGGCTTCATACTTTGAGCGTGCGCAGTTCAGCACCCTCACCGTGGAGATACGGTCCTCCACCTCCAGCTCACCTCTTTATCCGTTTTGAGGATGTTCTCCGTGGCCACGGGGCTGACTGCGGTGCCCAGGGGCTTGACCACGGCGTTGGCCACCTCCATGCCCACCCCGGCCGGGTAGGTGTGGAGGACGCTCAGGTGGCCCTGGTCACTCTGCACCATCAGGTGCAGAGAGCGCCACTCGGAATACATTCTGCCGGTGTCCGCGCTCTACTACGCACACCTCCTCCTCCACCTGCGGGGAGACACATTCGGTTGGAGATGACTTTGTTAAGTCTCCAGGGGGGGGGGGGGGGGGGGGGGGGGGGGGGGGGGGGGGGGGGGGGGGGGGGGGGTGTTTCTGTCACGATTGCTCTGCGTGAGATAAAGGCAGACCGAAAATAGAGGGTAGGCATACTTCTCCTGTTGAATTGTATCTATGTGTTTTAGTCTAGGATACATCATGCCACAAGCATGACGTGGGTATGAAGGACTTTACTAAATTTAAGATAAACGAAATCCCCCAAAAAGCTGTCGATATAAAGAACAACAGACAATAGAAGGGAGGAAAAACATAAAAACACACACTAATATATAATAGAGAAAAATGTGCATATGTACAAAGATAAGTATGCATGTAAATAAATACACTGTGCATACAAACCTGTGTGCTTCCACACACACACACACACACACACACACACACACACACACACACACACACACGAAAATGTCCATAACGTATGCATATACATACAACACACAGATGAACACGCTCAGACGCTGCACATGATGGAGCAGGGAGAAGGGTCAGGTGCATACAGCAAAACCAGCCAGAGATACAGTTCCAATGTTCAAATGAATCCGCCTCAGACAGCCCGCAGTATGCGTGCGGTGAGCCTGCACATCCTCACGGAGCTTCGGGAGGATGTGTTCGCGTACACGATGAGAAATAACCCGACATACAAGAGTCCCAGTAAGCAGGAAGCTGATCGTGAGACGGACATCCTCTCCGTCCTAATCCTGGCTAATGACGTTAGCTAAAGTTAGCCGCCGACTTGCCCCTGTTTTAACACATGAACAGCTGTGATGCCTACTGAGGTGTCGCCAAGTACCACCCCCCCCCCCCCCCCCCCCCCCCCCCCCCCCCCCCCCCCCCCCCCAAGTAACATGTTGACCCCAGTAGTTGTCCAACCGAACAGCACATCGCATTAGACGCTGACAGCTCGTTAGCATACGGTCGCTAGCTTGTTGGCTGACATTAGCTCCACTGGGCTGTCATTCCTGCTAGACGACTTAGCGGTTAGCTTTAGCAGGCTAGCGGGAGCAAAAAGAACGGTTATTAATCGCTCACAATGGAATAAACTGGAATGGGTATGGTAGCAAAAATAAGCCCGGACACTTACAGTTCTTACGTGCTTTTGTGTTCCAGTTCAGTGCATTAGAGTTAGCATGTTGGAAGGGTAAATGCTCGCAGTGCAGAGGAAAAATGACTTGAAGCTTCGCAGCTAACGGAGTCAAACAAAGTCGGAGGCTAGCGCCCCCTAATGGAGTGTTGTTGTAACTACACGACAAGCATCACAACAGACTGCGTCTGAGACCTCTGAAACCAGGGACAACGATGCGTTATCACTGGTGGTGTTCATTACAGCCATGCAAGTCAACTGGAATAATTACGTTGAATGAGAGCATGCAGATCTCTCCTCCGAAGGACTTGGCAAATGTCGATTGTCTGTCGATTGCGAGACTGAATTCAGGGTGCCCTATATATTAGCGCCAGCATATTGAAATATTCCAACTGAATCATTTTGAATTTTACGTTTTCAGTCGTATTTTAAATCGAAGATCTCCCTTTCATAGAAGAGAATCACCAACCAGGGGATTGAGGTAAAAAAAAAAGGATAAAAAGCATAATAAAGCTATGAAGATAACAAGACTGCAGTAGGATACAAGATCAGGTCATTTTCAGTTTTATTTTACACAGATTGCATAGTGTTTATATGAGAGACATTGTCAATGTATGTTTGGAGTTTGGTGCGTGTGTGTGCGTGTGCGTGCGCGTGTGCCTGTGTGTGTGTGTGTGTGTGTGTGTGTGTGTGTGTGTGTGTGTGTGTGTGTGTGTGTGTGTGTGTGTGTGTGAGCGAGAGTGTGTGTGTGCGCACGTGAGTGCATGTGTCGTCAAAGGTTATTCAAAAGACAAGATGAAAAATGGTTCATTTTATTATTTTAATATAAGTTCCTGTTAAATATCTGTGGTGGTACACTAGCTATACAATCAAAGTTCGACATCAGCGGCACACCCTGTTGGTTCCTATAGGGGGCAGCAAATACCTATTAACAAACAGCCTGCCAACTGCCTTTCCTTATGTGAAAACTTGTCCTTTAATGGACAAACATATTGATGAGTAAATGTGAATTGTAGGTCTAAAAGCATGTTATATTAAAAAAATATATTTAGCTGCTTTAACTGTATTGCCTTATGTAGTGTGTTCGTGTGGTTAGACCTTTTTTTTTTAATGTTTTTGCACAATTGTACAAGGTTATTTATTTAAGGTATAAAGCTACCTTGAAGGCGATGTTATTTGGAAAATGCTGTGTGTGTTTGGCGTCAACAAGTTCCCAGAGATATGGAGCATGTGTCAGAAGAGAGAGAATATTTAGGGCTTGAATGTGTTACTAATCAGTGCGTATGGATCTCAGATGTTCTCCATGCATTCACCAGATTCGAAGTAAATGATTATGGGAAACCACACATGTTGTGAAAGTTTGAACCAAATCAGACTTTGTTATGTTACAATGCCCAGAATATTCCCAGCACAGTCTTTGGTTTTTACACAATACAGTCGCGTGGACTATTCCGACCTCTTTTTCCCTTTTACACAAAGCGAATAGTTTCCAGGTACAAATATTTGCTTTGTCTGCAGGACAAACGTACGACAATAAACTGCTATCTCCATGTCTGTATCCTCCAGTAATATTGTATTTCTACTTCCCTCCTCCCACTTCCTGTTCCTTTTTTTTTTTTTTTTCACAAAGCAAATATTTGTACAGATATATTACAGGTGCAAAACAGGTGAGCCGTCTCGGCGCTGAGCACCCAGACGTGGCTTTAAGAGCGTGCGGTTAAGTGTCTCTGGCCTCGGCCCGAGCTCCGCTCGCCAAAGCACACACGTCCATGAAAGGAGCAGAGCGGGGAGAAAAGTGGACATGAAACGTCAAGATTCTTCTCCTCCTGATCCATGAGCCTCCATGTTTGGTAAGGTGCTGATTCAGTCTGGATGGGGGGGGGGGGGGGGGTGGGGGGGGGGGCGTTAAGACTGGTGGCCGTACACACGCGCATCTAGAGCAGACACACACACAAACACACACACACACACACACAGAGGGAGGGAGGGAGAGAGAGATAGAGAGATCAGTGGATGGCAATCAGTTTGACAAATCTTTTTTTCTAAATAATAAAAGTTAATATGAGCCTGTAATCTAAAGTCCCAGATTAAATGATTGGAGCTGCTAGTAGGCTAATGGTTTGGGAGTTTTGACTCCCAGCAGAAAGCTTCTGGGTCTCCAAGGTCCACGGTTTACCTGTAAGCATCCCTAGCCATCTACCTGCTACTTATTCTCTTACGTATCTAAAGAAATATATATATATATATATATATATATATAAATATGTATATATTTGTGTGTGAGAGTTACAGTGAATGACTAGCTGTTTTTTATTTAAAAAATAATAATTATTAAACAGCTTTTCTCATTGTGACCTCATTGGTAAAATCTCTCTCCTGCTCAGGTCAAAGGTCACCCCCCCCCCCCCCCCCCCCCCCCCCCCCCCCCCCGCCCCCATCCCTCACCTGTGTTAAACTGGGCCGTGCAGCACAGGCCGTCGCCCCGCGCCGTGCGGTACACGGGGGACACGCAGACCCGGGCGGAGGGGGGCAGGTGGTCCAGGCGGGCGGAGAGGGCGCCGGCGGGCAGGTAGTGGGAGGCGGAGGGGCGGGGGGGCGGGGGCTCCAGCAGGGCGTTGGAGTAGCCCCCCTGGGCGGCCCCCTGCCAGGTCAGCCAGTAGCCCCTCACCCCGTCCGCCCGGCCCCTCCAGTCCACCTGCACCGAGCCGCTGCCCACCGTGGTCAGCCGGAGGTCCGCCAGGGCCGGCAGCGCTGGGGGGAGAAGGGTGGAGGTTGAGGTCACCAGGTCAGGTCAGAGGTCGGCATGTGACGGCGTCAGAGAGAGTCCCGTCGGGAAGTGAACGGGGGAGAGGCTAGACAGGGAGGCTGAATCGTAGTCGCAACAGTGTGCGTTGAAGTACGCAGTGTCAAATAAAG
The DNA here is from genome assembly GCA_026745465.1 of Lota lota. Taxonomy (NCBI): domain Eukaryota; kingdom Metazoa; phylum Chordata; class Actinopteri; order Gadiformes; family Lotidae; genus Lota; species Lota lota. The sequence continues at coordinate 38,022 of JACYXH010000539.1, forward strand.
TCGACTTTGTGTCGTCTGCGTAGCCCTCGAGTTGCACTTTCAAACAGTTTTAAACCCCTGACCCTACCCCTGACCCTAGCCCTCTAGAGACCAAGGAAACACTTCCCTAGGTATCAAGGAGAAGGCTTGAGGGGGAGCACAGAAGAGGGACCCTTGCTTCCAGGGGACGGTTAGGAGGGCAGACGTTATGGTGGCAAACATGGCGAACCGTGGATAGGTAAGGTTCAGTGGTTAGAAAACAGAAGTGGGTGTCTGTGCCGTTGTGTTCATGGTGTGATGGGATTCTGAGAGTAGTCATGACGCCCGGCGAGCTTGGTCAAGTGAAGAGGACTCTGTAAATAAACACTGGCCGACCTCCTCGTCTAGTCTACCTTCGATCCGACCGTGTGGGATCGGCATGTGGGAAACATCTTTATAACCGTAGCAGGAGGACGGGCGCTACAGGTGGCGGTGCCCTCCCATCTGCCGCCCAGATGTGTAGTTTTCAACCTACGGCCACGGCGTCGGTGACGTAGCAGAGGCCCACCGTCTGCCTCCGGCGGGCTACGTCGGTGACGTAGCAGAGGTCCACCGTCTGCCTCCGGCGGGCTACGTCGGTGACGTAGCAGAGACCCACCGTCTGCCTCCGGCGGGCTACGTCGGTGACGTAGCAGAGACCCACCGTCTGCCTCCGGCGGGCTACGTCGGTGACGTAGCAGAGACCCACCGTCTGCCTCCGGCGGCCATTCAACACAGACGTGGGCCTGTATAGTGCGCCGCCGCTACCTTGCTACCTACCTCCAGGGACACCCGGCCACGTTGTGCAGCTGTCCCTCCAACCCAGCCCGCCTCTTCAGGTCTTGATTACAGAGACTGATAGTATTAATAAATAATACAGGGGGGGGGGGGGGGGGGGGGGGGGGGGGGGGGGGGGGGGGGGGGGGGGGGGGGGGGGGGGGGGGGGGGGGGGGGGGGGGGGGGGGGGGGGGGGGGGGGGGGGGGGGGGGGGGGGGGGGGGGGGGGGGGGGGGGGGGGGGGGGGGGGGGGGGGGGGGGGGGGGGGGGGGGGGGGGGGGAATGAATAAGCGTTTGAATTGTGGGTTGGATGCCTCACATAACCACTTGGCTAGGCTAAAGTTAGGGGGGGGGGGGGGTGTGGGGGGGGGGGGGGGGGGGTGGGGGGTGGGGGGGGGGGGGGGGGGGTGGGGGGGGGGGGGGGGGGGGGGGGGGGTTGTGGGGGTTGGGGGGGGGGGGGAGGGGGGGGGGGGCGGGGGGGGGGGGGGGGTGGGGTGGGGGGGGGGGGGGGGGGTGGGGGGGGGGGGGGGGGGGGGGGGGGGGGGGGGTGGGGGGGGGGGGGGGGGGGGGGGGGGGGGGGGGGGGGGGGTGTGAGCAGTTACAGGTAACGCGGGGGGGGGGGGGGGGGGGGGGGGGGGGGGGGGGTGTGGGGGGGTGGGGGGGGGGGGTGGGGGGGGGGAGGGATTCATCTGTTTCATTCAAAGGCGTCCTACATTGTGTCTGCAACCAACTGATTCTGACGAACAAGAGAATGATGACAACATGGCGGTAATAATTAGAACCGTTATATAATACGTACATTTGCGTAGCACCTAGTTTACAAAGTTGCCTAAAAAACACCATAACCTCCCAGTAACCCCCCCCCCCACCCCACCCCCCAAGAAAAGGGGGGGTTTAAAGGACTTTAAAGGAATTGGATCATTGGAGGCGGGGAAACATTAACAAGAGGAGGAAAGAGGAGAGCGATATCGATCAATAAACTGAGTGAAAGAATTCCGCCTTCCACGCCTTACTGGTCTGAAAAACCCTCTAATGTCTTTCTGTCTCTCTGTGTTCTGCAGCAGCTGTGGTGGAACAGCATCCAGACAGCTGTCCCAGAGGGATGGAGCTACAACACCGTGTGCAGCATAACATAATGACCCTATCTCCCCTTGTTCACAGCAACAGCATGTACATCATCCAGCGGTGAATGCTACACAAAAAGGAGGAATGGTGTCACGCGCCAACGCTGGCATACTGCCCGTTCGCACGACCTGGGCCCCCTGTTACACTGAAGGGTCCCTGTTGTCTCCCTGTTGGCCAGCTGCCACAGAATCCCAAAAATGTCTTCACACACAGAGGGGTTGAACGGGACAAATATGACCACGAAAATGGTTTTTTGGGGACATTTTGCATTGAGAAATTGTTTTTTGTCTCAACGGCATGGATGTTAAACTAAACTATGCAAGAAGGATTTCATCCCCTTACAGACGAATATACATACCTTGTTAAGATAAATAAAATTATATAAAAGTATAGTGTAGAATATAAAAAGTATAGATAAAGTATGGATACAAAATAAAATATTATATGAATGACTATACTGGTATGGACTGGTTTTAAATTTCCCTAAACAGACTTTGCTAGCACCACATTGTCCCCATAATGCCTGAAAAAAGCAGCTGTGGAAAGCTGGCATGCCACAGGAAAATGAACGGAATTCAGCTCGTTCAGTGCAGATCTTTTGCATGTGTATGTGTGGTTGTGGTTGTGTGTGAGTGTGTCTGTGTGTGTATATGTGTGTGGTTGTGTGTGAGTGTGTGTGTGTGTGTGTGTGTGTGTGTGTGTGTGTGTGTGTGTGTGTGTGTGTGTGTGTGTGTGTGTGTGAGTGTGAGTGTGTCTGTGTGTGTATATGTGTGTGGTTGTGGTTGTGTGTGAGTGTGTCTGTGTGTGCCTGCGTGCGTGCGTGCGTGCGTGCGTGCGTGCGTGCGTGTGTGTGTGAGTATGTGTGGTTGTGCGCGCGTGTGCGTGCGTGCGTGCGGTCGACCCTTCGCGCGAGAAATCCAACTCCATACCAACACGGCGGCGGCTAGCCCTACCTTCCTGAGTGCAGGCCTTGACAGACATGGCCCTCTCCCGGCCCGAGGCGTAGCGTGCGCTGACCGTGACCAGGTAGGTGGTGTCCGGGTGGAGGTTGCGGAGCAGCGTGTAGTTCTGGCCGCCGGACACCGTCACCGTGTGGAGCTTCCCCGTGGGAAGAGCAGAGAACTCCACCAGGTAAGAGGCGACCGACTCCGGCTGGAGAGGCCCCCAGCTCACCTTGATGCTGGTCAGCCCGGACTCTGAGACGGTCACCCTCGCCGGGCTCAGGACCTCTGGTCAGAGAGAGAGAGGGGGGAGGGGGGGGGGGGGGGGGGGAGAGAGATGGGAGTCAGGGTGTGGGGGAACATCATCAGCTCTTCAATAACAGTAGACCTACCAAACGATCACTGAACTCTCTGAGCGGTAACTTGATCACTTGATGGAGGTCTGAAGAGTTCCCAAACTCTGAGGACGAACCTCGGACACGGCACACCCTGCTCTCACTGTGGTCCAAGGGGACGTCACGTGACACGTCACGTGACACCGCCGTGCGCAGATGTGAACCAATCAAGAGTGCTCCGCTGCCGGAATGCTAACATTGAATGGCTAGCTGATTTGAGTGTGTTTGCGACGTCGTATTGAGCAGCACTGCGCCGCGGCTAACGCTAAGCGATGGACGATGTTCGAACCTGGCTTGGTGGTGAAGGTGACGGAGATGGGGGTGAGGACGTCTTCGTTGGACTCGGGGGTGAGCGTGGCCCTGTAGGTGGTGTCCGGCCTCAGGCCCGTGAGCTCCGCCGAGCTGATGTCCGCGGGTCGGACCAGCCTCTGGTGCTCACCCCCCCCGTGACTGGGACTGGTGCCGGGTCCGCCCGCTCCCCCGGCCCCTCCCCCGTTCGGAACCGGCCCGACCCGGATCTCGTAGGATCCCCCCAGCCCGGCCAGAACCGGTCGCCACTGGAGCCTGGCGGAGCGGGTGGTGATGTCGTGGACGTGGAGTCTCCGCGCTCTGATGATCTCTGGGTGGGGGAGAACACGGAGGTGTGAGAGCCTCTGGATCTGCTCACCAGCGCAGACAGCGGTGGAGGGAGGGATGCTTTCCCGGCTTGTCTAGGACTCCTGGTCACCAATGGGTCCTTTGCACCTGGCAGCCATCTCGGTTCCAGCTTGGTCCTAAACGCTAGCTGGTTGGGGCCTTCGGGTCCTCCACCTAGCTAGCGGTTAGAACCAAGATGGCCGCCAGGTTGAATTAAAACCATGGGCACTAGTAGGTCACCCAGCGCGAGCATGGGCGTTGTTCATGCGTATGCTAGTCTGCGTCAGTCTGTATTCATCTTTATTAGTCTGTATTAGTCGGGCAAGATGGTGCTGATGAAGTTAATGGGCATCCAGACGTCGGTACCAGAGCTGGCCACTAGGAAACGTTTCCCGTAGCCAGGAGGAGCGAGTGAATTCAGGGCTTGGATGAGACCCACAGAAGCACAAGATGTTACCACCACCACCACCACCACCACCACCACCACCACCCCAGCATCCTGATAGCATGACTCACCACATATCCAGTGGTGGGACTCTGTCATCAGACAGGTAAATATAGGCACCAGACAGACAGACCCCCAGGGCGGGACAGACTTAGGTGTCCCCGAAGCCGTAGTAATGAATCGAATCAGACGACTTGAAATAAATTGTTACCGACACCTAGCAACGACGCGGCTAATCCAAGAGAGACGCGGTCTGGGAGGATAGCATCTCCTCGCTACCCCCCACCCACTGGGCCACGCGATAGCGCCACACCGCATCTCTCGTGTCGTAAATAACCCCTATTTACTCTGGGCACCGTGCCTTGAATATACATCCATACGCGTTCCCAAGTGGGCGCCGGTGGGGTGAGAGAGAGCGCCGGTGGGGTGAGAGAGAGCGCCGGTGGGGTGAGAGAGAGCGCCGGTGGGGTGAGAGAGAGCGCCGGTGGGGTGAGAGAGACCGCCGGTGGGTGAGAGAGAACGCCGGCGCTAAATGTCAATACAGCTCGGAGGTGCAGCCAGCCTCTGCTGCCTGCCGGTCTAAAAATACACGTCAATATGCAGCTATAGTAGAGACAGGGGTGGAGGATGAGGGGGGATGAGTGGGGTGGGTGTGGGGGGGGGTGGGGGGGTTGGTGGGTGGTGAGCTGGCAATCATTAAGCCGTGAATAGACCGACCTATCGCCTTACGGCTCACTTTACACACACGCATACTGTCCCCTCCTCGCCTCCTCCGGTCCTCTGTCTTCACGGACACCCGAGGAATGAAAGAGGGCGGGGCGGGGCGGGAAGGGGCAGGGGCGGGGCGCGGGAATTCCATGGCAACCCCGTTGAGGTCGCCATGGGAATGCTTCTTCATTACGTCGATCCGTCTTCCGTCTCGCTGTTGATACTGAAAAACGTCTGTCTTTTTTTCTATTCTTTTTTTTTTTTATCACTGTTTATCACGTTGATTTTATGTTCTATATACTGTGCTTTTATTGGTCTGTTAACAGCCCCATCAACCCCTTTAACCACACCTATAACCAATTGATCTGTTTCAGGTGGATTCAGCTGGTAGTCGTCCAGGTGACAGGTGGTGACCAAACGGTTAGCAGTCAGTTAGTCAGTTAGTTAGTCAGTTAGTCCGTGAGTAACGCAGTTAAAGTAACGAGGGACGCTCGCCCTCGCGCTCACCTATGATGGCCTCCCTCAGGTCCTCCGTGATGATGCTCATGTCGTCGATGTCCACAAAGTACAGGTGGTTCTCCACGGGGGGGCTGACCACCTGCCTCAGCACCTGGTAGTTCCCGTGGCCCGTGGACACCACCAGCACCGCCACGCCCGCGTCGCGCAGCGCCCCCATCGGCCCGACCACGTCGCCGGGCTTCACCCCGTCCGTCAGCCACACCAGCACCCTGGGCAGCTCGGCCCGGGCCCCGGCCCCGCCCCCGGGCTTCAGGACCCAGTCCCGGGCCATCCTCAGGGCCTCCTCCGTGTTGGTGTCCCCCCGCAGGGGCCGTGTGCGCCGCAGGGCCCCCTGCAGGGCCTCCTGGGTGCCGTGGGCGTCGAAGCCGAACTCAAGGCGCGGCCGGGTGCCCACCTGCAGGAGCGCCACCTTCACCTGGTCCTCGGCCAATGAGAAGGGCCGGAGGAGCTCGGACAGGAAGCCGAGCATGCGGGAGTGCTCGTAGGACGACACGCTGCCGGAGGAGTCCAGCAGGAAGAGGACGTCGCCCTCGCAGCAGTGCAACACTGAGGAGGAGGAAACAGCGTGTTCACGTTTGATCGCTCGCACGCCACACACACGCTGGGGGGGGCATCTTGCTCAAGGGGGCGGGGACACTGCCAGTTAGGCTGCGGACATGGGGGAAATCGAACCCAGAACCTTCCGGATGGGAGATGAACGCCTAACCACTATGCCTGTCCTAGTCCTCTCTCCCCCCCCCCCCCCCCCCCCACCCGTCCCCCCGCCCCCCGCCCCCACTCAATAAATACATCTTAATCGAAATCTTAATTCAGTTGACATTATCTCACTTTTTGTTCAGAACTGGGATTATTTATTTGTTTTGTAAGTCTGTGGATAAATAGTTTGCAATAATCCATACACTTTACGCAATAATTCATACAATGGAAGTTATATGGAATATTGAGGAATATTGGTGGTGAGCTGGTGATGAAATTATTCCCAGTATTTCCACTTTCCAGTAGAAGGTAAAAAGTTCTGCCTGTGTTTTCCAGGCTGCTGGGATGAGGGAACAGTTGATTGAACAGAAAAATGATCCAAGGGTTTTCTTCTCCGCCAACCTTTCCCTCCCACACTTTTTCCATATAGGTCCTCTTGCCTCTTACACACACACACACACACACACACACACACACACACACACACACACACACACACACACACACACACACACACACACACACACACACACACACACACATTCACTCCCTTTCTCACACATGCATGCACTCCCTTTTACTCACACACACACACACACACATACACACACAATCACACACACACACACACACACAACCACACACACACACACTTGGAAGCTGCCGGTCCTGAGCCCTCTACCTTGGAACAACAGTGTCATGCTGTGATTGGCTGCTTCACAGTGAATATTTTGGGCATGA
>JACYXH010000539.1:60000-116818 GCA_026745465.1 Lota lota
GAATGAGTGATGGGTGGAGACAGAGGAGGCTGGGGAGAGGACGGGGTGGAGGTGGAGGTAGAGGGGTGGAGGTGGAGGGGGAAGGGTGGAGGTGGAGGTGGAGGGTGGAGTTGGGAGGGGTGGAGGTGGAGGTAGAGGTAGAGGGGTGGAGGTGGAGGGGGAAGGGTGAAGGTGGAGGTGGAGGAGGGAGGGGTGAAGGTGGAGGCGGAGTTGGGAGGGGTGGAGGTGGAGGTAGAGGGGTGGAGGTGGAAGGGGAAGGGGAAAGGTGAAGGTGGAGGTGGAGGAGGGAGGGGTGGAGGTGGAGGGTGGAGTTGGGAGGGGTGGAGGTGGAGGTAGAGGTGGAAGGGGAAGGGGAAGGGTGAAGGTGGAGGTGGAGGAGGGAGGGGTGAAGGTGGAGGTGGCGCTGGGAGGGGTGGAGGTGGAGGGGTGGATAGATATGAGAATCATGAACATGCAGAATAGAATGCATCCTCGAATAGCTTTGTGTAATCAGGGAGCAGTCAATAATTAACCGTGATACAGTAACCGTGGTAACCGTCCCATGTAGTATTACAGGGAGAATGTATGTCAGGACATAAGCTGACTCTTTTCCGCCAGTCGGAGAATGATTGATGAGATTGTGTTGCTAACACACGGAATGTCCCGTGAAGAAACAGCATATCTGGAGAAAAGGACTCAAATCACTCACTACTGTCCTTAACACACACACACACACACACACACAGACGCATGCACAAAAACACGCACACACACACACACAGATGCATGCACAAAAACACAAACACACACACACACACACAGACATACACACACGCACGCACACACACACACACACACACACACGCACGCACACACACACGCACACAGGTTGTGTCACTTTAATGTTTCTCTTCTAGTCAGAAGTACAGGTGTTGAATTGGAAAAACCTTCTACAGGACATGGATTCCACTATTTAAGTTTAAATGTCTCGTGGGATCTTTCGTAACTTTTTCCACCGGTTTACCTCCAGAGAGAGCTCTATTTGAGGGCAAGCCTCCATGCCGCGTAATCAAAAGGTAAAGTGTAGATATTTACAGCTTTAACTAAGGGTTAGGGTTAGGGGGGGTGTATGGGGTCGCCCGACTAGGCCTGAGTTGCAGAGTTCATCGTGTGTGAATAAGCTGTATCATACCAACATTAAACATTGTTCAGGGAGCACTGAGACAGGCTGGGAGTAAACAGGATGCCTGGCCAGGAGAGACACGCACTGGGCTTGCTGCAGATTCCTCTAGGACGACGCCAGCTCACTATTTTGACAAAGTACTCAGGTTGTACTAACATAAGCCGACCCCTACGCACGCACACACACACAAGCACGTACACATGCACGCACGCACGCACGCACACACACACACACACAGTGAACCACCAGCACAACATGCACACAGACACACGCACACCCAACCACCACCACAACACCACAACACACACACACACACACACACATACGCCCAGGAACTTACAGGCCCACACACACACCCTCGAGCACAACATGCACAACATGCAAGCAGAAACACACACACATGCACACAGGCACACACACAAAAGCCAAAGCACACACACACACACACACACACACACACACACACACACACACAGTTTAAATTCGCCCCCGCACACATTTCCTGTTTGCCTCGCATGATGGTCACTGTGGTAGAATAAGGACAGTTCCCAGACTAAAAAGATGGACATCAAGAAATAGAGAAAGAAACAAAGAGAGAGAGATCAATAAATAGAGAAAGAGAGAGAGAGACATCAAGAAATAGAGAGAAAGAGAGAGAGGGAGAGAGAGAGACATCAATAGAGAGAGAGAGAGAAAGAGAGAGAGGGAGAGAGAGACATCAATAAATAGAGAGAGAGAGAGGGAGAGAGAGAGACATCGATAAATAGAGAGAGAGAGAGAGAGGGAGAGAGAGAGACTTCAATAAATAGAGAGAGAGAGAGGGAGGGAGAGAGAGACATCAATAAATAGAGAGAGAGAGACAGAGAAAGAGAGAGGGAGAGGGAGAGAGAGAGACATCAATAAATAGAGAGAGAAAGAGAGAGAGGGAGAGAGAGAGAGAGAGACATCAATAAATAGAGAGAGAGAGAGAGAGAGGGAGGGAGGGAGAGAGAGACATCAATAAATAGAGAGAGAGAGACATCGATAAATAGAGAGAGAGAGAGAAAGAGAGAGGGAGAGAGAGACATCAATAAATAGAGAGAGAGAGGGGGAGAGAGAGACATCAATAAATAGAGAAAGAGAGAGAGAGAGAGAGACATCAATAAATAGAGAGAGAGAGAGAGAGAGAGAGAGATCAATAGAGAGAGAGAGAGAGAGAGAGAGAGAGAGAGAGAGAGAGAGAGAGAGATGGAGCTTTCTGGGCCTTTCGGGTGAACACCAGACGTGTTAGCACTAGCATGTTTCTGATAGAGGTTGTGCCCCAGACACCAACCAAAGCATCTTTAAGAAATGAATCGTCAACAAAGTCGTGACAGAAGCATGTGTCTCTAGTCAGCACAAATATTGTTTACGACTTGCAGCACGGGTGAAGTAAAGCATTGAGCAAATCATAATCGGACAAAAGCAAAAAGAGACACTTGAATACGTCCAACGTATTAGTAACATCATGCAACAGTATGTCATTGCGTTTCGTCTCCCGCGAACTCGACTTCGTTTATTTTGCGCCGTGGAGCAGAAACAATGGATCAATGTGTTGCCGGGGGCGACGTCAGATCAACCTTCAGAAGCCTGTACCTCCCGTCTCCTCGTCGGATGAGGCGAAGATGCTTTCCTGTGCCTTACCTGCGGGGACAGAGAGACGGCTCTGACCTCACTCTGGGGTGGAAGCAGGCCTCTCTCTTTGGCTGGGGTGACTGGAGAAGTCACAGAAGGGCCTATTCGTTTATTGATTTCGTAAAAGCGATTTTACCAACGCGTCAGAATTATTGTATTGGAAATTCTGGTTCAGATTACTTTAATGAACCTTGGGGGGGGGGGGGGGGGGGGGGGGGGGGGGGCTTTGTACAAAACCAAAGATGGAAAATGTGCATCTGTCCAACAAAATGTACGCTTGTAAGTAAAGAAATAAAACTCTGTGTAATAATCATGCCTATACATAACTGACTATAACTATAAAGTGTCTCATGAAAATGCTGAGATATTGCACACATTGTACATTAACAATATGTAGAGTGGCAACAAAGAGTGTCAAATTGTATTCAAATAAAAGAGAGTTCAGTAAAGTATTACCTAGATGTTCTATGCGTTACAATATCAGGGCAAATGATAAATAACAAACAGAACACTCCCCCCTGCTGGCTAATGGTGGTAGTTGCGCTGAGTTTGTCTCTTGATAAAATGATACACTCCATTTCTTGACAACACATGCCACTGTAACTCTACGAATATTACTGTATTATTCAACACATGTTATTTAATAAACACCGCCGTTTAACAATGTAGTCGTTCTTCGGCTAAGTCATTTCGACCGTCTACGGGTTTTTTTGGTGAACGTTTACGTCTTGAACGCAGCCCTGTCCCAGCCAACGAAGACGTGGACGTTGCGTCACGAGCGATACACAAACAAAGTCCAACTAAGTTCCAAACGGCAGCCTTCGCGCACTCTCTGCCCGTTAAACAAGACTGCTGCCCAGGCATGGAGACGGAACACGAGTCAAGTGAAGAGGCGCAATTTACTCCAGGTACCTTGACAGTTTTCAGTGACATTTCCCCAGGAGTTGTAGTACTACACATGTGCGAATATAAACATTGCTATCCGTTACTTCATGTGGCGTGAGCTAGCACAGATATAGCGTGACGGAGTTGACCGTTAGCGTCACGTCCTGTATGTGTGTGTGTGTGTGTGTGTGTGTGTGTGTGTGTGTGTGTGTGTGTGTGTGTGTGTGTGTGTGTGTGTGTGTGTGTGTGTGTGTGTGTGTGTGTGTGTGTGTGTGTGTGTGTGTGTGTGTGTGTGTGTGTGTGTGTGTGTGTGCACGTTTAGGACATACATGGAGCAACGCATTATGGTCTGTTGTTAGAAACCACGAAACGTAGTCGTGATTTGAATGTGTCTTCGTCCTGACAGATCCGGGGGGTCCCAGCCCGCCGCAGATGTTCGGCAGGTCGTTGTCGGAGCAGGGTCGGTTCGCCCTGGCCGGGCTGTGTGGCGTCTCCCTGGGCCGCCTGTTCCGCGGCCCTGGGAACCGGTGAGGCGAGAGAGCATCTGTTGGGCTCTCACAGGGCCGTTTCATGTGATACATTATCAACAGGCTTTTCCCTTGGGATAGTTGTCTGGACTACTTGTAACCACAAGTCTATATTATAAACAGTATTAGAAAAGTATCTCCATCTCTCTCTCTCTCTCTCTCTCTCTCTGCCTCTCTGTCTGTCTGCCTGTCTGTCTGTCTGTCTCTGTGTCTGTCTGTCTGTCTCTGTGTGTGTCTGTGTGTGTCTCTCTCTGTCTGTCTGTCTGTCTGTCTGTCTGTCTGTCTGTCTCTCTCTCTCTCTCTCTCTCTCTCTCTCTCTCTCTGCCTCTCTCTCTCTCTGTATTTGACTATTGTCAACAAACAAAAGAAACAGGCGGTGATGCACCACGTCAATAACATCGTGCATCGTGAAAATACATTATCGAGCACACTGTTGGCCACTCCCAGCCGCGACCCCTAACCCTAACCCTAACCACACTGCGTAGTTACACACTGCTCCGTAACACATGAACCACCTGCTGTTACATGTTGTTACATTGCTTATTATATGATGAATATCACAGCAGTGCTTATGTGAGTAAATACACCGTAGGACATGGTAATGTAGAGTTTGTGAGCAGAAAACGGCACTTTAAACGAAACAGTGAGCAATGTAACCATGCTGTTGTGGATTGTGTGCGTGTTTCCCTCCAGGGAGTTCCAGGAGCAGTGCCTGCAGAGTCTGGTTCGCTGGCTGGGCTTGGATGAGTCGGTGATGCCCGTGATGGCGGCCTTCCTGTCGGGCCAGGGGTTCGAGGGCACGGACACCTTCCTGTCCATCCTGCTGGCCGAACCCCTGCTGACTGGCGGAGCCACCCCCATCATACAGGTGCCTTGTTCTGGCTGTCTGCCTCTCCTGCTGTAGACGGTCCTCGCGTGTCCTTTTTGTTATTCTTTAATGCGACTCCCGTGACCTAGGACACATTTGAAAATATATTTTAATGTGCACTCTAATGTGCAAACCTTTTTCATTGACGTCCAGTGAATGGGGTGCTGTCTGGCGCTTTTGAGTCCGTGTCTGGCACAGCGGGCTTTATAAATATGTTTGAAAAGAGCAGAGTTATGTGATCCCTGGAGCTAGTCATGCTGAGTAGAGTCTGCTACCATGCTGGAGGTTCTGTGTGAACTGAAAGAAGCCTTCTCTTCATTTCAGGACCTGGTGACTTTCTCCGTCAAGGACGGTAAGCTCTATGTTAAAATAGAAAACCTTTTACATTTTGAGAAAATGTCATCCCCTAAATGCACCTATGTCATCTCCACAAAACCTATGTTATCTCCAACACCTATGTCATCCCCACAAGACCTATGTCATCCCCACAAGACCTATGTCATCCCCACAACACCTATGTCATCCCCACAACACCTATGTCATCCCCACAACACCTATGTTATCTCCAACACCTATGTCATCTCCAACACCTATGTCACCTCCATAATCTGTCATCCCCACAACACCTATGTCATCCCCATAACCTATGTCATCCCCAACACCTATGTCATCACCCTAACATGTGTGGGGTGCTGATGTGTTCTCAGGGCAGTACGACGCCCGCTCCAGGGTTCTGATCCGCCACGTCTCCTGCCTGCTCCGGGTGCCTCCTCGGCGGCTGGAGGAGTTCGAGGAGACGCTGGGGGAGACGCTGATGGAGGGAGGAGAGGAGAGCGAGTAAGAGATGGAGGGATGGCTCCATGGCTGAATGGATGGATGGATGAATGGGGCCTGATGGATGGATGGCTGGGTGGGTGGGTAGATTACTAGGATGGATGTATAAATGCGGCAGATTGATGAATGATTGAATGGATCGATGGATGGGACATGATGGGTGAGCGGGTGAGTGGATGGATTGGAAGGATACGGGAAATGGTGGTGTGAGAGGGTGAGGGTATCTCCAAAATACATCACAATATTTCTCAAACAAATTCCACAGAATTGGTCATTCTACAATACAATGGAGAAAGAGAGGTTAGTCATGTAGATAAGAGGAGCATGCAAGTGCCCATCTCCGGCTCCTCTCACACTAAATCTCTAATCAGATCAGCAATGTGGACCACCGCTTTCTATAACCACCCATACCTAATTTAAGCTTTGTCACAGTTTTGCGATAAGAAACGTCCAAGTCTAGACACATATCAGCAGTCCCGTATCAATATGAAGGTGATGTATTGCCCAGATCGGCCCCTAAATAACCTGGGACATGTGGTAAGAGTCTGGGAGAGGAGAAGTGGTTGTTTGTCTGTATCTTCCACTGATTGTCGTGTGTGTGTGTGTGTGTGTGTCTCTTCATGTGGCTGCCCAATGTAGGACGCCCTTCAACCGTAAGTCGTTTTTGTTTCCTCGGTTGAAATGTGCCTGCATGTCGTCCCACATTACCACAGCTCACAGGGCCGTCTTAGGGCGCACCGTTTCTTCTTTGTGTCTCGTTTGTGTTTTCCTTGTGTGCTTGTACCCCAAACCCCCCCCCCCCCCACCCTGAACAACAGCGACGGCTCCCTTTACACCTCCCCCGCATCAACCTTTCGCGAGTACGGCTGAGGTTCTGTCTTAACACAAAGGCGACCAAGCGCACGTCCGGAGCTTGGCCTTAGGTTTTCGGGTGACGGGCTGGGAGCGAGCAGCCTCCCTTGGGTTGGCCGGTCGTCGGCGCGAGCCTCTGCTCTGGGCAGGCGTGGCCCCCGGAGATGCCAGGGGCTTTCCTGCGCTCACAACCAGTTCCGTCTCGCTCTCTGCCACGCATTAGGGAGGAGTCCTCGCGCCGCAAGAGGAAGGAGAGAGGACGCAAGCTGAGGCGCTACCTCCTGATTGGCCTGGCCACCGTGGGCGGAGGCACCGTGATTGGTCAGTGGGGGTTTTCGCCGGTTTCACGTATTCCCATCTGAGCCACACTTGATCCCGCTGACACGTGGCGTTTTACACAGACCCAGTGAACGTCTGTTTTAAAGGGCACAGCTTGGCTTGGTATCTTTTAATATCCTGCACACGTTTATATTAACGCACCCACGGGACAAATATGGACAGCGACATTATTTACAGTATTGTGACTCACTATCTGTATGTAGACCGATAATGAGTCACAAATAGGTGGTACTGTGAGTTAATATTAACAATACGCTGTTGAATCCGTTACGATGAACCAGTTTTAGACGGATGACGTTGTTTCCCTCCCTCGTGTTTTCGTTGTTTTTCCTGTAGACGTTAACGCACTTTCCAGAGGTTTTAAAGTAGCTCCACAAAGCATGTGTAGTGTCACCAGCATGGTTAGTGGCCGGTAGTTAGTGGCCGGTAGTCAGTGGCCGGTAGTCAGTGGCCGGTAGTCAGTGGCCGGTAGTCAGTGGCCGGTAGTCAGTGGCCGGTAGTCAGTGGCCGGTAGTCAGTGGCCGGTAGTCAGTGGCCGGTAGTCAGTGGCCGGTAGTCAGTGGCCGGTAGTCAGTGGCCGGTAGTCAGTGGCCGGTAGTCAGTGGCCGGTAGTCAGTGGCCGGTAGTCAGTGGCCGGTAGTCAGTGGCCGGTAGTCAGTGACCGGTAGTCAGTGGCCGGTAGTTAGTGCGGTAGCGAGCCGTCCCCGGTCTTGTTCCTAAGAGCTGAACCCTGTCCGCTGTCCCCTGCCAGGTGTGACCGGGGGGCTGGCGGCGCCCCTGGTGGCGGCGGGAGCTAGTGCGGTGCTGGGCGCCGGAGGGGTGGCTGCGCTGGGCTCGGCCACCGGCATCGTCATCATGGGCTCCCTGTTTGGGGCCGCCGGGGCAGGACTGACCGGTAAGTCTGGGGGGCGGGACTGACCGGTAAGTCTGGGGGGCGGGACTGACCGGTAAGTCTGGTGTGAGGGACTGACTGGTAGGACTGGTGTGAGGGACTGACTGGTAGGACTGGGGGGCGGGACTGACTGGTAGGACTGGTGTGAGGGACTGACTGGTAGGACTGGTGTGAGGGACTGACTGGTAGGACTGGTGTGAGGGACTGACTGGTAGGACTGGTGTGAGGGACTGACTGGTAGGACTGGTGTGAGGGACTGACTGGTAAGTCTGGGGGGCGGGACTGACTGGTAGGACTGGTGTGAGGGACTGACTGGTAGGACTGGTGTGAGGGACTGACTGGTGTGTGGGACTGACCAGTAAGTCTGGTGTGAGGAACTGACTGGTTAGTCTGGGAGGCAGGCCTGACTGGTAGGACTGGTGTGAGGGACTGACTGGTTAGTCTGTGTGGGGCTGCTGTCACTGTAGATGAAATACGTGTTGGAGATGACATAGACTTTAGAGGGATGATAAACATGTTGGAGATGACATAGACTTTAGAGGGATGATAAACATGTTGGAGATGACATAGACTTTAGAGGGATGATAAACATGTTATGGGGATGACTTGGGTGTTGGAGATGACAAAGCTTTTGGGTGGTACGAAAACGACATACGTGTTGGCGAGGACAACCGTGTTGGGGGATGACTGCAGGTGGAGCAGGTCTACTGGAGTCCTGGAGGGAGGGTTGTTGGTTTGAATCCCAGCTGATGTAAGGAGTGTGGAGGAGGCACTTGAGTTAACCGCTCTGGAACAGCAGGGTTGACTCTGGCAAATGTGTGGGTGACTGTAAACCATTAGCTGTAGAGTGCTGAGAATGCCACAGTGGGTTTGAAAAGCACTTCATGAACGCAGCCCATTTACTTTATGTTGGTTGTGATGATGTCCCTGAAGTGAGGTCCCTTAAGCCTCTACTCTGTCTCTCTCACTGCCTCTCTCTCACTGCCTCTCTGTCTCTCTCTCTCACTGTCTCTCTGTCTCTCTCTCTCTCTCTCTCACTGCCTCTCTCTCTCTGTTTCTCTCTCTCTGTCTCTCTCTCTCTCTCTCACTGCCTCTCTCTGTCTCTCTCTCTGCCTCTGTCTCTCTCTCTCTCTCACTGCCTCTCTCTGTCTCTCTCTGCCTCTCTGTCTCTCTCTCTCTCTCAATGCCTCTATCTCTCTCACTGCCTCTCTGTGTCTCTCTCTCTCAATGCCTCTCTCTCTCTCTCTCTCTCTCTCTCAATGCCTGTCTCTCTCTCTCTCACTGCCTCTCTGTGTCTCTCTCTCTGTGTGTGTGTGTCTCTCTCTCTCTCAATGCACTCTCTCTCTCAGTGCACTCTCTCTGTCTCACTGCCTCTCCCGTTCTCCCTCTGTGCTCTTGTCCAGTATATTGTGTAATCAACTCAACCTTGTGTTTTCTGCTCTCTGTCTGCAGGCTATAAGATGAACAAGTGCATCGGTGCGATCGAGGAGTTTGAGTTCCTGCCTCTCAGCTCAGGGAAACACCTCCACTTGACCATAGCAGTGACTGGCTGGCTCTGTGGCGGCAAGTTCAGTAAGTCCATCTCTCGCCACCAGCTGTGGTAGGCTCAGGGCTGGTCAGTAGGCCTTCCTTAAATCCGCTGTGCGTAAGATTCAAGAGTTGTCAAGAGAGGGAGAGAGAGCGGAAAATAGCGGCAAGATTTTGAAACTAAACAACCCAGAAAAATGTCCCCTCCCTCCCTATGTTTCTCCCCCATTGAGAAGTGACGTGTTCACACACCTGTGATTGACAGGCAAGATGGATTCCCATCAGGGAACCAATCCGGGAAGAAGTAGGCTATAAGCCAATTAAGACCGCTCCCGGCTGATTTCTGACCAATCAGGGCTTCTCTCCCGGCTCAGGCCACAGATATTCTCACAGTGCATTTCACTTACTGATAGCTGATGTTTGGCCTTGGAATTTCTAACGAATGGCACACAAATAATAGCTCTTGAATCGTACCTTTTAATTGTATATATTTACTGTCAGTAGCCGTACGGCATCTACATACACACCGGGATAAACACTCATCCACTTACCACTTCCACTTGGGTGCAATCGAATCCCTTGTGTCCGAATCCTAGTATACCTTTGCTGTGGTCCAGCAAAACAAACCACTTTTGCACAGACCAAAGGTAATTGCTGTTGTTGTCAGCGTGAACACAGGTGCCCTCTTTCAAATACTCTTTGCCACAAACCACTTTAGCCACAAGTGGAGCTCCGTCCCTTCATCACAAATGGACCCCAGTCCCATCCCCTACAAACTACCTCCTCTCCCTCCATCTCCTCCTCTCCCAGCTCCTCTTCTCCTCCTTCCCCCCCAAACCAACCACCTCCTCCCCCAACTCACCTTCATCACATTTATAAAAAAAAAATGACATAACTTTCTATTTATATTTGATAGGTTTTCTTACTCTTGTACTGTTGCCATTGTACAGTGCCTTTTGACTGTTTGGAAAATAAATTAAAAAAAACGGTCAATGCAAATACAATGATCTCCTCCTCCTCCTCCAGGTTCCTTCCAGGCTCCGTGGAGCAGCCTGGGGGAGTGTGGGGAGCAGTACTGCCTGGTGTGGGAGTCCCGCTTCCTCAGAGACCTGGGCTCGGCCATGGCCTCCATGCTGGACGGGCTGGTGGGCATGGTGGCCCAGGAGGCTCTGAAGTACACCATCCTGTCTGGTGGGTGGAGCTGAGGCCACGCTACGCAACGAGGCGCTAATGGTTAGGGTGTCAAACTAATAGCATAAAATATGCTACTATGTTACGCTACAATAATACGCCACAATGCCGTGCCAACATAAAACGCTACAATGTCACGCTACAATGTTAATGTCACGCTACAATGTTAATGTCACGCTACAATGTTAATGTCACGCTACAATGTTAATGTCACGCTACAATGTCACGCTACAATGTTAATGTCACGCTACAATGTCATGCTACAATGTTAATGTCACACTACAATGATACGCTACAATGTTAATGTCACGCTACAATGATACGCTACAATGTTACTGTCACACTACAATGATACGCTACAATGTTAATGTCACGCTACAATGATACGCTACAATGTTAATGTCACGCTACAATGATACGCTACAATGTTAATGTCACGCTACAATGTCACGCTACAATGTTAATGTCACGCTACAATGATACGCTACAATGTTAATGTCACGCTACAATGTCACGCTACAATGTTAATGTCACGCTACAATGATACGCTACAGTCTTATGCAAAAACGTCACGCTACGATGCTACGCTACGATGTTGCGCCGTAAAGCCCAGGTCTCACCCGGTAACCGTGTCACCTGAGCAGGCATCGTGACGGCCCTGACCTGGCCGGCCTGGCTGCTGGCGGCCGCGAGCGTCATCGACCACCCGTGGTGCGTGTGTCTGAGCCGCTCGGCCGAGGTGGGCAAGCACCTGGCCCAGGTGCTGAGGAGCAGACGGCAGGTAGACCGCCCCTTGTTGGATTTGAGTTATTCTGGACACATTAGGTCATTGCAGTGCTTGAGCAGTGCAAAGGCCCGGAGAATAACGCACAAACACAACAGTGTGCACTTACTTTGCACGCCGTTGCGGTTGCCCCCTCAGACACACCGAAAGGTAACCCACCCGTACTACCTTGACCCAGAGACCCTGCATTCATTTAAGGCCTTGTTATAATGAGAGAGCACAGGTCAGCCTGCGAAGGCTGCGTCCTTGTTACATCAGTGCGGAGCGACTCTGTGTGTGTGTGTGTGTGTGTGTGTGTGTGTGTGTGTGTGTGTGTGTGTGTGTGTGTGTGTGTGTGTGTGTGTGTGTGTGTGTGTGTGTGTGTGTGTGTGTGCACGGCGCTTCCAGAGATGGATTAGCTTTCTGGTTTACCCTTGGACCAGGAGGAGATACCCTGTAGCTATAGGCTGCTAACATCCCTAGTAGTGAACTGTGGAAACTGAAACTACGTCGCCTGTGCTCACGCCAGCTAGCACGGCAACCGGCTGGTTTGAGCGCACGCAAAAAATAGTTTCACCTCAGGCTAATCTTGAGATGTCGTTACCGTTGTTGCCATGGCGCCGATTGCTTTGCTCAGGACAGTGGTGCCTTCGCAAGTCCGCTGGGCTCAAGGCGGGTGAAAGTAGCTGACTTGGTAACGCTCTCTTCGTGTATTTAAAGGGAAAGCGTCCGGTCAGTCTGATCGGCTTCAGTCTCGGGGCCAGAGTCATCTACTACTGCCTGCAGGAGCTGGCCAACGATAAAGGTACGATGAAGGCTTGGCTCCGCCGCCAGGCTGGTGTTTGTGACTGAAACTAATCTCTTTTATGCGAGTCGATTTATTCCGATTTTCATTATGACAATTGACGGCTCGAAAGCATTTAGTCCGTATCATCCGACGGCTTTTAATTCCCCCCAAAAAACTAAATCAATCCTCTTTTAGGTTTTCAGCAAATGTTCATTTTGATATTCGGTCAGTTACTGGGAAGAATACTAAACATATTTCCCATCATTGATAACTCGTAGAAACCCCATCAACCTTGTCTTTGTGATTCCTATGGTTACTCAATTACAATCATCAAAGCCGTGGACTATTGGTGACCAGTCCCTGGTGTGTGCATGTGTGGGGTCCCCCTCCCCCCCCCCCCCCCCAGGCAGTGAAGGTATGGTGGAGGACGTGGTGCTGCTGGGGGCTCCTGTGGACGGGTCGGAGAAGGCCTGGGAGCGGATCACCAGGGTGGTGGCCGGGAAGATCGTCAACGGTTACTGCCGGTAAGCCAGCAGGGGGCGGGGCCTGTTCAGAACCCCAGACCCCCTTCCTGTCCTGCAGGCTCAACTGTGTCACACCAAAAACCCGCATCACAGTTGTCATCTTCCAGCAATGCTACAGTGACGTTGGCCCAACCTGTACCTGCACATGACAGAGATGTAGGCCATCTACATGATGAAAGGGTTAAACCCTTTTTGTTGCCTTTTTCATCTTTTAAATCGAATACAATTGTAATCTTCTCCAACAGCTCGGGTGTGGGGAAGGTTAGTGTACTGGTTAGGGTGTTGACTCCCAGCCTAAAGGTACTGGGTTCAATCCCCAAGTCCACAGCCTACGTGAGGGCGTCCTTATGCCCTTAACCTCCCTGCTCCTTAAGATAAGATAATACTTACTAAATCCTGTGAGGGATATTGGGGTTTTACAGTCGAGGCAGCGTAACAATAAGATAAAAGATAAAGACATACACCTCTGCTTACAGCTATTGGGGTTGGGTGAGTTTAAAGAGAATACATAAACTATATATTAAGGAATATATTAATTACATGTAGCTGAATTCAATGTACATTGCTTTGAATAAAAGCGTCGGCTGAATGACCGAATGGTAAGTAGACACGGCGCGCTTTTGCAGTCACTTGGCTACAAGTCACGCGGGGAGGTAACCCCGTCCTCACGGACACCCCCGTGACTCCTGCAGGGGCGACTGGCTGCTGGGCTTCTTGTACCGCAGCTCTGCGGCCCAGCTCTCCGTGGCGGGACTGCAGCCGGTGGACGTCGACGACCAGCGCGTCATCAATGTGGATCTGTCGTCGGTGGTGAGTCATCTCAGGCCTGGGGGGGGGCGGGGGGGGTTTAAGTGCATTTGAATTGCACCATGCTTGACACGGTGGCTAACGGCAGCTGCACGACAAATTAACTGAACAATGGAAAATGGGACAAACGGCGAAACGCCTTCGTCTGTTATTATCGAGTCACGAGAGCACTTGGAGAGAATTCTCTCTGGGTGGCAAAAACTAAACCACATTTCAGTCACAGCGGATTGGAATACGATTTTATAACATTGATTTAGAAGGCTAATTTAACGGATGAAATAGCTCCTGTTCGATGTAAAAAAAAGAATAGAAAATGTATAACTGTAGCCCTCTAGTCCTCTTCAACATGTTTTCAATGCTGCCCCAATTTCTTTAGAGAGCCTTTTTTTCATATTTCTTTATTACAATAATTGAAGCGCTCTGCAGCTTAACAGAACTGGAGCTGTGTTTTCCTTTTTATTCAATCACGAAATACAAACAAGTGTGACGAATGGCCAGTTAGGAAATGATTAACGCCAAGAGAGCTTCGGTTCCATCCGACCAGAGTCACGTTTAACATGTCAGATCCAACACAGAGTTTAACAAAAGGGCCACTGCTGGTCCGTCTTCAGTTCCCAGTCTGACCTTTTCCCCACGTCCTCTAACGGTGGAATCAGTGTACAATCATGTTCGCGTTTGGATGTTCCTCTCCGAAGCACCATAAGTGTACATCAGGACACGACGCGTAGGAAACAAGAACTTACTTTTTTAACGAAAACCACCGGATGAAGAACCAAACCCCCTGAATTCACGACATTCAAATGTACACCAAAACGTTTTTTTTGTTGTTGTCTTTGACGAGGATCCAAAATAAAAAGGTTCCGTGCGTGTGTTTCCCAGGTCAAAGGTCACCTGGACTACATGAAGCAGATGGACACCATCTTGGTGGCGGTGGGGATGCCGACCCGCGAGGCCCCCGGGGCCTCTGCCTCCTACGGGCCCCTGAACTCCGTCACAATAAGGGAGACGGCGGTGGACCCCCAGCCCCCGAGCGACCGACGTAGCGCCACCGCGGAGAGCGAGAGGGACGGTGGGGGACAGAGGGAGAGGGACGGTGGGGGACAGAGGGAGAGGGACGGTGGGGGACAGAGGGAGAGGGACGGCGGGGGACAGAGGGAGAGGGACGGCGGGGGACAGAGGGAGAGGGACAGCGGGGGACACAGCGAGAGGGACGGTGGGGGACAGAGGGAGACGGACAGCGGGGGACACAGCGAGAGGGAGGGCGGGGGACAGAGGGAGAGGGAGGGCGAGGGACAGAGGGAGAGGGACGGCGGGGGACAGAAGGAGATGGACGGGGGGGAGGAGACTTGCGACGGCTGGGACATCCCTGACATCTCGGATCTGCTGGCGTCCCTCGACGACGACGACGACGATCAGAGTCCCGGGGCCCCCGGCGCCCCGACCGGCCGGCGGGCCCCCGGCAGTCCCGCGGCCGACGGCGAGAAGCTGTCCTGGGGGTGGGACGACGCACCGTGGACCCCTGAGAGCCGACACGGCAAGCGGGCGAACGGAGCGGACGCACCAAACACGTGACGGGAAAACACGCTGCACACGCAGCGGACACACCGGGCCCCCGCCGGCACCGGGCCCCCGCCGCCCCGGGGTGTTCTAACGGAGACCCGTTCATTCAGACCCGAGGCCACTAGGGCTCTGTCAGTCCCTAACGCGCTTGTGTTCTCGGTTGGAACCTGAGCGGCCGTCGTCGTAGCAAACGAGCGATGGAATAGTCTGCTCCCTTTTCTTTTTTTTTTACGGAGGCAGCGCGGCAGGTGCCATCGTCATCCCGGAATATTATCCCATCTGGTGGCTTGGTTGCCATGGTTATCACCACTGCGGTCAGATTTTGTGTGTTTTTTTTTTTTTTCACTCATTTGGCGGCCGTGTTGTCGGTAAGAGGGGGAGATTCAGTCGGGAGGTTTCTAGTAGTTGACGTTCTTAATTTATTCCAAACCAGTGTTTCCCGTTAGTACTGCTTGTTGTACTTACCCCCCCCCCCCCCCCCCCCCCCCCCAAAATGTGAATGTGTGTATTGCGCTGTAACATGCCAGTGTCTAGTCACCAAAGCTAGCCAGTAGCCGGACATTACGTTGATTTAAGAGGTTTTTGAAGTGAATGTAGCGTGAGTGCTATTCCTTGACCCTTTTATTTTCTCCCGTCTTTTATCTTTTTTTTCTTTTTTAAAGACTGGGGATCCAACGACTGAAAGGGGGGGGGGGAAACAAAGCACATGCGAGTTAATCGATCGCAGACTTTTAAACCCGTGGGTGCTTTTACCCAGCCTTAACTGGGTGGAGTGGTTTTGTTTGTTCCTTTTTTGTTTCTAAAAAACAAGCAGATGACAATAACAACAATCAGCCGCTCGCAGATGGAATCGCACCATGTTAATATTTCGGTTGACGTCGTTGTACTTTGACACCGCTACAATAAATAAATAAAAACCTCCCCCCGAGGGAGGGGGGAGGGTGTTGAGACGCGAGCGACTGAGTCAGTGTCATTGGAGGGGCTGTTGGGGAATAAAAAACCACGGCATGTTCTCACTGCAGCCTTTTTCAAATGTTCTCCTACTGATCCTCCCCTGAAACCAGTGGCGGTCAGCTCCTCATCTTCGGACACACCACAACCTCTTCTTCGTCAAACAAAGCAAACCGCGCTCGACGCTCCGACCACAAAGAAGGGAAAAGGACCGATGAGAGAAGTTGTCACCATCCCACATAAAACCCCCCCCCTGCTGTGTCTCTGGATGCCCGGTTGGCACAGGTTCCCTGGTTGGCACCGAGCTGTAGCCACCGTCCGTCTTGGAAGGAGTCGCCCACACACCGCGTCCTGATTGGCTGTCATCTCTTTGACTGCTCCCACCCCCCCCCGCCCCACCCCCGCCCCGCCCCCGCCTCTCAATCCAAAGTGACAGCCGTGTGGTTTGTCGCCCGGGCATCGCTTCGAGGGACGGGCGGCCATTCGAGAGGACGTCCGTCCCCCCTCAGCGCGGCTCCTCAGTCCAGCGCCTCCACCTGATTGGGCAGCAGCAGCAGCGGCGGCAGCCCTATGCCGGCGTGCTCGGCGGCGTCCAGCAGGTTGACGGCGTCGGTGGCGGTGGCGGGCGGGCGTGCGGGGTCCGGGGACGTCGGCGTCGGCGAGGACGGCGGGGAGTCGCCGGCGGCGCGGCGCTCGCCCGAGTTGCGCAGGGAGAGCGAGAGCGCGGCCGAGGGCCTCCGGGGCCAGCGGGGGAAGCAGCAGGGCAGCAGCTTGGCCAGCGCCCGCTTGAAGTCCCGCATGAAGAGGGGGTAGATGATGGGGTTCATGGTGCTGTTGCAGTAGCCCAGCCACGTGATGGCGTCGAAGAGCGCCGGGGGGATGCAGTCGCACACCGCCTGAGGTGGGGGGGGGGGGGAGGGACACGAGGAGGACAGGGGGAGAGGAGGGACACGAGGAGGAAGGGGGGGGAGGAGGGACACGAGGAGGAAGGGGGGAGAGGAGGAAGGGGGGAGAGGAGGGACACGAGGAGGACAGGGGGAGAGGAGGGACACGAGGACAGGGGGAGAGGAGGGACACGAGGAGGACAGGGGGAGAGGAGGGACACGAGGAGGAAGGGGGGAGACGAGGACAGGGAGAGGAGGGACACGAGGACGGGGGGAGAGGAGGGACACGAGGACGGGGGGAGAGAGAGAGCCGTGCGTCAACGTTTCATCTCCTTTATCGTCACCTCCCATGTGGTGTTTCTCCACCATGGGGTCGCGGCCCTGCTTAGGGTCACCTGATATGCGAATGGGGGGGGGGGGGGGGGGGGGGGGGGGGGGGGGGGGGGGGGGGGGGGGGTGTCACAGGAGATGTTCAATTCGTTTTTATTTTAAAGTATTTCAAAGGTTTGAGAGGACCTAGAAATGGGGTCACGGGGCGATATAGGGGAGGGTCCCCTGATTTCGGGTGTCCTAGGAATTCAACCTGAACTTTGTAATGCGCTCACGGACTTCCTTTCACCGCACTACGCTTGGCGTCCTATGGCTCGTCTGTCAACTTTGTGCCTTTTTAGTTCTCATAGTAACCGTTACCGTGGCAGCCCGACCGCCAGAAATGAATGTTCGAATAAGTCACGCTCGTAACCTAATTGTGGTAGCGACAAAAGAAAAAGAAAATAAAAGCCCCTTTCTTGACCTGTCGTGCAGTTCCCACTGGTTACGTCTCGTGTCCACGTGACGCAGGTGAGGCCTGCTCTCGCTCCATCTAAAAGGACGCAAGGAGACGCGAGCTGGAGGTGGAGGGGGAGGAGACAGCTGTTAAAGTAGAGGTTCCAGTGCTATCAAGGAGAGGGGGAGGAGGGGGGGGGGGGTGTGTTCACAAGCCACATTGAGTGTGAAAGAGAAAGCAGATCCTCAGTCGAGACTGCGTTCTCCATTCAGCAGGGGGCGTGGTGTGTGTGTGTGTGGGGGGGGGGGGGGGGGGGTGCGCAAATGGAAATGACTGCATTACTGAGAGCTAGCGAGCAGAACAAGTGCCATTACCAATTTAGATTAGCCCCGTTTCAAAGAAATGGATTTACTTTTGGAGTGGGCTTTGCTCCTCTTTCCACGATTAATAGACGGACGGTGTGTGTGTGTGTGTGTGTGTGTGTGTGTGTGTGTGTGTGTGTGTGTGTGTGTGTGTGTGTGTGTGTGTGTGTGTGTGTGTGTGTGTGTGTGTGTGTGTGTGTGTGTGTGTGTGTGTGTGTGTGTGTGTGTGTGTGTGTGTGTTTTCTCTATGTATAGATTGATCAAGTTGTTGGATCGTCTGGTTTGGTACCAAGTCTAATTAAATCAAAATTGGACTGCGCGGTTGTATAAATGGAGACGTGTTGTTTTCCCTGTGAGTCGCCTGGGCAGAGCTGTGACGCTGGGCCTGGCCAAGGCACAAATAGGGTGGTCCCCCCCCCCCCCCCCCCCCCCAACGCACACACACACACACACGTCCTCCACAGTCCTTAGCTATGCCTTTTGTTAGTGGTAATGTCATTCCACTTTCGCACAACGACACACAAACGGAAATCTAAAATCTAAACTGAGCAGCCGGTCCACGGATTCCCTGGAGGAGGATAGAGATCTTCCATAGAATAGTTGAATAGGAACATCTGTGGGCACTTATTTAATGCAACCAAAGTCTAACGCTAATTAAAAACACTTCCTATTTGTTGTACAAATGGGAGATACAAAGGCTAAATTCAACAATGCTCATAATACAGATTCAGTAGCCTACATATTGCACTATTTATTTTAATACCTTAGTTACCTTGTCTTTTAAACTCTTAATTGTGTATATATATATATATATATGTGTATATGTAGTATATATATATATGTGTATGTGTATATATGTATATGTGTGTGTATATATATATGTGTGTATGTATATATATACACATATACAATTAGAGTTAAAAAGAAATGATGATAATAAACGAATTGTGTATATATATATATATATTAAAAAATTTAAAAAAATATTTTACATGCGACTATCCCCCATGCCGCTACTATGAAACGGTCGACCCCATGACCCCCAGGCTCCGGTCCCAGAGCCGTCTTGCCCCATACACTGACCTCGGCCATGTTGGTGACGAAGAAGGGCAGCCAGGCGCCGAAGAACAGCCCCAGGAGGACCCCCAGCGTCAGGCTGGCCTTCAGGGCCCGGCGCCCCTGCCGGTGGGCCAGACGCCGCTCGCTGTTCACCGACAGCTAGGGTGCACCGGGGGTCAGAGGTTAAAGGTAAGGGGTTAGGGGTGATCACGAAAAAGTACAGTGGTTTTCAGTGTGCGGCGTCCGATAACCCAGTGTGTAGTGGGATGGCCATAATCCTTTTTTTTTTTTGATGACCATTTTCATATAATCGTGACGCTTGAGGGCTGGAAAGACGGAATTAATGGTTAAAATATTTGGTGGGTCACGGCATAAAAAAGCGAATACAGGGGGGGGGGGGGGGTCCCCAAACGGTTTCACGCCCAGGGGTGAACCCCCTGGGGAGGGACTTTGTGAGGCCCAAGACCAGTCAAACGCAGGGAGGGTTCTTTAAATGTTGTAATTTGATGTTGACTATATTTGTCAGTTGTTTTTTTTTTTACTCTTGTATTTTATATCTTTGGGTATCGAGAATGAATAAATGTCTTATTTGTATACGAACTGTTAAATATTTTGTGCAGTAAAGTAAGCGTCAAACGTATAATTAACATTTCATCAATACAACATTCCTCTTTTCAGTCTTCAAACATAGTAAGGATCGGAATAACGGATGCAGGCTATATATTATATATATTTTAAATGAATACAGATTCAATACACAGCGGAAGAAGTATAACCTTTTCTAGTCCTCTATATTTGACATTCTTCTCAGGTAAAAGTACGTTTGATCTATTTCTAAGGACCAAAGTGAGCTTCTTCAAGACCTTGTGTTTTGGTGATACTTGTTCACGTGGGAACGTCGCACCCCAGTTCAAGAACCCGGACACCACCAGTTAACCTTTAACCCCCATCGCATTTTTACCGTGGGTTCTGAGACAGGATGTCGTTTTAGTGACAACGTGAAGACGTTTCACCAAAGAACAAAGATCATTCACCGGGACATGCGCACTAAGGGCAGGTGTTGGGTGGGTTCAAACAACGCGGGTGTGTGTGGAAGCAGACGCACAACAATGTACAAAGTTGGACGGGGGGGGGGGGGGGGGGGGGGGGTCGCAGCTTGGGTTTTTCAGACCTAAAAAAAGGGGGGGGGGGGGGGGTCACGATCCAGAAAACCGTTTGGAGCCACTTCCTCTAACCCCGAGTGAGTTCCGGCTCTACAGGGGGTGTGTGTGTGTGTGTGTCTGTGTGTGCGTGTGCGTGTGTGTGTGTGTGTGGTTGGTTGGTGGGAGTCTGACCTCGGAGCCCTGTGTGTCCCTGTAGGAGCCCCTGATGGAGGAGTGTGTGTTGTTCCAAACCGCTAATATCTACAAAGAATACAGGCTGTAGTTTTAATGAGGGCTTCGCGATTAAGCTTTTAATTACTTTCCCTCGTTTGTTTCTTATCTCAACCCTCAGCCCTTAATTAACCATCACACTCCAGTGTGTTTCTAATTTATTCAAAAGCCTGCGTGTGCACAAGTGTGCGCCTCAAATGCTGTGCTTTTGATTGAAAAGACCTATCCCCCCCCACCCACCCACCCACCCACCCACCCCCCCAACACACATTATCTCGATTCCCTTTGTTTATGATTTATCAAGAAAAGACCAAATAGATAGAGATAGATAAAGTGATTACTTTAAAATGAGGAAAAGAGGAACCGTGTGTCACTTATTGTCTGCAACTCGCTCTCTCTCATCCCATGGAGCCATCAACTCTTTATTTCCCTTTCCTGAATTTCAATGAGAACCTCTGAAAGAGGATTTGAATTGATTTTATGACGCGTCGTAAGGGCCAACTGTCGAAAGCTGTTGAAGTAGGGCTAACAGCACCAAAACATACAGACATACATAAATTAAGCAATACAACCTTGCAGTGACACCCGGTTCCATTCCAGCCTGCAGCTCTATGCTACATGCCATGATCTCGCTCTCTTTCAACCCACTTTCCTGTCCCTAAAGGCACAAAGGCCCATAGAAATATCTATAAATATGATTGAATGCTTCTCATTCGTTCACGCTAGACTAATCAGACGGAGCCTATTATCACTCCGCCCTTATCCCCGTCCTCTGGCGTTATCTTCTCCTGGGCGGCTCCTAGCATGCCTGATTTACCGCCCTGATCCTCTGATGTCACCCATAGCGGTTGTGATGTCACCCATAGCGGTTGTGATGTCACTCTTAGCGGTTGTGATGTCACCCATAGCGGTTGTGATGTCACTCTTAGCGGTTGTGATGTCACCCATAGCGGTTGTGATGTCACCCATAGCGGTTGTGATGTCACTCTTAGCGGTTGTGATGTCACCCAAAGCGGTTGTGATGTCACTCTTAGCGGTTGTGATGTCACTCTTACCGGCGCGCTGCACGACACGGTGGGCTCCTGGTGGCTGTAGTCGTCCCCTTCCTGCTGCTGCGCCGCGGGGACCCCGGCTCCGGGGACCCCGGCTCCGGGGACCCCGGCTCCGGGGGCCCCGGCTCCGGGGCCCGGGGACGCGAGGCGGGACGGAACCCCCTGGTACTGGTGGGGCAGGGGGGGGTGGCTGAGGGCCGCCACCCTGCGGGCCTGGCGCCGCGCGACCAGCAGGATGCGGCAGTACGTGAAGCAGATGGCGCTGGACGGCAGGAAGAAGGTGAGCACCGACGCCACCAGCGCGAAGGGCAGCGTGACCTGCAGCCGGCACTGGAAGGACTGGCCCCCGGAGGGCGACCGCTGGAAGTAGGAGGGCGGGTACAGCAAGCTGACGTTCCCTCCGTCGCCTCCGCCGCTAAGAACCCCGTGCGTTAGCGGGTGGTGTCCACCACCCCCTCCTCCTCCTCCTCCTCCCCCTCCTCCTCCCCCTCCTCCCCCCCCGTGGCCCAGGCTGTGCCACCTCATCTCGATGGGCAGGAAGGAGGCGAGCGCGGCCAGGCCCCAGGCGGCGCCCACCAGCAGCAGCGCCCGCGGCGGGGTCATGCGCTGCTTGTAGCGCAGCGGGGAGATGATGAGCAGGTAGCGGTCCAGGCTGATGACGCACAGGTTGAGGATGGACGCGCTGCAGCACATCACGTCGAAGCACAGCCACACGGGGCAGAAGGCGGGCCACAGCACCCAGGCGCCGCACAGCACGTTGAGCATGGCGGGCGGCATCACCACCAGCGCCACCATCAGGTCGGACAGGAACAGCGACACCAGGAAGCAGTTGGAGGTGCAGCGGAGCGAGCGGTGCGCCAGCACCAGCGCGATCAGCAGCACGTTGCCGCACGCCGTCACCAGGATGATGACCGTCAGCATGGAGGCCAGCAGCCAGGGGCCGCTGCCGGTGATGCCCCAGGCGCCGCCGCCGCCGCCCACGCCCACGGAGGGCGGGAAGCTGGCGTTCTGGCTCTCTAGCGGGCGGATGGCGTCCATGCCTGGCCTGGGGCTGTCCGAGCCTAGCAGGAAGGAGGATGAGGAGAGACAGCTACGGCGGCAATCAGGTGTCAAAGTTTGGGCATGGGGGAGAGGGGGGAGGGGGGGGGAGTCGCCCTCCACAGGGGGTGTCCCTCGTCCTGACACCGCTTCCTCGTCTCTTTGAGGGGAGACGAGAGGAACCAGCATCAGATGTTACAGCGGAGAGAGAGAGAGAGATGGAGACACAGAGAGAGAGAAAGAGAGAGAGAGAGAGAGAGAGAAAGCGAGAGACAAAGAGTGAGAGAGACGGCGAGAAAGAGAGTCGGCGCTCTCTCCCAGGGTGACCGTACTAAACAGAGGCCACGGGGTTCTTGTTGTAGCGAGAAGTCCCAGCATCTTCCTCCTCCTCACCGGGGTTAACAGATCTGCTCTCCATGACACACTCTCGCAGTCGTCTCACTCTCTCCCGGGAGTGAGAAGCCTTCAGGCGCTGTTGTCGTCGTCGTCGCCGCCGCCTCCTCCTCCTCCTCTCCCCCCCCCCCAGGCGTTGGGAACTATCTCCGTCGCCCCATGCTGCCGGCCGGGTCCCTGCCTGCGCTGCTCCTCACGGCCGGAGAGACACTGAGGCGTTCAGCAGCTCACTGGGGGCTTTCAGAGCGGCGTGTCACCGCTACGACACCCACCCAGGGGGAGGGCCCAGCGACGAGGTGGGCTGCTCCCATTTAAGCAGGACTGAGCGGTGATGGATGGAGGGAGGGGGGGGAGGGGGGAATGAAAGGTGTGTGAGAGAGAGAGAGAGAGAGAGAGAGACAGACAGACAGACAGAGACAGAGAGGCATTGAGAGAGAGAGACAGAGAGGCAGTTAGAGAGAGAGAGAGAGAGAGAGAGAGAGACAGAGAGGCAGTTAGAGAGAGAGAGAGAGAGAGAGAGAGAGAGAGAGAGAGAGAGAGAGAGAGAGAGAGAGAGAGAGAGAGAGAGATGAAAGGAGAGAGAATAACTAGGGGAATATGGAGATGGAATGTGAAAGAGGGAGTGAGAGAGAAACATCCCAGAATATGCACAGAACACGGCACAAAGTGCCCGCGCTCTCATAAGATCTTTATTTCACCAGCTTCTGAAGGTCCTCCAGAGCTCCAGGGATTCTTTTAGTTTCTTTAGGAGGCTAGAACGTGTTCCCCCCCCCCCCCCCCCCTCTCCCTCCCCCCCTCCTGAAAACACACGTCGGTGACTCCGTCGCACACACGGTGAAGGGCAGAGCAAGGAGACGAGGTACAACCACAACCAAACCCCTGCCGACGACAAACGACAAGGAAGAGGGGTCCGACGTCGCCATGGTCGGGAGCTATGGCGACTCGTGCGCGGCGCTCGCCTTAATCCCCGCGGCGGCCACTCCAGCCATCTCTCCCTCCTCAAGACGCGCGGGGGTGCTTCGAGGCGTCAAGCCGCTAATGCATGCACACGCACGTACGTACCCGTCCAAGAAACGCTAACGCCTCATCGCGGAACCGTGGCGTGGGCGATGCTTCCCTTCCCTCCTGTGATCAGGGGGCCCCACTCGGAAACGGGTGGCGAGCCGCCAGAGGTGTTGCAGTGAAAAAATGGTATGAATAGACTTTGTTTGGAGGCAGCTCACCTGGTGGAGCCGGGGACGAGCTGACCGACCAGCCCGCACTCCCACTTCTCGGATGGTTCAAATCGAACACAATGATTTAATGATGATTTAGTTTGTGTATTTTTTGTTCACGTGGGTGGCTTTTTAGTCGAGCCTTTTTCAAGGCTGAACACGGAAATGGGGGTTTTTGAAATACAAAGAGTGGACCAATGAACCAAGACTGAACGTGCGTCACGGCGACCTGTTAATTATGGAGTTCATTTAAAAGCGCGGTTGTTTTGTGAAGCAACCAATTAGTCCACTTTCCACTTGACACACAAGACACCGACCGACATAATTAACACTTAGGCCTGGCTTCCAAATAAACACAACGAGACGACTTCCCTTGGGTCTTCATGGCTGGTTTATTAGAGAAATACAGGCTGTGTCCGGGGCAGGCGTGAACAAGTGAGAGGGGAGGAGTCGTCAAACAAGAGACACACGGCGCTTTCTGGACAACAGTGCAAATGGTTTACATCCCGGACGAAATATTGCAATTACAACAATTTCAAAATAAATCTAAACTACTGAAATCTGTCCCTCGATGGCACCCTTCTACTGTTCCTGCCGAGGGAGACAAAGCAGAAAGCAGAATTAGTGGTTATGATCATGCTACGGATTAGCTCTCATAGTGCCAGTGTGGCGTTAGCATTTGGCGGCATTGGAATCGCATTGGAGACCAACCTTCACGCTTCCCTGCAACACATAATGTGATCTCAAGTCATTCTGACAGTTGGAAGCTGCCATGCCAAGTCCTGTCCCCACGCCAAACGAAATGGGCCATGTGCGTCCTGAAAAACACATTTGAGCCACCGTTAATTCATGCCCGTGGTCATATCCAAACACAGCATTTTACAATGGGGCTCTTATTTTACCACCAGGGGTGGGAGGCTGATTAGTCATTACTAAATCTAGGGGGCCACTGCACCTGCCTTCAAATGGGTCCACCTGTGCCCTAATATAGCGCACTATAGGTGTCACCATTTTGTAGCGTAGCCCCGAAATGTGAGTGTACAAATCTGGTGCCCTACATAGTGCACTACCCATAATGCACCGTAAAAGAAGGGTACACCTGATGTACACTTATTTCTGCCCTGTATCCCATGATGCATAGCGGTTTTCTTTGAAACGGTCCAGTACACAGGTGGTACAATGGGGTCCCTTTGAGATGAACAGAGAACATGCACCACGGTGTGTTGAAATCAGTGTATGCGTAACTGACCAATGAAGGTAACCATTTCTTTAATGGTTGAATTGACATTCATTGTATTGACGTCCACTGTCGATAAATGCATTGTAGTAGGTATGGTTAAATGTAAAAGCATTAAAAACGTATGATGTTGTTCAGGTTTATTGATGAAATGTCTCATCACCACTGCCGTGACAGCTGGGCCAATAAACACCACTGCGTGGTGCTACACCCCCTGCATGCTTTGATTCAATAAACGATCAAACCCTACTGGGACTTACTTTTGAAGAACACGACGGAAAACACGATTCCTAACCCCAGACCAGCACCTGAAACAGGAGACACACACCTCGTAGCAGAGACAATTCCGCAATTCAATTTGTCTTGCGCACGAATGCGGCGGAATAGTGTCTTTCCGCACACTTTCGTGGTCCTCTCAAAAGGGTGCACAATACTGCACAGCACAGTAAGTCAATAAAGTAAGTCAATACGGTAACACAATACAGTAACACAGTACTATCGTCCTACAACACAAGTCATTTACTCTGTATGGCTACGGTAGTGAGTCCTGCACGGGGACATTAGAAAAGCATAATGCACCGGGTGTATGTCATGCAGGTGCGTTAAAACACCGCTTACGCAGTCTCATACAGCGTGGGGGAACCACACTGTATGAGACTGTGTAAGCGGCGTTTGACATTTGGATGAGCCGTTCCCACTTCATTTCTGATAGCGCCTTGAGGTGGAGGGTTTATAACGCAGTCAGGCAGCCGTCACCCTGGAGGAGTTGTGGGTTGTAATGAGAAGGATAAATGCTAACAACGCTCACCAAATGGGTTCCAGGTCAGGGCTGACAACCTAATTGATTTATTTTGAATAACCTTCCTTTACAAAACCTCGGAGCTAGTCGTTGACTTTAGCTAGCCACCTAGCTTCTCGCTAAAGTCAATGACGGGGCATGCCTTTTCAAATGAAAGCTACATCAATAAGACTTCCGCAAAACATGTTGTCTGGATGAGTAGAATCTGGACTATTTACCGATTTTCACGGCACCATCAGCGAGGCATCGGTCCCATTTTTTCCCAAGCTCCTTCTCAGACATATTTGCAATGGCTTGACTGACTACAAATGTCAAATGTAGCTCAATGAACTTGCCACCAGCTAACATCTCGCGATGCTTGGATTGGTAAAATAAGCTGCACAATGTCGCCATCTCGCGATAGATGGTAAAATGCAAATTTTTCCATGTAGATGAAATGCACATTAAACCACTACTTCAGGCAGTCTTTCATACACAAACTTTATTTTGACACAAATGTATACATTTTCATGAAGTCATACAGAATATTAACCTCATTACCAATTACCTGAGCTGATTGAATACCACTACATAATGTCCAAATGTCTGTTGCTTATCTGACAAAGACTTAAAACGTTGACACCTCCATAAATTATTCAAAACCATGTTGACACCCCCCACATCCTAATCTGACAAAAAGTATCTAAAATGTTACACAGACATTATTAAAGACGTTTATGTGAAATACATGTAATTTGTACAAAATTGTAGCCTACATTTAACAAAATATATCCAACAAGACGCAATATAGATTTCCATACAAATAATCAGTACAGTCACATGAAACCGACAGAGAAGTGAAACAGCCACAGATGATAAGGCTAGCGTTTAAATAAAAAAGGCATTCCCTTTCCTACACTTTCTCTACAACACTGGGAGCTTCAGGGTTACAATAGGACGTCTTGTCCACCAACAGCACACTTGTGTGTCTTTTTGTGCGCGTGAACATAAATGTGGCACAACGGAGGTAGAAACTGTCCTTTAAAAAGAAGCAAACGTTTCTCTTTGGCAAAAACTAAAATATAGGATGATCCACATGTGTTTTTTCCCCCCATGTTTCCCATCGCTGGTGTCAATCGCTAGCTTAGCTTCGTTTCGCTAAGGCCCCCCCCCCTCCCCCTCCCCCACGCCCCAACTCCAACCCCCGATCTGGGATCCTCACGCAGTCTCAACATACATACATACAGATTGATAATACACATCAAGTGAGTGAGTCACAGTCATCGTCCAGTTGGACCGCCGGTAATCCCCAGTACCAGGATGAAACGCCGGGGTTTGCACTGGCGAGGGTTCAGAATGGACCCTTCCTCCCTCCTAGCCCGTGCTGCTCAGTGATTGGCCTCTGCGTCGGAGGGCGGGTCTAGCGGTGCCACGGCAGCAGGCTGGTCGCTGTGCTCTCTCTGGATCTTCACAGAGCTCTTGCTGATCACCAGCAGGTCCCGAAGCTCCTTGTTCTCCATCTGTACAGCATGGAGGACGCCACAGGTGAATCAATATGAACTATACAATAAACATTAATATTGCTTCATTCATCCAGCTGAGCAGCACAGAGGCACTCTACAGTCAGAAGGCCCGGCTCAGTATTAAATATCAAACCATATGCCAAGTGTGCATGTTGCAATTTGGTTAACTTTACCTGAACACTAACCTGAATTTCAAATCAACTAAACTAGTTATTCAGTTTATGTAGACGTCCTTTTAATGCATGCATTCTCCTACACGTTTCCCTAATTTCCCATCTGGGATTAATGCAGGTTGAACTATGTCAGAACTCGAGCGGTCACAACAGCACGCATGCGGTGGAGATCCCTCCTCACCTCCAGCTGGGCCAGTCTCTCCCGCACCGAGCAGTAGTGCTGATCATCCACCTGCACCGCCCGCCTCATCACCTGGCCCATCTCACAGATCCGCTCCAACTGGCCCTGCACCTCCTGCACGGCAAAACCATCACAGCTCAGCACAAGACGGTGAATCGCTTTTCTGCATTTCTCCCTCCTAATTTGTATATATGTTTTAAATACATTTCCTCTCTGCCCTGTTCTAGTCTCCCCCCCTCCCCCCCTCCCAGGGAATCAAAGTTTAATCTGTGTCTCTTTATACAAATATAAATAATACTTACAATAATCCGTATGGACCTGGCTTAGCTTTATCTGCACTACGACAACATTCCCATCTTGGATAACTGAGGCGCATCTATCTCTCTCGGACGATGTGTCCGCCGAACACTATCTTTTCATTCGGTCGAAATGACCACACACGGATCTCCCAACAGGCGTGTAACTCTGGCGTACTTTGGCGTGGTCCTGATGCAGGATGAGCACCGGCTTGGTGTCCAGCTCCTTCCTGCCCATCATCATCTGCAGCATCTGTTTGCGGTAGCGACCCATGATCAACTCCAGTGCGTACTGGTGCTCCTCCAGGGAGAGCCAGAGCTCTGTGAAGCACCGTAGCCAGAACATTGAACGCCACGAAAACACCAGGAACCATGTGCATGAACATCAGCAACAAACCGTCTTAACGTCTGCATAAATGAGCTCAAGTTGAACAAAAGGAAACACGGCGCCAGGTGCTAAACGGGGGCCGTGATGACTGTAGGGGACGGCCGTCGGACCCAATAGTCGAGTTAGCTTAGCCGCTGGCGCTAAAAGGCGGGCAGACGGAAAGAGGCCCCGGTTCCAGTCCCTCTGGTGGACGCTGGCGAGGTACTTAGCATCAGGGCGGGCCTGCCCACTATCGGTGAACACGGCGTGAATAGGACAGAGAGGAG
The DNA here is from genome assembly GCA_026745465.1 of Lota lota. Lineage (NCBI taxonomy): Eukaryota > Metazoa > Chordata > Actinopteri > Gadiformes > Lotidae > Lota > Lota lota. The sequence continues at coordinate 89,106 of JACYXH010000539.1, forward strand.
GGGAGTTTACCTTTGTTCTCCTGCTGAAGGTCTTTGATTTGTGTGTTTTCCTGGGTCAAGAGGACGTGGGGCTTGTACTTGCTCAGCTCCTTTATATCTGAATTCTCAATGGGCTGCAGAAAAGTTGAACAAGAGAGAGAGAGGGGCAAGGTTGGGGGGGTTTAGCTGGGGGCTGTGTTAGACAGAACCCCCAAACTATGGGGGTTCGGCTTGCTCTGATCAACGACCACAGGCTGTGTTGGAGCTACCTTCAGAAGCAGAAAGAGTTATATCGCCAGGTAAGTTTATACATACAAAGGGGTTTTCTCTGTAATGTTGGCCAAGTGAAGGAAAGGAGATGAATAAGAACTAGGAACAAAACCGAATTACAGACCACCAGTGACCAAGGACTTTCCTACACTCAACTGCCACTATCGTGGACCATATCGCTGATCTCTTAACAAAACTGCATTTAAAAAGGAGGCCAACTGTATATGTGTTTACATACTGCACTCTTGGTCAGTTACTATGGTGGAAAGGTTCAAACATGTCTCAGAAACGTCCCTTTACTCCCAATACCGCGCTCATGTAAGCAACCGTACATTGGTATGCAATTACAACAAACCGACTCATTAAATATACACTATGCACAACACATCTCGTTACCTTGTCAGGCAGGGCATGCCCCACCTCTCGCATGCTCCGGACCCTGTGGCTGAGTGCTCCGGACTGGTCGATCAAGCCTTCCGCGGCGTTGTCGTGCTCCTTCAGCCGCTCCAGCAGGGTGCGAGCATCGCCCAGTACCTTCTCCAGGGTGCAGGCCATCGCCCGCCGCCGACACACAACTTCACGGAACGCAACCTTGAATACCGCAAGCGCCCCTCCCTCACCTTCAATGCGACTGCTCCACGACCCCCCTGTTGCATCAAATAACGAACAGAATGCGAGTCGTTTACTGTTTCAAGTCCTGTGCTGATCGATACGGTAACAAATGTCATGTAAAACGGCGGGACGTTATTTGTGTGAAGTGTGGAAACAGCGATAAGATTTGCGCTGAGAATAACTTTGACATCACTTCCGTGTTTCAGTAAAAAGGGGTGCATTCAAGAGGTTACTATTTAAGAAACACTATCAACTAAATAGTGCTATATTGCAATATGAGCGCACAAAGATACCCAAGTCAGGACCTATTCAAGCCAACATGAAGTTGTTAGCGATTGCCAAATTTGTAACATAAGAAACATGCCTCTTGTCTTTTATTGTATGTTTATATTATATATACATATATTTATTACAGACCCCATTATTATCAATGGGGTTGATTAATTGGTAAGGAATATGTCTTATTTTATAGCGATACACTATTTCACTGTACGGTCCCATTAGTTTACTATACTAAAACGTTGACGTCTGCTACGTTGTAGAAAGCGTTCGGGAAAACGTAGCAGAAGGGCGGGGGGTATGGGCGCCATGAAATATCGCGAGCGCACCAGCCCAAATCATTAACCTACGTAATGTGCCGTGCTGCTTCTAGCGGCGCTGGTGACAGTGCTGAAAGCTGTTGGGGTAAGTTTGGACTTATTTCACTAATTCAATACTTAGCAGTCTCCCACAAGTCTAAACACGGTGTTTATACAACGATAGGGACCGTGCTTTAAACTCGAGTTAGCAACTCAATCTGCGACAAAGCCCGAGTGTGCGGAGTCTGGGCCTGGGTGGGGGCAGCGCTGGTTTTTTTCCTCCCTTGTACCATAAATCACCCGAAAACACGGCAAGCATGCTACCCAACCCCGTGCCCTTTCTGCTACCTGCACCCGTCAACGATTCAGCCACCCGGGCGCTGCGAATCGCGTGGATTAAAAACGGGATGATTGCTAACGGATTTGATCACGTTTGTCCCAATTGTTCGTTCAATGACGGACGGAGCCGAAGGGCAGCGGAACCGCACGAAGCGTCGCTGAGCAGCACGAGTTCAGACTGTCGCATTTTCTTTGTTGTCCCGTCACATAATGTGCTGGTTTTTTTTTTTCTGGCCTTGGTTTGGTTAAAGCGGCCTATTGCCATACGTGCAACCTCAACAAAGTGACACCAAACACACATCCGGAGCCAAACCACCAACATTAGATACTTGGGAGTGTAGTGGGAAGTGGCATTATTTACCGCTATATAGAGAAGGCTGCTGTCTGGCCTGGGCAAACCAGCGGAGCTAACATGCTACATTTGGCCCAATCCGAGACGCGAGTATGCTTTGTTGGGCACTTTTGTGGCATGCTAAGTTCGTTTTATGCTAGACCGTTTTTATAGGGGGTCGTGGATCATGCAGTGTTACCGTAACGTGTTTTTACCCTTGTCATGTTGGCCAGATCACAGGCCAGATCGAATGCCTGTAAAGCCTGTTTTTTTTTTTTGTTCCCCATGTGACACACCAGAACAGGGTTTGCTGACCAGTCTTATTTTAGGAGTTGCTTTCACGGCGCCACTTGATTCGATCCGTGTGTTTTTGTTACAATCTGCTAACTCAAAGTTGTTGAGCCTCCCACGGCGGGGAGACGTGCCCTCTGTTCCCTGCGTCATAACGCGGGCGAGCTTGGCTTGTGTTCCCCTGGTCTCTCCAGCGGACAAAGTCTCGTTTACTTAACGGTCACCACTACATTACAGTATACACCAGTAGGGGAAATGCTCTATCTAGTAAAACCAAATGCATATCACGGTTTGATATACTACAGCTAAATTGTGTTGTTGTTGGTTTTCTGTTGTTGCCAGGGTTAAAGAGCAATTCAGATCATCTTTCTTCGGTATTCCCCCAAAACAAATATGAAGAAGTGACATTGTGAGACAAGGAACCCTGAGCTATGAACTACAAGCACCGTTTTGGAAAGCACGTGGGTTGGAGAGTCCTAAACAGGGATTGCAACACAGTGTCTTGTTTTAAAGGAGATCATGTGTCCGTGTTCCTTTTTGGACCAGCCTGTTTTCAAAACACAGTATTCAGGTCAACAACATGCGGAGACCCCCGGTAAGATCTTATTAGCCGACGGGCTTGACTTCACTGTCCCAGGAAATTAAGTCTTGGGTACTTCTGTCGAGATCAACAAATGACGACAAAACATTTTAGACCACCAGTCTCCAGAAGTGTCATTATAGTCCTGCCAATAACCAGAATCCTATCCTCGATCTCTGGACAAAATGGCGCATTTAGAAGTACATCATCTGCACGTCGGTTTGCACGCTACTCATTCTCAGTTGCTATGGTGGAATGAAAAAAAAAAATAACGAATTACCGACCACCACGGTCTCGAGAACCTCACTGCTCTGCCACTATCACGTAGCGTATACTTGTGTCCCTGAATCTCTTGATCCAATGAGCTGCGGCCACGCATTGAGCGATTGCTCAAAGCGTGCCGTGCATCAGAGGACCAGACTGCCAGCCACGCACCTCCGTACAGCGGGCCGGAGAGATGTATGCGCCAGGCCTTGTTGATCCACAGCGCTCGTCATTGTCTGGAGCCAGCGGAGTCCCATCTATTTTTACTCGGGTGAATCCAGGGCCGAAGCATCTCGCTCGCTCCCAAAAAATAGAACCAGTATGGCTACTGGGTCATGGGGCCTCCTGGTACCAAAATAAAAAATGCCACCGTGTGGCCTGCAACACTCTCCTTGGTTTGACTAGCGGGGGAGATATTTATAACGCCACCTATCGTCGTTGGTTTTGAATGCAAAGCTGTGATGTTGGTTGATTTTTATTTAAATGTAACTATCGACCGGTAGTGAAAGCTGTTGTGACCGTTCCCTAACCAGACTTTCTGTTTTCTACCTTTCCTCCGCAGTATGAAGTGAAACCTTAAAATAATTTTTGTAACATCCGCAACTGCTTCAAGTTCAGATCAACACAAAGAAACTCAAGAGGAACGGCCTAAACACAAGCAAGAAGTTGCAACGCAATACACGAGGTTTGAAATTATTATAAAAGGATCACTTTGAGGATTTCCAAAACAGACGCAACCAACCACCAAAGATACGCTGCCGCTGCCTATTGGAAACGCGCCGAAGAGAAGCAATCCTGCACGACAAAGCCAATACTGAGACGTCGGTAACCGATCTGAAACCAGAAGTTTGTGCCTACTCGACAGCTTTGACAAAGCACATGTCCCAACGCTGCTCCTAGCCCTCTTCCTCCTCCTCATCCTCACCACCAGCTCACCCCAGGGTGCGGAGCGAGCTTCTATCTTCTCGTTTTTATTTTCCTCTACGTCCCCCCCCCCCCCCCCCCCCCCCTCAAGTCTCTCTCTTTCTCTCCCTTGTTTCCACCCCCCCGCTGTCACATCACAGTTCCCCCCCCTCAAGCAAGTGTTTTTGCACCTGCGTTTGCCTTTATTTTTTTTTTGGCTTTTGTTTCTCCATCTCCCTTTATATTTTTTTTGCTTCATGCAACTATCTAGAACTTGTGCCAGAAACCTGTAACAAAATAAGTGTGTGTGTGTGAAGAGATCTACAGTACAACTGGCCAAACGTCCAGAACTACCAAGACCCAGAACGCCTATCAAAGGTCAGTGGACTTTCTTTTTCTTTCTGCATGTTAGGAATTCTACTGGAGAATGTAGTTCATATTTAGTCTAGCCATGTCCTTCAACTGAGCGTTGTGGTGTCCAAAGGGTGGGGCTGGTGGTATTTGTCCTTCAAAGTATTAAGTGGAGATGGAAACGGATTGGAAAGCTAATCTACTTGCCAGCTGGGTTCACGTTGGGCTGAACAGAAGAGATTGTTTATTTGTTTTTGCCTCAGAAGACAAAAGGCATGTCCTAATCCTTTCACTTGAATCAACACCGAGACTTCCTGAAAGACCTCAAACATGGCGTACCGAATGTATGTCAAACAACTAGATGGATGTCAATGAAAAGCATTCCCTTTAAAAAATAAAATAAAAATCAATTTGACGATGGATCGTTTTGTTGGTATGATGAAATGTAGTCTCGAATGCTGAACTGCTGAATTGTTGAAATGCTTTGGCAGTTCAATCTGTACAGTTGATACTGACCACGTGTTAGTGCAAATCGTTTCTGTGGCAATGGGTCGGATCTCTCATGGTACAAACATCCATGTATGATGCTGTCTGTGCCAAGGATCATTCTGGAAGAAATGAAAGATTAGGTTGGGTATCAGTCTGGAAGTCTGTTTGGCGAAAAGATGGCGCCCCAAATTTGTCAATTGGACAGCCTTCATGTTAAAACTTCCAGTGCTCTCTGCAGGCATGTTAACTGGACGTTATTCGGACAGAAATGTTTTGCAATTGTTTTCAACAATCAAAAGTTGCTGGTCAACTGGACATGGGACTGCCCATACTCTGCTCGCCCATCCATCGGGAAGCCTTGCTCTCCCAGATGTCTTGGACTGATGCCCCCCCTTTAAGAAACCACAGGGTCTCCCCTGTTTATGACTATTGGTGCACTGGCTGATATGTCTGCCTTACCTGTTGTTGTTTTTTTTTTTTTTATTTCTTTGTCCCTCTGTTCACCCTTGCAGACGTCCCAGCGGTTTTTCATTGGGTGGTCACACGCTTTTGACGTTTGGGTTTTCATTTCTTTTGTACCAAACACTCCCGTCTGTCAGACGACACGAGTTCTCGCGTTGAGTCCCGAGTGTACATGGAAAAACATGGGCAGTCCTTGGAAAGGCTTTGTCGAGTTTACCTTGCCGTCGTCGCCGCCCACCGCCTTCGTTAGCTCTGATCTGAGCAGCTCCTCCCCCATTGGGCTCAGCCTATCACCGTATGGCCCGTCCGTAAGTTCCGCCTTCCCACGCCTCTCTCCTGCGTGCCTCTCCCTACCCCCCCCCCCCCCCCCTCACCCCACCCACCATCGTACACCCATCATCCACCCGGCCCTGTATCCTCCCTCTGTTCTGTCCGACTGGCCTAACCTAACTTTTTTTATTTATTAATGGAACTCCAAAATGGTGTGCCACTCTAGTGCCACTTTGATTTTTGTTCCTACCGGATATTGAATCTTGGCTATTTCTACTCGTTATTTTACCTCTACAAACCTTCTTGGGTTTGTAGTTTATTCACGTTTTTGATTTGAGACTCGTGGACCAGAGACTAAATGTTCACTCGTTAGCCTCACCCGATCAACGACTTGAGAGGTTAATTCCTCGGTCTTTGTTCGGACTGGACTGTTCAGGACCCCTTGGGTACCCAAGCCAAAATCTCCTGGGCGCTAATTCTGGTTTAAAATTCCCTCTTGACACCAGGGGGAATAGTGGCCAATCAGTAATCTGGCCAATCCTTGAATGCAATGCGACGGGCCATATCAAACGTCAAACATAATTTAATGATGTTTGACAAACGGGAAGGCCTTAATTATAATTTTTTAAAGCTCAATGGCTACTTCAAAGGAGGCTGCTCTGGGACCCTTCATAACCCACCATCCATAACCAATCAACAACCGGCTGGCAACTAGTCCCGCCTCCACCCCTAGTCCCGCCTCCACCCCCCATAACCTATCACCAACTAGTCCCGCCTCCACCCCATAACCTATCACCAACTAGTCCCGCCTCCACCCCCTAGTCCCGCCTCCACCCCTCATAACCTATCACCAACTAGACCTGCCTCTGTCATACCTGTTTTCTGCAATTTATTGGTTATTTCCTCGTTATTTTGGCTTTCCTTGACCGTGGAGTTATTTGGCAACTTGTTTTTTTTTTTTTTTCCCCTTTTTACGAAGTCATTAACCTGAATGTGGTTAATTGCATTCTTGTACATTATAATTTATGCATGAGTAGATTTCATTTTCAGATGCTTCTGCTGTCGACCGAGGTTCGCCAGTCCACAGGTCTTGGTAAACATGGTGGACAGGGTTGGGTTCGTTTTGCTCTTCATCTTGGGGGTTTAAGATCCCTCTAGAATAGACTTACTGGTGGAGAATCTTTACGCCCTCGAACTTAAAAAGATGATTCCTGTCTTTTCCAATATGTTGTTCTTTACTGTCTAGTGGTTTGAGTTTTACTTAACAAATTGCCTAAACTGGAAAACTAAGGTTTTGGAAGTTGTATAAATCAGGTGCCAACAGTGGATAACCATTATGGAGCTGAGGTACTACCAGTTGACTTAAATGATGGAGCAGGGTTACTCCCAGTGGAGTGGACTTCCATTTTGGAGCTGGGCTACAAACAGCCGAGGACCGTCGTGGGCACAGGCTCTTAAAAGCGCGCTTGCTTCCCTCCCAAACAGAGCGTGCGACCACTCCCCCGCCTGTCAGCAATGGAGCGAGGAAGCTCTGAGCCGCCAGTGGCCCGTAGCTCTGGCGCCGCCCCCTCTACCGACCCTGTGCCAATCCCCCGCTCCGCCTCCCTGTCGTGCCACGCCCACCCAGGAAGCAAAAAACACAAGCGGTCCCCCTTGTACCAGAGATCTGTAAGTGTGCTCGCGGTTGGTTGGGCCCCGGTGCCGTGACTCCGTGCCCGCATGGGTTTGGACTCGACGTGTAGGATTAATCACGAGATGGGATAATGGCTGGTACTCACTAACTGGTCAGCGGATGGTTCCCCCCTCCCCCACCCCCTCCCCAGGGGTTTCTCTGATGCAATGTAACCTTGTTTTGTTTAATTGAACCGCATGGAGTGTCTTAATCGGTTGTGATGTGATCAGGGCTCGGATTGGTTGAAAAAGGCTTTGGGTGAAGTGGCTTTTCGAGCCGGTGGCTAACCAGACGTAACCAGTGTGGTGTTGTTTGAATTTTATTCTGCACACAATGGGCCTGAATCGGGTCGACTCCTGAACCTGTGTGGAAGCGTCCTCTGTTCACGACTGGTAGCGGTCAGACCCAGAAGGCTCTAGCCGCGCCCCCCCCCCCCCCCCCCTCCTCCCCCCCACCCATTTACCCACCCCTCCCCTGCATAGATGTTTGCCCAACATTGCATGCGTCATTAAAAAGTTAGCTGCTCAATTGAGTAGTGGCCGAGTTTGTTTTTCTGGTTAGGTTTTATTTGGCTTTTTTTTGTTTGTTTGTCTTGCCTGAACCATTTATAAAAAGAAAAAAGATTTAGTTTGGACTCTTGGTGTCTTTTAGTTTTTTTTTCTTTTCTTTTTTGCGGTGCTGTTTTTAACGTTTCCCAATGTTTGCGTTGTCTTCCAAGATGAGCTTTGACCCGGGCATGCTCCACAACAACGGCCACACGGCCTTCGCCAACGGCTCGGCGCCCGGCCTGCGTGAGACGGGCGTGGTGGAGAAGCTGCTCACCTCCTACGGCTTCATCCAGTGCTCGGAGCGCCAGGCCCGCCTCTTCTTCCACTGCTCCCAGTACAACGGCAACCTGCAGGAGCTCAAGATCGGAGGTCAGACCCGCTCACGCCTCCTACTTTTGGGTCACTGACACGAGGGGCCCCAAAGGCCCTTGAGGCGGTCCTGCTCATGTAACTCTTTCGTTTCTAAATGGGTTTTTTTATTTTATTTTTGGGTGGCGGACTAATGTTGTGGCTGCTTTTTTAAAGGTACTGGTTTTGAGCGTCCCTGCGGTGTGGCGCGGGGCCCCTCTGGTTCCTGAACGACACAAATCAAACCGTTCAGTGAATTCGAAACGCCACCGTTACCTAAACGGAACAAACGCCAACACAACCCTAACCCAACCTGTTGTCAAACCGGGCCCTCTGCTCTCCTCTGCCCTCTCCCCCACCTCCCCCTTGTGCTTATGTCTCTCCCCCACTCCCCCCCCCCCCCCCCCCCCACCACCCCCACCCCAGACGATGTAGAGTTTGAGGTGTCTGCCGACCGGCGCACCGGCAAACCCATCGCGGTGAAGCTGGTGAAGATTAAGCCCGAGGTACTGCCAGAGGAACGCATCGGGGGCCAGGTGGGGCCAGCATCGCACGCCTCTCCCTTTACTGTGCTGCATGGTTATATTCATCCAGTTAAGGAACACCATTTTTATTTTTAAGTTTCTCTCTGTCCGTGTCCTGTCCCCTCTGTGTGTGTGTGTGTGTGTGTGTGTGTGTGTGTGTGTGTGTGTGTGTGTGTGTGTGTGTGTGTGTGTGTGTGTGTGTGTGTGTGTGTGTGTGTGTGTGTGTGTGTGTGTGTGTGTGTGTGTGTGTGTGTGTGTGTGTGTGTGTGTGTGTGTGTGGCGCTTTATGTTGTGTAAAGTATGCAAACATTTGTGTTGAAGTCGAAAGGCACTGGGGCCGATCTCCCAGCGCCCATAGCCTAGCTGTAAGGATCCTTGAGCAATAGGCCTAACCTCTACCTGCTCTACTGGGATAAATGGCTACGTAAAGATAAATATTGAAATCCCGGCTTATTAAGAAATAAATACAATAAATGTGTTGCACATTAGCAAATTAATTCGCCAATGTGCAAGTTAGACGCACAACACGGAAGCACTGGTTTTTCTTTCCTGTGTGCGTTATTTAGAATTGATTGTGTGTTGTGTTTGCAGCCTTTCTTGATGCGCTAATAATTCGAATAAATGTGTTTTCTTAAATGTCGCTTTCCTGTCTGCGTGAATATCTTGGTAAAATGGCCACCCTTTTATTTCATGGGATCCCGCAAATTATTGCAAATGATCGGACTAAATATTTTGCCCTTCTACATAATGTATGAAATTAAAATAAAGCGTAAATCCCAAAACGGCCATTCTGTCAAGATCTATGTGTTGTTCCCTTCAACCAGTATTATATCCATACCTTTTCGTGGCGCAGGTGTTTTAGCAGCTCCTTTTTAACCCCGCGTTCCCCGCTTGTGTGCAGGTCGTCTCCTCCATCCCGACTCACCTGGACGGGAAGGCCGCCCCCGGCCAGGTTCCTACCGGGAGCGTTTGTTATGAGCGAAACGGGGTAAGACCGTGGTCATGTGACCCGGGGCTTAAAGGGGCTGAACTCTCTGCAGACGGTCAGTCTTGCAGGGAAGTCCGGCCGTTGCGGGCTGTGGGGGGGGCATTTCTGATTGGCTGTTCTGTTCAAACGTCCAATCAAATCAATTAGTAGAACCCATATCGCCGTAATGTAGGGGATCCAGTGTACCTAAATAATAAGATGGCACGTCCTTCATCCCACGTGGGGGGGGGGAGGGGGGGGGGGGGGCAGGCAGGCAGGCAATGTGTTTGACTCTCTTTTTTAAAACTGCGATCCGGGTTGTGTCTTAACGCTTGACCCCGGGTTGACCCCCTGCCCCCCCCCCCCCTCCCCCACAGGAAGTGTTCTACCTGACCTACACGTCCGACGACATCGAGGGAAACATGCACCTGGACACGGGCGACAAAGTCAGCTTCTACATGGAGACCAACAAGCAGTGAGTACCTGGGCGCCGCGGCCCCTCGCCATGTCTGTGGTCACGCTTGTTGGCGGTGGGTCAATCGTATTCAGAGCTCTGTCACTTCCCGCCACCAGCACCGGCGCCGTCAGCGCCCACAACATCCACCTGGTGAAGAAGAAGCAGACGAGGTGCCAGGGGGTGGTGTGCGCCACCAAGGTAACGTCGGGTCGAACCCTCGGCGCCAGTCTATCATTTGTGGGCGCCGTTTTCAGTATACTTTTTGCCGCCGTGGTATTTGCATACCACACACTTTACCAAAGAGACTCGCAACAAGCTAAAAGGGGGGGGGGGGGGGGGGGGGCAACGGTAAATTCAGGGGGCTGCGCGGTTCGTTACGACGGCCCCGACCCTCGTAGTTGAGTGAAGACGTAAGCGATTAGAAGACAGATTAGTAATGCGTTGAAAGGTAAATGGGGGATTCTGACTCGTCGGTTTTTGTAAAGTGCTGTAAGTTGTTCGGCATCTAGAAAAACGCCGTGTGTGTGTGTGTGTGTGTGTGTGTGTGTGTGTGTGTGTGTGTGTGTGTGTGTGTGTGTGTGTGTGTGTGTGTGTGTGTGTGTGTGTGTGTGTGTGTGTGTGTGTGTGTGTGTGTGTGTGTGTGTGTGTGTGTGTGTGTGTGTGTTGACCTGACGATCCGTGTCTCCAGGAGGCGTTTGGGTTCATCGAGAGGGCCGACGTGGTGAAGGAGATCTTCTTCCACTACAGCGAGTTCAAAGGAGACCTGGAGGACCTGCAGGCCGGGGATGATGTGGAGTTCACCATCAAAGACCGCAACGTAGGTTCCTCCTCACTGCCTCGCCTCGTCACAACTACCCGTCTTCAACCCACATCGCCAGCAGGATGCTGAACCCCTTGGTTTGGTTGTAGACACGCTCATCAGATGGCAGCTGAAGCTGTGGAAGGGGTCATGATAAATACTGAATACAATAATGTAATGAAGAGAGGGAATGACATGTAGCATAGGACCACAGGTGGGAATTGAACCTGGTTCCTGTGTTAGGGTTAGTGTGCTAGTGACACCCTGTAACATTTTTATTAGATGGCATGTTTTAAAAACGTGACTAAGTGCTTTTCACTACACAAACGGACAGTTTGCAAGGGTTTTAATAACACAATGGGGCTGAAACACAGTAGGACGACACAGTAATACACTTGCGACTACCCATCTGTCACTGTGTACTAACATGGCATTAATGTCGTCTTTGTTCTGACAGTTAAACTTGGGTGTGCCCAGGTTAGGCTGGTTTTAATAGATGAATCCCACACCCTGACCAGACAATCCTCTGCCTCCAATAGTTTTCACCTTGTGTTTATATACGATAGAGCCCATGACTTTCTCTCTGCCTACTGCCACTAGTCACCGTTGTTCCCCAGGGTAAGGAGGTCATGTTCTCCAGGGTAAGGAGGTCATGTTCTCCATGTTCCCCAGGGTAAGGAGGTCATGTTCTCCAGGGTAAGGAGGTCATGTTCTCCAGGGTAAGGAGGTCATGTTCTCCAGGGTAAGGAGGTCATGTTCTCCAGGGTAAGGAGGTCATGGTCTCCATGTTCTCCAGGGTAAGGGGGTCATGTTCTCCAGGGTAAGGAAGTCATGGTCTCCATGTTCTCCAGGGTAAGGGGGTCATGTTCTCCAGGGTAAGGAGGTCATGTTCTCATGCTCTCCATGTTCTCCAGGGTAAGGAGGTCATGTTCTCCAGGGTAAGGAGGTCATGTTCTCATGCTCTCCATGTTCTCCAGGGTAAGGAGGCCATGTTCTCCAGGGTAAGGAGGTCATGTTCTCATGCTCTCCATGTTCTCCAGGGTAAGGAGGCCATGTTCTCCAGGGTAAGGAGGTCATGTTCTCATGCTCTCCATGTTCTCCAGGGTAAGGAGGTGGCCACGGACGTGCGGCTGCTGCCCCAGGGAACGGTCATCTTCGAGGACATCAGCATCGAGCAGTTTGAAGGAACCGTCCTCAAGGTGATACCCAAAGTGCCCACCAAGAACCAGGTAGGGGGACGTCATTTCCTACAGTTCTGTCCAGTGCTCGCTGGTCCCAGGTGGACGTTTTAATCCTGATGACGACATGATGATGATGAGAGGACGTTTGTGTATTTTATATTGAGACTTTCGTCATGGCTCCCCCGCAGAGGAAGCTGTACATTTTACTACTTCCAGTTATTTAGCAGACGCTTTGATCCAAAATGAAGTGCATTTGGATGGAGGTCTTTGATAAGCGTGTCGATATTATCTTCTCAAGGGGTGTCAACGGGTGCACTGTGAACACTGGGGATCAAACTCAGAACCTTCGATAGGGAGTCGGAGCACCCTTACCACTGCCCTCTCCCTCCCCATTTTAACTTGTTTTCGTAGACCTGTCGAAACCACTTTTAGCAGAAGATGTGGGCATGCTCCGGAACGTTTTGCAAGCGTCGCGTAGTCCTTGCATGTTCCCCGCGAAGCGGTGGGTCGCCCTAACCGCTCCCTCGGCCTCCCGCAGAACGACCCACTGCCGGGTCGGATCAGCGCCAGGATCGGCTTCGACAAGGAGCTGCTGTTCGGGGAGAAGGACACCAAGTCCAAGGTGACGCTGCTGGAGGGAGACCACGTGCAGTTCAACATCTCCACCGACCGCAGGGACAAGCTGGAGCGGGCCACCAACATAGACATCCTCTCCGACACCTTCAGCTTCACCAAGGAGGCCCGCGAGATGGTAGGCCGGGCGGGGTCGCTGTTGGGGCGGGGTCGCTGTCCCACCTCGGGCGGGGTCGCTGTTGGGGCGGGGTCGCTGTTGGGGCGGGGTCGCTGTCCCACCTCGGGCGGGGTCGCTGTCCCACCTCGGGCGGGGTCGCTGTTGGGGCGGGGTCGCTGTCCCACCTCGGGCGGGGTCGCTGTTGGGGCGGGGTCGCTGTTGGGGCGGGGTCGCTGTCCCACCTCGGGTGGGGTCGCTGTTGGGGCGGGGTCGCTGTTTGGGGGGGGGGGGGGGTCGCTGTCCCACCTCGGGCGGGAACTGTCCTGGTCAGAGGAACGGACATTAGGGATCATTGAAGCTGTGTTATAAAACTTGCCACGCCCCCTTTGGGTTATTCATTTAAATACATGATTAATGTTTTTTTTTATAGTTTAATTCCCCCGGCTTTTGAACTTTGAAACCGTTTAATTTAGAGCAAAAAGTCCCTGCCGTGATTCCTTTTTTCCCCTTCATTTATTCATGACGATTATTCAACGGACCACGCTTTGCGTTCAAGCGTTCCCTTTTTTCCGGTCCGCTAAATAAGAAGGTAGAAAGTGGCGTGGTCCTGCGTCGGCTGTGTCTGACCGCTCGGGCTAAGGGCTCCACTGTTGTGCTGACCGGACCCCGGTGTGAACCCCAGTGTCCGGCCGGGTCTTGTGTGTTCCAGGGGGTGATCGCCGCCATGCGCGACGGCTTCGGCTTCATCAAGTGCGTGGACCGCGACGCCCGCATGTTCTTCCATTTCAGCGAGGTGCTGGAGGAGAGCCAGCTCCACATCTCGGACGAAGTGGAGTTCACCGTCGTCCCAGTGAGTAGTGGTGGACAGGCGACGACCTCACCTCTTTTGAGTCTGCTGCCACCTAGTGACTCAAATGTGTCCACGCAGGCACGGCGGACTGGTTAGGCGGACTGGTTACTGTGGTGTATCAACAGGGGTTATAAACGGGTTATTTGAGGAACAGTTAATGCATAAAATAACCTCCTAAGCAATATTATTTGGTTTTCGTTTGGCAGTTGATCTAATTAGTTATTTCTCTATAGATAACCAGAGTACCATCTTTTCCCCCCCCCCCAGTGGTTTTACCCTTTCTCAATGTTTCTTAAGATTGCACGTCTCCAAAGTAACCAAGGTGTCCCGCTTAAAGTAGCATTTTGTGTCCTCCCGTCTCCCCTTTCCGCAGGACATGCTGTCCGCCCAGAGGAACCACGCCGTGCGGATCAAGAAGCTCCCCAAGGGCACCGTCTCCTTCCACACCCAGTCCGAGCAGCGCTTCATCGGGGTGGTGGACAAGGAGGTCACGGCCGCCATGGCCGCCGTCCCCGCCAAGAACGTCAGCCCCAGCAAGACCAAGGAGAAGGTACGGGAAGGAAGGGCCCATCCGCTGGACGGACCTCGCCCCCTCTGTTGGCATCATGTACTCTGGCCTTTACGTCTAGCTTCCTTTGTTGTGGTGCTCGTCGGAGACGAGGCTAGACTTATTACAGCCTCTGGAACGAGTCCGTCGCATTATGTTTTAGTATATATTATTTTTATATATTTTATTGGTTACTATTCCATCACTTTTTAATTATTCCTTTTGTTTTTGGTTTTGACCTTCAACTCGTCTCCCTCTGTCCGTCTCTCCGTTAGAAGAGAGATAAGGTAGGCTGCTGTTCTGTCTGCATGACCCCCCCCCCACCCCCCACCCCCTCCATAAAACAGTTATCAAGATGCATGCTGGGTAAAGAGTAAAGGAGGATGAAGCATACGCCACAAGCTAGTCCCCAGCCAATCCAAAGATGGAACCCCGTTGTGTTAAACGGCGAGCAGGGAGCGGAGTCCAAGTAGTGTACAGAATTGGGGTCAAAGTTCAGTAAACGGCGTGCACCGTCAAGATGGCGGTGGACATGGACACGTTTCAATCCCGGATGTCCTTGCATGTTCTTAAACCTCCGAAGGGTTTTCTGCTGAAGTTCAAGGCTTTCATCCTCCTTTTGACTGTAGGAGAATAGGCGCTGTGGCATACTTTACCTTAAGGCTTCAACCGTTGTCGCGCACTTAAATTACGGCTTTCATCCCTTAACTGTAGAATCACGAGCACTAGAGCTTAAATGAAGGCTTTGGTTCCTGAACACTCTGTGAATGAGCTCTATAACCTGAACAGTTTTCATCACCTCTTAACTGCACAACAATGAGCACGAAGTTATCTGCTATGCCACATTAACATTCACTAGGACTCTGACATTATCCCAAAACTCCATTAAAGTGCACCACACCTTACATAGACTAGAGTTCTACTTGTTTCCAGCTCAGCTTTGCGAAGATCCACGTCACAGTGCGGAGTCACGACGCAGATCTTCGCAGCGCTTGCCTGCATTTGCACTTCTGCGCCACGTTTACGTGTCCACCAGGGGGCGGTATAGTGCACCTGACTCCAAACGCACAAGGGCCGACGAGCCAATCCGGAAACGTTGAAAAAGCAACACATCCCTGGGGAAAAAGATGTTAAAATCGTCCCGGCTGTACTGCTGAAAAGCAGCTGGCGATGGCTCAATCGCGCAGTGTTTTTGATTTCGCCGGTCGCGTTCATTTTTATTCTCATGCGGTCCACTGTGCTTAGCAACCAGGATCTTTTGCTCACCTTGGCGCCACGCGCTGACGCGCACGTGTCCTTGTTGGGCGTTACCGTCCAGCGTTGCACACAATGTCCTCTGGTGATGGGCTGTTCTGACTGTTTTTCACTTCTTGCCCTTCAAGGTGAAAGTAGTGGAGAAGGTCAGTAATCTGCTGTGTGGCTGCATCAACCCGAACCCTGTGTGTCTCTAGAGCTTAACGCCAACCATGTGGACTCAGAGGGCATTCCTCGACCGTTCATTTGCACAGAAGTACTTAAACCACGAATGGCTGCGTTTATTATATTTTCACTGAGCGCTGTGTTACCGTCTGTTTTTCCTTCTGTTGAATCTTTTGCTGTGAAGGCGTTTTGTGCGTCAAGCTGAGTGGCATTAAATAACAGTAGGGCTGTAACTTGTAATTGAAGACATCTGCTTGAGCAGCACTGGTGTGGTCAAGTGTGCATTGTACTTGCTGGCTCCCACAACTTAACCATCATTAGGTTGTTATTGGAGACGAGGCTAATGCTAACCGCAGCCTTGCTAATGCTAACACGCTGAACGGTTCCAAATGGCACACTGTGGCTTTAAAGACTATGCTCTTTTGTGTTGTGCTAGTTTAGCCTGCAGACTAAACTTCTTAACACGCCTCCATCAAGTTATAGAACTCGCCTGTGTCTCTCTGAGGAAAATGATGCTAACGGGTAAGGAGTTGAGGCTACATTGTTACCTTAACAACATGGAGACCCAGCACTTCAGACTTGAACCCAAAGCAATAAGAACTTTGTTGATGTTTGAGCTCAAGGTCTTGCTAGGAACATCTCTGTGAAGTACTGATCATTGGTGTCCGGGTACCAGTCTATTAAGCAAAAAAGGCCCCATCAGGATGTTTTGTATTTCTTGTGAAATATCTGCAGGAACCGGAGGAGGGTGTGATTGCATATGAAGACTGTGGTGTGAAGCTGACGGTGTTGTACCATGCAAAGGACCTAGAGGGCAGCATCTACCCCCAGGCCGGAGATAAGGTATGTCTCTGTACCGTATACAGTAACTGATGCAATGAGATGAGTGACGAAGTGTATCTGTCCACTGTCAAATATCAGACATAGGACCCTTGTGCTTGCAGAATAACTACATTAAAATCGTTTAATAAAGCACATCTTGGATAGTTTATGATTTAAAGGTAGGGATATCTAACTTTGGAAAACCACAAGCATTAGTGCTTGGGATGGGGTTGGTAACAAAATGTGCTAGGTATTCCTAGTGTTGAACCACATGGGGAGTTCTCTACAAAAGAAGTGAAGTAGTTCCATTGGTGTGCCTGACCTGCTGGTGGCCACCAGGTGGAGTTGTGAAATAGTTAATTAGTGTGCCTGACCTGCTGGTGACCACCAGGTGAAGTTGTGAAATAGTTAATTAGTGTGCCTGACCTGCTGGTGACCACCAGGTGGAGTTGTGAAATAGTTAATTAGTGTGCATGACCTGCTGGTGGCCACCAGGTGGAGTTGTGAAATAGTTAATTAGTGTGCCTGACCTGCTGGTGACCACCAGGTGAAGTTGTGAAATAGTTAATTAGTGTGCATGACCTGCTGGTGGCCACCAGGTGGAGTTGTGAAATAGTTAATTAGTGTGCATGACCTGCTGGTGGCCACCAGGTGGAGTTGTGAAATAGTTAATTAGTGTGCCTGACCTGCTGGTGACCACCAGGTGAAGTTGTGAAATAGTTAATTAGTGTGCATGACCTGCTGGTGGCCACCAGGTGGAGTTGTGAAATAGTTAATTAGTGTGCATGACCTGCTGGTGGCCACCAGGTGGAGTTGTGAAATAGTTAATTAGTGTGCCTGACCTGCTGGTGACCACTAGGTGGAGTTGTGAAATAGTTAATTGGTGTGCCTGACCTGCTGGTGACCACTAGGTGGAGTTGTGAAATAGTTAATTGGTGTGCCTGACTGGTGCATGACCTGCTGGCGGCCACCAGGTGGAGTTCTCCATTAACGAGGTGAAGCGGACGGGGCAGCAGAGCGCCGTGTCCATCAAGGTTCTGAACCGCACCGCCGCCAACGCCAAGAGACTGCAGGGCTTCGTGGCCACGCTCAAGGACAACTTCGGCTTCATCGAGACGGCCAATCACGACCAAGAGATCTTCTTCCATTACAGGTGACGACGTCGGGGGGGGGGGGGGGGGGGGGGGCGGCGGCGGCGTAGTCATGACGCGTTTGTAACGACGATGCAGCGTTCGTACAAAGTAATGTTGTCACAACCGCGTTCACGGAGCTCGACAATGTAACCCACAAACGACAATCCTCTCCAGTTTGGGGATTGTAGTTTCTTTCTTTTTTTTTGGGGTGTACAAAAAAAATAAAAAAGTTGGGTCCCGATATTATTTTATTTCTCGTCAACTTTTGTCATTGCACTGTTGCGTCCAACGTCTCACAACGCTGTCGGGGGTACCCCGGTCGTGGTGCGAGCGCGCCACATTGGGGCGCGGCGAACGGCGGCGTCTAACCCGTTGTGAAATGCGTGTGGTCACAGCGAGCTGTGCGGCGACGTGGAGAACCTGGAGCTGGGCGACACGGTGGAGTACACGCTGTCCAAGGGCAAGGGGAACAAAGTGAGCGCCGAGAAGGTCAACAAGGTGGCTGCAGGTAAGACCGCCCTCCCCCCCCTCTCCTCACCCCCCCCTCTCCTCACCCCCCCTCTCCTCACCCCCCCTCTCCTCACCCCCCCTCTCCTCACCCCCCTCTCCTCACCCCCCTCTCCTCACCCCCCTCTCCTCACCCCCCTCTCCTCACCCCCTGGTGTGTGTGTGTGTGTGTGTGTGTGTGTGTGTGTGTGTGTGTGTGTGTGTGTGTGTGTGTGTGTGTGTGTGTGTGTGTGTGTGTGTGTGTGTGTGTGTGTGTGTGTGTGTGTGTGTGTGTGTGTGTGTGTGTGTGTGTGTGTGTGTGTGTGTGTCCCAACCAACCTTAGGGGGGGGCGGGACCCAGCTTGTGGTCACCTGATAAGCATATGGGGTCATGGGTCGTGGCTGACATACATCGGACGATTTTCTTTTACGATGAAAAGGGTTGGAAAGGTCTCAGTGTAGGCCCGTACCTTCCAACAGACTGGTTAACGATGCCAAGAGCAAACCACCACTAATCCCCTACTGGGGTGCGACACGTTCACTGGGACATGGCTGTTAACGGAAGATGCCGATTGGGTTCAAACGAAGTGTGCTACCAGCAGATCTACATAAGTACGACAGGTTTCGGTCTGACCTGAAAGGCGGGGGGACGACCGGTGACCCTGACCGGGGGGGGGGGGGGGGGGGGGGGGGGCTACGTTGTGAAGGAGCGGGCGGTGCTGAAGGTGGTCGCTGTGCTTCCCCCGCAGTGAATGGCGTGGGTGAGGACGCCGGAGGAGGGGTGATGCTGGGGAAGGTGGTGCGGCCTCTGCGCAGCGTGGACCCCACCCAGACGGAGTACCAGGGCCTCATCGAGGTCACCGAGGAAGGTGGGTGGTGTCGATGATGGCGCACGCTCATTAGTTAATGTACAACAGGTGTGCAGCCTCACCCGGCCCCAGAGTCCAATCAGTCTGACTGGGGCCGGGTGAGGCTGCTTGAACCAGCCGTCAGCCACACACACTCTCGCAATCACGTCTAATTGACAGAGATGAGGCGATGCACCTAGAACGAGTGTAAGGCCCTTTTTTTTATTTTTTATAGCGCTTTGACTTCATAAGCAGATGCGTTGTTATGATTGGCTGGTGCTAATGTTGCTAAGCTGCGTGCGTTGTGATCGCTCCCCTCCTGTCCACCAGGTGGCACCAAAGGTGGCAGCTATCCGTTTGGCATCATGGGCATGGCCAGCAAGGCGGACTGTCTCCAGAAGGGGGAGCTGGTCAAGTTTCAGCTGTGTACCGTGGTCCAGACGGGCCAGAAGATGGCGTGCAGTGTGGTGCCCCAAAGGAGAGCCCTGGTGGAGTGTGTTAAAGACCAGGTAGGAACCGCATGGATCTCTTTTCTGTACTAGACGGTGGACACTTTTGAGTCCAAAGCCAAGCCGTGCGTTCTTTGCCAGGGCTTGGAAACGCCCATGCGGTTTTTATTCCGTGCCCTACCAGCTGAGCTAGTGATGCAGAAGCTAAGATGGACACAAGGACACGAGCTTAATGAGAATTGAAAATGTGACTATGCAAAAACAGACACTTTAAAAAAATAATAATTTGCTTTGCGGCCTGTCTCCTAGAAGTGTTGGGTGCTAGTTGAATTCTTATGTTTTAGTTGAATGACCTCTTGAGCCTCCCCACCTGCCCTGGAAAGGCCACTAGTACCATTCAGCTAGGCTAAATGCTAAAACCACACCAGCGGTTCTCGGTACCTTGGCCTCATGGGTGGTGTTCTCCCCTCCAGTTTGGCTTCATCACCTACGAGGTGGGCGAGAGCAAGAAGCTGTTCTTCCACGTGAAGGAGGTCCAGGACGGCCTGGACCTGCAGACCGGGGACGAGGTGGAGTTCTCCGTCGTCCTCAACCAGAGGACGGGCAAATGTAGCGCCTGCAATGTCCGCAGAGTCAGGTAGGCCTCGCGGGGACCTCCGGTGGTGGCGAGGATGAGGATGAGGATGATGATCATCGTCCTCGTCATCATCACTGCTGTTGCCCTTTAGCAGGAGCCTTCATCTTAAATGAAGCTCTAAAAACAGCTCTGCTGTTTTTAGAATAATAAAGATTGCTTCGTACACGTGTCGTGAAACACTCGCGGTCCGGAAGAACAAGGTCTGTTTCTGTAAAAGAAGTGACATCATTGGTCCTATTTTGGACCAATGGGGAGAAGGCGGTTCCCGGACCACCAAGAAGTCAATGGGCCGCCTTTTCCGTTATTTCAGTGTTTCTGCGGCTTCGCAGTTGGCGTTGAACACTGCGTTTTTTTCCCCAACACACTCGGTTCTCTTATCTTAGGCTGTGGGTATATAGCGAAGCCAGCGTTTACCTCGTGGGAGTCAACACCGTAGGGACAGTAACCACAATGTATTACTCCTAGTTCTATTACTCGTAGTTCTATTACTTCTAGTTCTATTACTCCTAGTTCTATTACTCCTAGTTCTATTACTCCTAGTTCTATTACTCCTAGTTCTATTACTCCTAGGTATATTACTCCTAGGTATATTACTCCTAGTTATATTACTTCTAGTTCTATTCTAGTTCTACTACTTCTAGTTATATTCTAGTTCTATTACTCCTAGTTCTATTACTCCTAGTTCTATTACTCCTAGTTCTATTACTCCTAGGTATATTACTCCTAGGTATATTACTCCTAGTTATATTACTTCTAGTTCTACTACTTCTAGTTATATTACTTCTAGTTCTATTCTAGTTCTACTACTTCTAGTTATATTCTAGTTCTACTACTTCTAGTTATATTCTAGTTCTACTACTTCTAGTTATATTACTCCTAGGTATATTACTCCTAGGTATATTACTTCTAGTTCTATTCTAGTTCTACTACTTCTAGTTATATTACTTCAAGTTATATTCTAGTTATATTACTTCTAGTTCTACTACTTCTAGTTCTAGCTATTGGTAGTTGTATGATTTTTTTGATGAGGTGGGGGAGAGAGGGGCTTAATGAGTCAGGACCATAATGAAGGTGAAAGGTCAATATTGTGTTGGTTTTGATTGCCCCCCCCCCCTCAGTGAGGGTCCTAAGCCCGTGGTGACCCCCCGTCCCGAGCGGCTGGTCAACCGTCTGAAGAGCATCACCCTGGACGACGCCAGCGCCCCGCGACTCGTCATCATCCGCCAGCCCCGCGGACCCGACAACTCCAAGGTAACGCCCTCCCTCCCTCCCTCACTCACTCACTCACGCACGCACGCACTCACTCACTCACTCTCTCTAACGCCCTCACTCACTCACACACTCACTATCACTCACTCACTATCACTCACTCACTATCACTCACGCACGCACGCACTCACTAGCACTCACTCTCTAACTCACTCTCTCACTCACTCACTATCACTCACGCACGCACTCACTATCACTCACTCACTCACTCACTAGCACTCACTCACTAGCACTCACTCACTAGCACTCACTCACTCACGCACTCACTAGCACTCACTCACTCACTAGCACTCACTCACTAGCACTCACTCACTCACTCACTAGCACTCACTCACTATCACTCGCTCTAACGCACTCACTCACCATCGCTCGCACTCACTCTATCACTCGCTCTAACGCACTCACTCACTCACTCACCATCGCTCGCACTCACTCACTCACTCACTCTCACTCAGTCACTCTGAACAAATTCTCCATTTTATTCTGGTTCTTGTTTCTTATGTAATGATATTCCCATAAACGATGGAAGCCGCTGGACTCCACCCCTCACCTGCCAACATTCTGTGCTGTAAACGGAAATGATGATTAGAAGCGTGAATGTAGTAATATTGTCATAAAATACTAAACCGTGGGGGGCTTTTAATGTGGCGTTTTGAATTGGTGGTCCCACTGCGTGCGTTTGAACCCGAACCTGCTGCGCTCACAGCTGTAGCTGAACGTGTCATTTCCTCTTCCTCCCAGGGCTTCAGCGTGGAGCGCAAGACCCGGCAGCCCGGGGTCATCGACTGAGACCAGGCCACGCCCCCTGCCACGCCCCGCTCAGGCCGTGCGACTAGATTAAGAAATGCTCCCCCCAGCCCCCCCTCCTTCTCTTTATCTGCTTGTACAAAACCAACGCACAATCCCATGCTGACGCGCCTCCACTAACCCGCCTGGTTAGCCGCCTGGTTACCCGCCTGGTTACCCGCTTGTTACCCGCTACCCAGCCGGCAGGGGGGCCCTCTCATTCCATGTCCCCCTCCCTCCCCCCCCCCCCTTCCATGTGTGATGTACTGCAGGGTACACAAGATCTCTCTGACTGTGTGTGTGTGTGTGTGTGTGTGTGTGTGTGTGTGTGTGTGTGCGTGTGCAGGTGTGCTGTATCCTACGATTGGTCGTATCGAGTAACGGAAGATATTTGTGTGTTTTGTTTTAGTTTTTTGCGGGCGTCGCCCTTCCCAATCAAACCGCCTTTCTTTTGTTTTTGTGTTTTTTCTTTGGTCCCCCCGTACTTTTTTGTTTTGTTTTTTCCCTCGTTTTTATTTGATCTATTTTTGGCTTTGCCTGGAATTCTGCACCTGTATTCTGCCCTGGACTTCCATGTTGTAAGCGTGTGAATTATGGCATGTGCACCCCCCCCCCCCCCCCCACACCCCCCCCCCCCCCCCTCCCCCCCCCCCTTCAGCAGCCCATGTTCCTGGCCAGGATTGGCTCGGGCCGTTCTCCCTGGAAACAGGAAGCGGCTTGGCTGTCAGGGTTTTCCCAGGGTTTTCCATTCGACGTTCCCTCCCAGTTACGGAGGCATCTCGTTTCTCCACAAGGCTTTCTCTGGCCGGTTTTCCCTTTTCCTTTTTTTTTTTTTCGTTTCCCGGGGCGTTGAAAAAAAAGAAAAGCTGAAGAAAAAAAAAGGACGAAAATCGAAAATAATGTATGAAGCGTTGCTGTGAGGTGACTGCGGCGGGGGGGGGGGGGGGGTGGGGGTGGGGGGGCCTGCGAGGTGTGGGCCGAGTTCTACGACGGAGCGCCCTGGTTTTGATTTGTTCCCGCGGTGCAGGATTCCTCGTTGCGTCTCGCTCGCCCACGGTTATTTTTAATGTTTTTACACTGACTTTTCTCCTCGTCTTTATGTTTTATTTTATTTTATTTTTGGGTTTTGTTTTCTTGCACACATTTCTGCTTATTTTTCCATGGAAGGTCAATCTGCTAATAATGACTTGAGTAAGAATAAGGTGCCTATAAAAACCACAAGCAAAATAACAAAAATAGATGTGTCCTCTGTTTCCTGGCGGCCGTCCCTTCAGCCTCCGGGGGGGGCCCGCGTTGGGTTTCTCGTAGACATAATACTGGGATGCATCCCCATGGGGCGGGATTATACTGTACGTAATGTGTGATTCTTTTTTTTTCTTTCTTCTTTTTTTTCGTTTAGTGAGGAAATTCAAACCGACAGAGATAACAACAAAAATCAACCTAACGTTAAAAAACAAAATACAAAAAAAGTATAAAAACCGTAAAGGAAAAATGGAACAGGATGTATTAGAAATAATTACGTTGAAGGTGTAAACATGAAATAAAGAGGTATTGACGATTAGGGTGGTGTGGTTGCGCTCTTGGACTCGCTGCTTTGGGAGGGGGAGGGGGGGGGGTTGGGTGGAAGCGCACGTGCGTCCGTGCACGTGAAGCAACAGTCACGGCTCAGTTGACCTCCCTGGAGATCTCTGGCTACAGTCGAACGGCGTACAGAGGTTCAGTGTACTTTTGTTAATGGTCTTGAATGAAAACGATTAAAGTTTTATGAATCTTGTGGGTGTGTTTTATTTGTGTGTTTTTGTTCAGTGGAAGTGCATGTTCATTTTATAGTGGGCGGGGTGTTGCATTCATAGCAGGTGGAACGTGAACATTTTCATTCTCAATGGCTGACATTTACGTTATTTTAAGAGGGTGTGTTGCAAGGTCAGCGTTTTCTCATCCATTCAAAACAAAACGAAATATATCAGAATCCAACTTAACAGCTCAACGTTAGAGAACCATAAATGCAAACATTCCACGATACTTCATAAGACTTTATTGGTCACGTTTGCAACTTGGGAACACGGTAATTCCCTCCTCGCAGGTTCAGGTGGGAGTGGGTATGCTGCGCTGGTAGTAAACAAAATAAAGTTATACATCATGTACTCGTGGTTTTCCTTATCTAAACCTTGGCGCTGCCCAGATAAATGGTGAGCTCCGTGCGATGCACCGGAGCCTGGGCTTGTGCTGCTGTGCTCTGGCTCTCGGACCAGCGCTTCCACCACTCCCTGAGCTCAGTAGGTCCAGTCAGCCGCCTCTCCTTTATCTGGTCTGGAGGAGCCGGAGCGTGAGGCAGGCTGGGCGTCTCCTTCCTGCCTGTATTTACGGCCGTCACGGATGTTTCCGCTGCAGTACTGACCTTGGTGACTCCTTTTCCCAGAATCCCAGGGCCCTCCTCGTCCGCTATCTCGTCCGGGGTTTTCGCCCCAGCGGTGAAAGCCAGCCGCTGCACCTTGCGCTTGTACTCCTCCAGTTCAGCCTTGCACTGCCGGGCCTTCTCCCGCATCTCCAGGAACTGGGCCTGGATGTCCCTCTCGAAGCCCAGCTCCGTCTTCAGCTCCTTCTCCCAGAACAACACCACCTTCTCCTCCTCCTGTTCGGAGGCTGACCGCCGGCCGTCCAGCCGGGCCGGTCTCTCCATCTGCTGGCCCTCCAGCTCCCGGATCTGACGGTCTACCGAGGATATCTGGAGGTCGAGGTCTCGCAATCGAGAGCCTTGAGACGTAATGTGTTCTCTCAGTTTGATCTTCTCGTCTTCCAACCTGTCGGTCCTGCTCGTTCTCCCCGGGGCCCCGTCTTTGGACTCCAGGGTCTGGTCTTTGGACTCCAGGGTCTGGTCTTTGGGCCCTGGGGTCTGGTCTTTGGTCCCTGGGGTCTGGTCTCTGGCCCATAGGGCCCTGTCTTTGGCCCCTAGAATCTGACCTTTGGCCCCTAGGGTCTGTTCTTTGGTCCCCAGGGCCTGGTCTTTGGTCCCTGGGGTCTGGTTTTTGGTTCCCAGGGTCTGGTCTTTGGCCCCTAGAATCTGGCCTTTGGCCCCTAGGGTCTGTTCTTTGGTCCCCAGGGTCTGGCCTTTGGTCCCCAGGGTCTGGTCTTTGGGCCCCAGGGTCTGGTCTTTGGTCCCCAGGGTCTGGTCTTTGGGCCCCAGGGTCTGGTCTTTGGGCCCCAGGGTCTGGTCTTTGGGCCCCAGGGTCTGGTCTTTGGTTCCCAGGGTCTGGCCTTTGGTCCCCAGGGTCTGGCCTTTGGTCCCCAGGGTCTGGTCTTTGGGCCCCAGGGTCTGGTCTTTGGTCCCCAGGGTCTGGTCTTTGGGCCCCAGGGTCTGGTCTTTGGTCCCCAGGGTCTGGTCTTTGGGCCCCAGGGTCTGGTCTTTGGGCCCCAGGGTCTGGTCTTTGGTCCCCAGGGCCTGGTCTTTGGGCCCCAGGTTCTGGTCTTTGGTCTTCTGGGTCCCGATGCAGCACGACGCTCGATGCTCCCTGCACTGTCTCTCCCGCTTCCGCCGCCTGACGCGGCTCAGGAACCCGTCTTGACCCGAGTCCTCCTTGGAACCGACGGCGCCAGAAGCAACAGAACCAGCGCAGGCGGAACCCTCCGGAAGGTCTCCGGCTCTCTCCTTCCCGGTCTTCTTGTCCCCCTCCGGGTCGCTGACGCAGTAGTGGAGCCGGCCCCGACCCAGGCTCCCCAGCCACCCCCAGGCGTCCATCAGCGTCAACGACTTCCTCTTGGGCCTCTTCACTTCCTCCAGAGGCCCCGCCTCTTCCTCTTCCTGTCGCAACCGGGACAGCACCGGCAGACTCTGGCGGTGGGCGGAGCTGGAGAGCGAGCCGCTTCCCTTCCGGGCCCTGGAACCCGGGTCGGGTCTTCTCCGCCTCAGTGGGGCCCCGGGCAGGTCTCTGAGGTCGGTGGTTCTGCCGCCGGGCGCTGGGTCCCAGAGGAGAGGGGGTCTGCTGCTGCTGTTGTTGAGGAGGGTGAGCTGCACCTCCTTGCCGTGCTCCCCGTACTTCTGCAGGGCCTCCAGGAGGAGCTCGCTGGGAGACATGCAGCGCTCAAAGTCCTTGAACTTCTCCTTGAGGGTGTAGCGGCCGGGTCGACCTGCGCAGACAGACAGACAGACGTGGTGTTCAACGTAGGGACGGTTCAGGACGTTGTGTTAGGTCACACACACACACGTATTAACTAACCCTAACCCAACCTTAACTGTAACCCTAACCCAGAAGCCTGACCCTAGCACACTCATTACCCAAACCCCTAACTAACCCATAACCCTAACACACTTATAACCTTACCCCTAACTAACCCATAACCCTAACACACTTATCACCTTACCCCTAACTAACCCTAACACACTCATAACATTACCCCTAACTAACCCATAGCCCTAACACACTTATCACCTTACCTCTAACTAACCCATAACCCTAACACACTTATAACCTTACCCCTAACCAACCCATAACCCTAACACACTTATCACCTTACCCCTAACTAACCCATAGCCCTAACACACTCATAACCTTACCTCTAACTAACCCTAACACACTCATAACATTACCCCTAACTAACCCATAGCCCTAACACACTTATCACCTTACCCCTAACTAACCCTGACCCTAACACACTCATAACCTTACCTCTAACTAACCCTAACACACTCATAACATTACCCCTAACTAACCCATAGCCCTAACACACTTATCACCTTACCCCTAACTAACCCTGACCCTAACACACTCATAACCTTACCTCTAACTAACCCTAACACACTCATAACATTACCCCTAACTAACCCATAGCCCTAACACACTTATCACCTTACCCCTAACTAACCCTGACCCTAACACACTCATAACCTTACCTCTAACTAACCCTAACACACTCATAACATTACCCCTAACTAACCCATAGCCCTAACACACTTATCACCTTACCCCTAACTAACCCATAACCCTGACCCTAACACCAGGTATACACACCGAGGGCTTGTGCCAAGGCGATGACGACCTCCTGGCAGGTGGTGTGGTCTGTGACCCCACACACCACACGGGGGACCCCTTCCACAAACACCTTCACCTCCATCCTGCAGCTGGTACACACCACACAGTTCACACAACACACACCACACACACCACACACACCACACAACACACACCACACAGTTCACACCACACAGTTCACACACCACACAACACACAGTTCACACAACACACACCACACAGTTCACACCACACAGTTCACACACCACACACCACACACCACACAGTTCACACACCACACACCACACAGTTCACACCACACAACACACACCACACAGTTCACACCACACAACACACACCACACAGTTCACAACACACAGTTCACAGCACACAGTTCACACAACACACAACACAACACACCGTTCACAGTTCCCCACACAGTTCACAGCACACAGTTCACACAACACACAACACAACACACAGTTTACACCACACAACAGTTGTAGTCTTCTAGAC
>JACYXH010000540.1:2500-10000 GCA_026745465.1 Lota lota
CCCCCCCCCCCCCCGCCTATCTCCCCCCGCCTCTCTCTCTCTCTCTCTCCCCCCCCCCGCCTCTCTCTCTCTCTCTCTCTCTCTCTCTCTCTCTCTCTCTCTCTTCTCTCCCCCCGCCTCTCTCTCTCGGTGGTGACGGCCACATGTCCAGTCACCGTGACAACGTGCGAGGAGCGTGGCGTAATGACCCGCTGGGCCCGGCTCCGTGGCGGCGAGGGATTAGGGCTGGTGTCGGGTTCCAGTCTCGGAGCCGCGGTAGAGGCTCTACGCTGCACCCAAATTATACCTCTGGAGTGAGTACGCATGCCGTAGGTACATTCACCCCCTGGGTCTCTACCTGGGTCTCTACCTGGGTCTCTACCTGGGTCTCTACCCTGGGTCTCTACCCCCTGGGTCTCTACCTGGGTCTCTACCCCCTGGGTCTCTACCTGGGTCTCTACCCCCCTGGGTCTCTACCTGGGTCTCTACCCCCTGGGTCTCTACCCCCTGGGTCTCTACCCCCTGGGTCTCTACCTGGGTCTCTACCTGGGTCTCTACCCCCTGGGTCTCTACCCCCTGGGTCTCTACCCCCTGGGTCTCTACCTGGGTCTCTACCCCCTGGGTCTCTACCTGGGTCTCTACCCCCTGGGTCTCTACCTGGGTCTCTACCCCCTGGGTCTCTACCTGGGTCTCTACCCCTGGGTCTCTACCCCTGGGTCTCTACCTGGGTCTCTACCCCTGGGTCTCTACCCCTGGGTCTCTACCTGGGTCTCTACCCCCTGGGTCTCTACCCCCTGGGTCTCTTCCTGGGTCTCTACCCCCTGGGTCTCTACCTGGGTCTCTACCCCCTGGGTCTCTACCTGGGTCTCTACCCCCTGGGTCTCTACCTGGGTCTCTACCTGGGTCTCTACCTGGATCTCTACCTGGGTCTCTACCCCCTGGGTCTCTACCTGGGTCTCTACCTGGGTCTCTACCCCCTGGGTCTCTACCCCCTGGGTCTCTTCCTGGGTCTCTACCCCCTGGGTCTCTACCCCCCTGGGTCTCTTCCTGGGTCTCTACCCCCTGGGTCTCTACCTGGGTCTCTACTCCCTGGGTCTCTACCTGGGTCTCTACCCCCTGGGTCTCTACCTGGGTCTCTACACCCTGGGTCTCTACCCCCTGGGTCTCTACCTGGGTCTCTACCCCCTGGGTCTCTACCCCCCTGGGTCTCTACACCCTGGGTCTCTACCCCCTGGGTCTCTACCTGGGTCTCTACCCCCTGGGTCTCTACCTGGGTCTCTACTGGGTCTCTACCCCCTGGGTCTCTACCCCCCTGGGTCTCTACACCCTGGGTCTCTACCCCCTGGGTCTCTACCTGGGTCTCTACCCCCTGGGTCTCTACCCCCCTGGGTCTCTACACCCTGGGTCTCTACCCCCTGGGTCTCTACCCCCTGGGTCTCTACCTGGGTCTCTACCCCCTGGGTCTCTACCTGGGTCTCTACCCCCTGGGTCTCTACCTGGGTCTCTACCCCCTGGGTCTCTACCCCCTGGGTCGGGTCTCTACCCCTGGGTCTCTACCCCCCTGGGTCTCTACCCCCTGGGTCTCTACCCCTGGGTCTCTACCCCCTGGGTCTCTACCTGGGTCTCTACCCCCTGGGTCTCTACCCCTGGGTCTCTACCTGGGTCTCTACCCCCTGGGTCTCTACCCCTGGGTCTCTACCCCCTGGGTCTCTACCTGGGTCTCTACCCCCTGGGTCTCTACCCCTGGGTCTCTACCCTGGGTCTCTACCCCCTGGGTCTCTACCCCCTGGGTCTCTACCCCCTGGGTCTCTACCTGGGTCTCTACCCCCTGGGTCTCTACCCCCTGGGTTTCTGAAAGACAAAGCCGATCGCCTCTTGGACCAGTGGTCTACCTATGGCAGCTATTCAACCCAGAAGTAGGACTTTGCGTTTCCAGGACGAGAGCGTGAAGGTTGGAGTTTGGGGGCGTTTTGTCCTCCACCTGCTCAGCCGTGAACAACGCAATTATCTCCCCTTAATTAAGACTCTCCCTAACGAGCTTCTTACAAGGTCATTTTCTTCTTCTGAGGTGTTGGGTTGTCCTTACTGCGCTGCAGGCTTATTAAACCTCACCCTGAGTCCTTTCGTGGGTCCAGCTGACCTCAGGGCAGCGGCAGAGGACACCTGTTGAGGCTCAACCGTCCACCCCGAGACGTTCACGATGTCATGGAGTTAATATAGGATGGCCACCACCGTCCCTCTAATCACCGCGGTCTGACCCACCTCGAAGCCGTGAGAATGTGACTCATTGCTCCGTCAAAGACAATCTTCTGTCCCACGGTTGATAGACAATAAGGGTTTTCTGAATCGGAATGTTTCTAAACAAAATGCTGTCTTCCATCGGAAAGAAGTTCTACAGCTGTGGGACTGGAGCGCAGTTTGGAGATTCTGGTCTAGTGGGTCCGTGGTTCCACTTAAGGTCAAAAGGTTCTGGGCTCGATCCCCAATGTCCACAGCCTACTTTTGGTCATCCTAGAGCAAGATGACCCGTAACCCCTACCTGCGCCCTAATGACCTGTAGCTGAAGTCACTGTAACTCGATTTAGAAATGGGAAATGTATATGTAATGTTGAAGGTTTTTGAATGTGCTGGTTGTTGTGTTAGAGAAGTGGGACTGACCCCCAACAGATCAACGTCCCAGCACCCTTCAGTGTCGGCCATGACAGGTCCTGTTGTAATCTCAACTGGGATTAGGCTGGCTGAGATTATAGTTCAGCAGATCCTGTTCATCATATCAGATGTCTGGGATTAAACGCTGTCTAGTCGCTCAGAGAAGAGAGCGTTTGCCGGGGTGTGTGTGTGTGTGTGTCTGTCTGTGCGTGCGAAGCAGTGTGTGTATATATGTGTGTGTGTGTGTGTGTGTGTGTGTGTGTGCTCAAGGGGTGTGTGTGTCAGGGTTTTAATTCAAGAACCCAGCAACTGAAGTCTTACATTCATCTTAATTAGACCGCGTTACACTCACACACACACACGCATATACACACTCCCATACACACACACACGCACGCACATACGCACACACACACACTCCCATACACACACGCACACACACTCCCATACACACTCCCACTCACACACACGCACTCCCACACACACACACACACACACATACACTCTCACACACACACACACACACACACACACACACACACACTCCCCCCCACACACACACACACACACACAAAACCTGAACAGAGATTCTAGGTTTGGGAGAGATCCTGTTACATTTGCGTGGTGACAGAGATCAGAACCCAGGTGAACCCTCGAGTAGAGTCTGGTAGACCCACCCAGTAGAACCTCTCTATGGAACCCAGTAGAACCAGCAGGAGGGAGCAGACTCAGAACCAGGCCTGCAGCAGCAGAGAGCTTCAGAGTTTGTAAGAGGATTTATATACATCTTATTTTTCGACTGCTTCCTTCGTTAAGCTACCTAAAAATAAATCTCACCAATACAAAGACAACCCCAATCGTCCACCATCATCTTAAATAAGCAGAGCCGGGGTCAGGGGTCAGCCAGGGGTCAAAGGTCAGAGCCGGGGGTCAGCACTAACCCTGCTAGCTATCCTCCGTCCTGAAGACTGAACCAGAGGATGCCAGCCTCCTCTACATTAGACTGTAAAGAGCAGAGTTTACAGTCTATTACCACTCAGTAACAGACTGTATGCTAGGCTATGATAGTGGGGTATCCTGGTTACGTTAGGCTAGTCACGCTAGCAGTGTTTCCTTGTGGTTATGCTAGGCTAGTCAAGCTAGCAGTGTTTCCTTGTGGTTATGCTAGACTAGTCATGCTAGCAGGGTATCCTGGTCATGCTAGCAGGGTACCCTGACTGCTAGATCAGTCAGCGTGCTGAACACAGGACTTTAATGAAAGACAGACCTGCTGGCTGGGATCCAATCCATTCATCTCCTTCTATAGCTCTACCATCTGCTCCCTTCTGCACTCCACCTCCTTCTCCTCCTCCTCCTCCTCCTCCTCCTCTCCCCCAAAGGAGCTTTGCAGAACACACCTCGCTGTGCTAGGCAGGAGGGTCTAGTAGTTGGGGTGCTAGAAGGGTAGCAGGTCCGATCCCCAAATGTCCAGTCTACCTGTAGACCGGAGCAAGATGCCCCCCAACACCTACCTGCGCCCTAATGACATGAAACTGGATTCACTGTGAGTCGATTTGGATAAACGTCTGCCACATGACTAAACAGTCAACACAACGCATGGAAAAGGGAAAGAAATAAAGACCCGAGACGGTTTTCCAAAGAGGAGATCTGATCTGGGCTGAGTCAAATACATGAGTGAGTTAAACGGTTACTACATTCATAATTTAACCACCAGGACTATTAATTCTATCAGGGAATCAAACAGACCGAAACAAGCAGATTTAACCCACTTCCTGTCAATTAGTGTTCCGCTACATCCACTCTCCTTACTTCCTGTCGGCTATCCCTCCTTACTTGTACCCTTCCAACCTAATAGCCTATTCTTTCACCCTTGTACTGGTAAGAGACCCTTGCAGGTCTGACTGGATCCCCACTATACACATACCAGTATGTACCGTGGTGCTGAGTGGTACCACAGCACTGCGGCCTGCAGTTTGCAGACTACAGAATCAGTTTCCATTGGTTTTAACACTGCTTACGTTAGCATTATTATCGACATGAATTTATAGTTCACCCATTAGCCTATGCGTGTTCAATATTAAAAGGTTGATGCAGAAAACTGTGTATTTGCTAAGTATTCTATCCCACCGGCACCAAAGTGTTGTGGGTTTAGTTCTGGTCTGCTACCAGAGGTGGCGCTATACATAAGCTAACCCATCAAATCTGGGTCAGCAGTACCTGAGAAATACGAATGTGGTCGAGTGTAGAAATGAATCATGACCGGGTTATTTGTTCTCTGAGGTGACAGTCAGTGTTTGCCCTGGGTATACATTTTGAGTTCTCACACTGATAAAATGGATTATGGACATCATTCTCTTTTTATAGATAAAAGATAAAAATGTCACCACAGTCAGCGGTTCCAGATAAATGTTCAGCAGGGGTATCAGATTGTTCTGTTGACAGATACACTATTACAATAATAGCTGATCTATGCTAGTAAACGTGGTAACTTTAAATACATGCAATGTGTGTCAGGATGCTCTGGTGTAGCCCAGATGCTGAACTGGTGACAACCCAGTGCTGAACTAACCTGGATGTCCCATCACACACACACACACACACACACACACACACACACACACACACACACACACACACACACACACACACACACACACACACACACACACACACACACACACACACACACACACACACACACACACAAATAAATAAATAAATTCAGAAATTCGGGATGGTCCTTTTATTTGTTCCCTTCTTTCAGAGTAGTCTCTATTGCACAAAATAATGAGCAAAAATTCCTGTGCCATTAATATTAAGAATAAAAAAACGTCAACAAAACATCCAGTTTCATATCGTGGACCCAGTCACAGCCATATACATTAACTCCGTTACTATCTATACAACATATACACCAGCGGATCTTGTACCATCATGAGGTTATTAGTCCCAGTTTATTCCAGCTTGCTGAACACGCACAGTGTGAGAACAGCTGACAGACACCTTGAGCAGGGCATTAGCAAGGTGAGGGTTTTTAAACAATCTGCGTTTCCACCAAACCAGAACACAAGGGGCAAGTGCCTGGAGCCTCGACGGACGACATTCCCTTCAGCTGTACAAAAATAATCCTGAAAATAGTTAGCCTTTTGTTAAAAGATGAGGTACGTTTGGTTGTGGTTACAAAAATGCCTCCTGTCATACCTGGTTCCGGTTCGATTGATCGGTTCCGTTCACACCAGAACGCTTATAAAATAAAGTCCAGTGCCGTACTGAGAAGTACATGAACGCGTCTTTTGAGTTGGAAGACTTCCGTCCTAAACACGGGGTCGGGGTCAGGCTCGGGCTCCGCCGAGCGGATCCGTGTCGACGCGCGGAGGGAATGCATAGTTCTGGTCCCGTTGTGCGGTTCACTCGTGTCTCCTGAGCCGCTTCGCTGCCGAGCCCGGAGCCACACCGCTACAGGACGGATGGCACCGGGGTTCATTAAGATTGTTTCCATCCCTTTTTTCTCGCTCTCTCTCTCGCTCGCTCTCTCTGGTGCCACTCGTCATCACAACATGTAGCCCCGTCTAGGAGGTCCGTTTACCGGGTACCCGGTAAACCGGGTTCAGTACGAGAACACCAGGTCGTTGAGGTTGGCCTCCAGCCAGTCCCCGGCGATCATCTCACTCAGTTCGGGGGTGCAGTAGTCCGGGAACTCGAAGTGGGAGCTGAGGCTGCCCTCGCTGAACGAGTCCAAGTCTTTATCCACCAGGGACAGGGACAGGTTCCCTGAGGACGTGCCCAGGTCCAGGCCCAGGCCCTGGGCACCGGCCGCGAGGTTCACACTGAAGTCCACCAGCAGGTCGTCCGCGTCGTCGCTGGACGTGGACGAGGTGGAGCCGGACCTGAAGGAGGACGGTGCTGGTGATGCAGCGGGTGAGCTGGCGTGGCAGTTCTGCTTGGTGATGTTCTTGAAGTTGTAGAACAGCCTCCCGCCCCCGGTCCGGCCCGGGTCGTCGTACATGCTGGCGCCCTCCGGTTCGGTACCGGAACTCAGGGTCGGGCTGGCGGGGACTTTGGCGAGGTTGTACGGGATGGCTTCCTCCTCCTCCTCCACCTTGATCCGCGGGCAGAGGTCTTCTTCCTCGAAGTCATCGTCGTCTTCGTCGTCGTCGTCATCCTCGTCGTCGTCCGTATATTCCCGTTTGATGGACTTGTTCGTCTTAAAGCTCGTGAAGACGTAGTCGTAGCGGGGGTCGTGGGACGGCCTGGTGACGACCGTCTTGGTCGTCTTCAACTTAGCGGTGGTGAATTTCTTCGCGGGGGGCTTGGCGGGCTTGAACACGGGCTTCTCCGGGGACAGCGTGGCCGGTTTGCCGTCCAGCTTGGGCTTCTTCTTGGGTCGGTACTTATAGTCCGGGTAGTCCGCCATGTGTTGGAGCCTCAGCCGCTCCGCCTCACGGATGAACGGGATCTTTTCGGAGTCCTTCAACATCTTCCACCGCTTCCCGAGCCGCTTGGAGATCTCTGCGTTGTGCATGTCGGGCGACTGCTCCATGATCTTTCTCCGCTCAATCTTGGACCACACCATGAAGGCGTTCATGGGTCTTTTGATGTGACCCGTGGCGGTCTTACACCAGTCGGGTTTGACTGTAAGCGGGGCCGGGCTGCCATCCTCGGTGCTGTCCAGCTCCATGTGCCGGTGCTCCGTGTGCTGGACCATGGTCGGTTCCCCCGTCGTGTAGGTTCGCAGAGATCCACTCGAACCCACAGGCACTTAGTTTACGGTTTGAACGGGCTTCTTTTCGGGGTCCCGGAGGCTAACTTGTGCTGTGCTAACTCTGTCCGGTTGTACCACACCGGCTCTGCTTCAATCCCAAAACATTTCTT
>JACYXH010000540.1:15000-25000 GCA_026745465.1 Lota lota
GTGTGTGTGTGGTGTGTGTGTTTGGTGTGTGTGTGTGGTGTGTGTGTTCGGTGTGTGTGGTGTGTGTGTGTGGTGTGTGTGTGGTGTGTGTTGTGTGTGTTTGGTGTGTGTGTGGGGTGTGTGTTTGGTGTGTGTGTGTGGTGTGTGTGTTCGGTGTGTGTGGTGTGTGTGTGGTGTGTGTGTGGTGTGTTTGGTGTGTTTGGTGTGTGTGTGGGGTGTGTGTGGTGTGTGTGTGGTGTGTGTTTGGTGTGTGTGGTGTGTGTTTGGTGTGTGTGGTGTGTGTTTGGTGTACATGTGGTGTGCGTTTGGTCTGTGTTTGGTGTGTGTGTGGTGTGTGTGTGTGTGGTGTGTGTGTTTGGTGTGTGTGTGGTGTGTGTGGGGTGTGTGTTTGGTGTGTGTTTGGTGTGTGTGTGGTGTGTGTTTGGTGTGCGTGTGTGGTGTGTGTGTTTGGTGTGTGTGTGGTGTGTGTTTGGTGTGTGTGTGTGGTGTGTGTGTGGGGTGTGTGTGGTGTGTGTGTGGTGTGTTTGGTGTGTGTGTGGTGTGTGTGGTGTGTTTGGTGTGTGTGTGGTGTGTGGTGTGTGTGTTTGGTGTGTGTGTGGTGTGTGTTTGGTGTGTGTGTGTGGTGTGTGTGTGGGGTGTGTGTGGTGTGTGTGTGGTGTGTTTGGTGTGTGTGTGGGGTGTGTGTGTTGTGTGTGGTGTGGGGTGTGTGTGTGTGGTGTGTGTGTGGTGTGTGTATTTGATGTGTTTGGTTTGTCCGCAGTAATCTTTTCCTTGTATTTTTGCAGGACCGTGTATGTGAAAAACTACTCAGTACTACTGAGTACTGAGTACTGAGTACTACACTAGCAAATAGCAGGGCGTGACTGATCCCCTCTAACCTTTTCTGCGGCCAGTGTGTATGTGTATGTGTGTGTGTGTGTGTGTGTGTGTGTGTGTGTGTGTGTGTGTGTGTGTGTGTGTGTGTGTGTGTGTGAGTGTGTGTGTGTGTGTGTGTGTGTGTGTGTGTATGAGTGTGTGTGTGTGTGTGTGTGTGTGTGTGTGTGTGTGTGTGTGTGTGTGTGTGTGTGTGTGTGTGTGTGTGTATGCATGTGTGTGTGTGAGAGAGAGAGACTCCCTGGGGTCTCTCTAATTGGCTGCTTGTTTCCTGCCTGTGAAATACCCCTACTTAAGCGAGAAAGTCTATAAACCAGACACACACTCACACACACTCACACACACACACACACACACTCACACACACACACACACATGATGACATGCACACCGTGGCCTGCGTGTTAGATTAGACTTCATATTTCTGTTCAGAAATAAAAAGTCTGTTAGACCGTAGTCTGCTTTAAAGCATTTAATTCAAAACACTTCTAGAAACCTTTGGTTCACTTCCAGCTGAGCTTTTAAGCCCCACACCAGGTGGTGGAGTAAGGACTATGAAGTCCCGGTCCAGGCAGAGAACCAGGAGCTCTCAGAAGGTTCTGGGACCAGAGGTTCTGCAGGGTTCTGACTCAGACTGGCTGGGTTCCAATGAAACTGTTCTCATTCATAATTCATCTTGGACAAAGCCAATGAGAAGGAGGGACATATTGAACACAGTGGTTCCTAAATGTTTTCGTGCCCCATTTTCAGGAATAAAATGATTGTGATGATGTTTTGTGCGTCTGCTTCCACACTCATCATCGTTCTCAGCATCTGGCCCTGATATCGACGTGCCGATGAACATAACTGTTTAGCCGTAGTTCCCTCATGGCTAACTCATTAAACTGGTCAGTAGTTCCCTCATGGCTAACTCATTAAACTGGTCAGTAGTTCCCTCATGGCTAACTCATTAAACTGGTCAGTAGTTCCCTCATGGCTAACTCATTAAACTGGTCAGTAGTTCCCTCATGGCTAAGACTCATTAAACTGGTCCAGTTGTTCCCTCATGGCTAAGACTCATTCAACTGGTCAGTAGTTCCCTCATGGCTAACTCATTAAACTGGTCAGTAGTTCCCTCATGGCTAAGACTCATTCAACTGGTCAGTAGTTCCCTCATGGCTAAGACTCATTGGACTGGTCAGTAGTTCCCTCATGGCTAAGACTCATTAAACTGGTCAGTAGTTCCCTCATGGCTAAGACTCATTGGACTGGTCAGTAGTTCCCTCATGGCTAACTCATTAAACTGGTCAGTTGTTCCCTCATGGCTAACTCATTGGACTGGTCAGTAGTTCCCTCATGGCTAACTCATTAAACTGGTCAGTAGTTCCCTCATGGCTAACTCATTCAACTGGTCAGTAGTTCCCTCACGGCTAAGACTCATTCAACTCGTCAGTAGTTCCCTCATGGCTAAGACTTATTCAACTCGTCAGTAGTTCCCTCATGGCTAAGACTCATTGGATTGGTCAGTAGTTCCCTCATGGCTAAGACTCATTAAACTGGTCAGTTGTTCCCTCATGGCTAAGACTCATTAAACTGGTCAGTAGTTCCCTCATGGCTAACTCATTCAACTGGTCAGTAGTTCCCTCACGGCTAACTCATTAAACTGGTCAGTAGTTCCCTCATGGCTAAGACTCATTCAACTGGTCAGTAGTTCCCTCATGGCTAAGACTCATTGGACTGGTCAGTAGTTCCCTCATGGCTAAGACTCATTGGACTGGTCAGTAGTTCCCTCATGGCTAAGACTCATTAAACTGGTCAGTAGTTCCCTCATGGCTAACTCATTAAACTGGTCAGTTGTTCCCTCATGGCTAAGACTCATTGGACTGGTCAGTAGTTCCCTCATGGCTAAGACTCATTGGACTGGTCAGTAGTTCCCTCATGGCTAAGACTCATTGGACTGGTCAGTAGTTCCCTCATGACTAAGACTCATTCAACTGGTCAGTAGTTCCCTCATGGCTAAGACTCATTGGACTGGTCAGTAGTTCCCTCATGGCTAAGACTCATTGGACTGGTCAGTAGTTCCCTCATGGCTAAGACTCATTAAACTGGTCAGTAGTTCCCTCATGGCTAAGACTCATTAAACTGGTCAGTAGTTCCCTCATGGCTAAGACTCATTGGACTGGTCAGTAGTTCCCTCATGGCTAAGACTCATTGGACTGGTCAGTAGTTCCCTCATGGCTAAGACTCATTAAACTGGTCAGTAGTTCCCTCATGGCTAAGACTCATTAAACTGGTCAGTAGTTCCCTCATGGCTAACTCATTAAACTGGTCAGTAGTTCCCTCACGGCTAAGACTCATTAAACTGGTCAGTAGTTCCCTCATGGCTAAGACTCATTGGACTGGTCAGTAGTTCCCTCATGGCTAAGACTCATTAAACTGGTCCAGTAGTTCCCTCATGGCTAAGACTCATTGGACTGGTCAGTAGTTCCCTCACGGCTAAGACTCATTAAACTGGTCCAGTTGTTCCCTCATGGCTAAGACTCATTGGACTGGTCCAGTTGTTCCCTCATGGCTAAGACTCATTGGACTGGTCCAGTTGTGTGTACAGGACCTTAAAACAAGACCTTTCCAAATGTTTTAAACCATAGCTGCACCAAACATTTCCCTTCAGCTTCTCAGTCATCCCCTGTGACCCCACATGACCCCCCAGGAGGGCCCGACCCAGAGGTTAGGAACCGCCGGTCTAACCTCATGAAGGGGTCCTCAGCGTACTGGAGGTGGAGTCTAGGGTCTGAGTGGTAGCCCCCCCTCCACATTCCTGCTACACACCCCACCCCCGCCTCTCTGGTTGCCTTGTTCCAAGGCAGTGATGGTTTAGGGAAATGAGAGAGTCTTATCAGATCTCGCAGAGGGTCTGGAGGGCCAGCAGGTGGTCATATAAGGGACCCCTGGGGTAGGGTAGTCTTGTAGTGGTCAGGGTGTTGGACTGCCAGCCCAAAGGTTCTGGGTTCGATACCTAGTGTCCGCGATCTACCTGTAGGCATCCTACAGCAAGATGACCCCTGACCCCTGCCTGCTCCTTCAGTGCATGGATCTGAACTTCCTGGAAGTCACTCGGGAAAGTCTGAAGATGACTTCATAAGCAGACCTGTGATGTAATACCTTGTTGTTACCCTGGTGAAAAGCTGTGTGTGTGTGTGTGTGTGTGTGTGTGTGTGTGTGTGTGTGTGTGTGTGTGTGTGCATGTGTGTGTGTGCCTGTGTGTGTGTGTGCGTGGCACAGATGTCTGTACCTGAGCCGACCATCTGTCACTGGAAAGGTGATATGGAAGAATCTGGTCACCTGTGTCACACACACACACACACAACACACACACACACACAGAGCACCTCTCTCTCTCACACACACACACACACTTTTCTTCAACATTGCTACACTCACTAGTAGGTTTGATGTATATATAAGGTAGAAAGAATAAACGGAGAGAGAAGAAGGACTCGTGCTTTGGCCCTCTCCGCTCCGGTGTCCAAACCAGCAGCTCATCAACACACAAAACATATGCAAGAAAACCTACACAAGAAAACAACACAAGAAACCTACACAAGAAAACCTACACAAGAAACCCTACACAAGAAACCCTACACAAGAAACCCTACACAAGAAAACCTACACAAGAAAACCTACACAAGAAACCCTACACAAGAAACCCTACACAAGAAACCCTACACAAGAAACCCTACACAAGAAACCTACACAAGAAACCTACACAAGAAACCTACACAAGAAACCTACACAAGAAACCCTACACAAGAAACCCTACACAAGAAACCCTACACAAGAAACCCTACACAAGAAACCTACACAAGAAACCTACACAAGAAACCCTACACAAGAAACCCTACACAAGAAACCTACACAAGAAACCCTACACAAGAAACCCTACACAAGAAACCTACACAAGAAACCAACACAAGAAACCTACACAAGAAACCCTACACAAGAAACCCTACACAAGAAACCTACACAAGAAAACCTACACAAGAAACCCTACACAAGAAACCCTACACAAGAAACCTACACAAGAAACCCTACACAAGAAACCCTACACAAGAAACCCTACACAAGAAACCAACACAAGAAACCCTACACAAGAAAACCTACACAAGAAACCCTACACAAGAAACCCTACACAAGAAACCCTACACAAGAAACCCTACACAAGAAACCCTACACAAGAAACCTACACAAGAAACCTACACAAGAAACCCTACACAAGAAACCCTACACAAGAAACCCTACACAAGAAACCCTACACAAGAAACCTACACAAGAAACCAACACAAGAAAACCTACACAAGAAACCCTACACAAGAAACCCTACACAAGAAACCCTACACAAGAAACCCTACACAAGAAACCTACACAAGAAACCCTACACAAGAAACCTACACAAGAAACCCTACACAAGAAACCCTACACAAGAAACCCTACACAAGAAACCCTACACAAGAAACCCTACACAAGAAACCTACACAAGAAACCTACACAAGAAACCCTACACAAGAAACCCTACACAAGAAACCCTACACAAGAAACCCTACACAAGAAACCCTACACAAGAAACCCTACACAAGAAACCCTACACAAGAAACCTACACAAGAAACCCTACACAAGAAACCCTACACAAGAAACCCTACACAAGAAACCCTACACAAGAAACCTACACAAGAAACCTACACAAGAAACCCTACACAAGAAACCTACACAAGAAAACCTACACAAGAAACCCTACACAAGAAACCCTACACAAGAAACCCTACACAAGAAACCCTACACAAGAAACCTACACAAGAAACCCTACACAAGAAACCTACACAAGAAACCCTACACAAGAAACCCTACACAAGAAACCCTACACAAGAAAACCTACACAAGAAAACCTACACAAGAAACCCTACACAAGAAACCCTACACAAGAAACCCTACACAAGAAACCCTACACAAGAAACCTACACAAGAAAACCTACACAAGAAACCCTACACAAGAAACCCTACACAAGAAACCCTACACAAGAAACCCTACACAAGAAAACCTACACAAGAAACCCTACACAAGAAACCCTACACAAGAAACCCTACACAAGAAACCCTACACAAGAAACCCTACACAAGAAAACCTACACAAGAAACCCTACACAAGAAACCCTACACAAGAAACCTACACAAGAAACCCTACACAAGAAAACCTACACAAGAAAACCTACACAAGAAACCCTACACAAGAAACCTACACAAGAAACCCTACACAAGAAAACCTACACAAGAAACCCTACACAAGAAAACCTACACAAGAAACCTACACAAGAAACCCTACACAAGAAACCCTACACAAGAAACCCTACACAAGAAACCCTACACAAGAAACCTACACAAGAAACCTACACAAGAAACCCTACACAAGAAACCCTACACAAGAAACCCTACACAAGAAACCCTACACAAGAAACCCTACACAAGAAACCCTACACAAGAAACCCTACACAAGAAACCCTACACAAGAAACCAGTAGAGCTCCACCAGCGACCAGGAGAAACAGGTTTGGAGCAGCAGAGGGGGGGTCTGGGGGTCAGGGGGGTCAGGGGGGGGGGGGGGGGGGTGGGGGGGGGTCCTGGTGATCTTCACTGGTCCTGGGGGCCACGAGAACACATTCATCTGCAAATCAGCAGGGACCCCCCCCCCCCCCCCCCCCCCACACCTTCCTCTGAGAGATGCTATCTTGTCAGCTCCATAATGGCTTCTCACACAAAGGCTGTCTGAATTCAAATGACCCTCTGTGTGTGTGTGGGGGGGGGGGGGGGGGGGGGGGTTGTGTGTGTGTGTGTCAGCATGTGTGTGTGTGTATGCGTGTGTGTGTGTGTGTAGTCGGTTGGTTTGGTTAGCTGCATGGTTTGTACTTTTATTTATGAATGGTTCAGATGACCCAGATACCCATAATGCATTGAGCACGTCCTGCTATCAGGAGGTAAAGCAGCTAACAGGAAGTGGAATAGTGGATAAACCCTTTAATTGAGATTAGTCTGTTTAGAATACAAACAACACACACCTGCCCCAAACATCTAAACAAACTCTCACACACACACACACACACACAGGGGGGGGGGGGGGGGGGGGGGGAAGAGGGGGGGGAAGAGAGGGGGGGGGGGGGGGGGGGCGGGGGGAAGGGAGATAATCAAAGCCTGATTGATCAGTTCGTGGATCGTTTTCTGAAGGAAATCATTAATCTCCAATCAGATCAGCCCTACACTGGCCCCACCCCCTCTCTCGACCAATAACCACCCCCGACGGTTGAAGACACTGGGGATTAAACGCACAACATTGAGGACAGACTAGACAATGGACTACACACACACACACACATTCACACACACACACACACACACACACACACATACACAAACACACACACATCACATACATACACATACACAAACACACACACACACACACACACACACATTCACACAAACACACACACACACACACACACACACACACATGCTTACACACACACACACACACACACACACACACACACACACACACACAGTAGCCGGCAGACCTGACAGAAGTTCCGGAAGAATTGATCACCTCTGTCGCCGCTGGCAACCAATGACCAGGATGACTATAAATATGATGTCATTATAAAGTCATTATAGAATTATATAATGACTATCTATAATATAGCTATCTATATCTATCAATGTGAATAAATAACTAGAAATATAAATAGACAGATATATGTCTGCGTGTGTGTGTCACTCTGTGCCGGTAACCTTGACTGTATGTTTCCACGGCAACGGGGCCGGTCCTGCATTATGGATGATCATCGAAATGCTGCAGCTTCCACCGGGGGGGGGGGCTCTGTTACCTCATACTGCCCTTTAGACACGCCCCTTCACATCATGAGGCTTGATGCTTTAGGTGTGTGCGTGCGTGTGTGTGTGCGTGTGTGTGTGTGTGTGTGTGTGTGTGTGTGTGTGTTTGTTTCTGTGTGTGTGTGGTGGTGGTGGTAACTAGGTGAGCTGGTTTCCAGGTGAGGTGGTAACTAGGTGATGTCAGGTGGTAACTAGGTGAGCTGGTTTCCAGGTGAGGTGGTAACTAGGTGATGTCAGGTGGTAACTAGGTGATGTCACCAGATGGTTTTTGAAGGCATTACATCACCAGTGGTTTACATTTGAAGCCTCAGAGCTCCCCGGTCATGTGACCACATCAAAGGCATGCTGGGAGCTGCACTTTACTCTGCTCAGCGGGGGAGTCTACCCCCTCCTCACCCCTACACTCCTCTCCTCACCCCCGTCTCCTCACCCCTACACTCCTCTCCTCACCCCCGTCTCCTCACCCCTCTCCTCCTCTCTCCGAACCTCCTCTCTCCTCACACATTAACACATGAAGAGATGAACACATGAACACCTGAAGAGATGAACACATGAACACCTGAAGAGATGAACACATGAAGAGATGAACACATGAACACCTGAAAAGATGAACACATTAACACATGAAGGGCTGAACACATGAACACCTGAATAGATGAACACATGAACACCTGAAGAGATGAACACATGAAGAGCTGAAGAGATGACCACATGAAGAAATGAACACATGAACACCTGAAGAGATGAACACCAGAAGAAATGAACACGTGAACACCTGAAGAGATGAACACCTGAAGAAATGAACACATGAACACCTGAAGAGATGAACACATGAATGCTTGAAGATATGAACACATGAACACCTGAAGAGATGAACACATGAAGAGCTGAAGAGATGAACACATGAAGAGCTGAAGAGATGAACACCTGAAGAGATTAACACATGAAGAGCTGAAGAGATGAACACATGAACACCTGAAGAGATGAACACCTGAAGAGATGAACACATTAACAGCTGAAGAGATGAACACATGAACACCTGAAGAGATGAACACATGAAGAGCTGAAGAGATGAACACATGAACACCTGAAGAGATTAACACATGAACAGCTGAAGAGATGAACACATGAACAGCTGAAGAGATGAACACATGAACACCTGAAGAGATGAACACATGAAGAGCTGAAGAGATGACCACCCACCACATCGTCAGGATGTGACGATGTGAATGTGTTGGAGGTGTGATGGAGAACGATTTGATTGGCTGTGACAGGCCAAACCTAAGGTGTCATCGCAGGTAATGGTGTCCGGGCGGCCAGCTGATGGAATCCATCTCCGCCCGGCGACTAAATAATTAACCGCAGACCGACAGCCAATCAGAAAACACTAACTCTCCATCCGGATGGGAGAACCAATCAGATGCTGACTGGGGATTTTAAGTGGAAGGAAGCGACGAGGAGACGAGATTTGATTCTGAAGACTCCTCTAACATAATGCTTGGCTGTAATCGATGCAACTCTGCTGACGTGTGGAGTCTACAGTTGTTTAGAGGTGAACTGGTTGACTGTGGTCCTCCAGAGCTTTCTTTGTTGAACCATGGCGTGATCACATGATGGTGAATGTGGTTATGGAGACATGAGATGATCATGGGCCGAAAACAAACTAGAGCCATGTGAATGGATTGACATGCTAGTAACGATGTGCATGGCAGA
Organism: Lota lota; assembly: GCA_026745465.1. Classification (NCBI taxonomy): domain Eukaryota; kingdom Metazoa; phylum Chordata; class Actinopteri; order Gadiformes; family Lotidae; genus Lota; species Lota lota. Next base: position 24,502 of record JACYXH010000540.1, read on the forward strand.
AATGAACAGTGCCACACCAATGCAATTTGAATGCACCTGTTTCTCCATGAACACCTGAGAGTAAAACATGAAATGAACACAATTGATACAAATATAACTAAAAATATAAAGAATTAAAAACATATAATTAAAAATTAAAAAAAGGGCTGAATGATGAAAAACATGAAGAGTGATATGAACAGGAGCTTTGAAAGAAATGAACACATGCTGTTGTATGAGTGAACACTGCGAGATGCCACCTGCGGCACACATGAAGCTGAACACGTATGACGAAGATTTACACTAAAAACACATGACCTGAAGCGTATGGCATCGTGAACCTGTGAAGAGTGACTTACAGCTGAGAGTTTGTGTCACACAAAAGTGCTAAGAGTGAACACATGAAGAGATGAACAGCTGTGATGAAGAGATGAGACTGGAGTGACGATGAAATGAATTGAACACATGAAACGAGATTGTAACACACCCTAACTTCCATCATATATGCATAATAAAAATC
>JACYXH010000540.1:37500-52500 GCA_026745465.1 Lota lota
GGTTTCCCCGGTAACCAACATGGCCGCTAAGGTGGGATGGCCAGCAAATGAGCTAATTAGCTGTTGTTCTGAATAGCATGTCTGCCACAGTAAAGATGATGTCATGCAGTCAGCTGGTCCAGTCAGGTGGTCTGTACTGGAAGCCCTCCTCCTTCAGATGGGTGTGTAATGGTTTTATAACACAGGACACCATGGCCTGTACTCTATCCTACATCTTCCCTCTCTCCTCTGCTCCCCTCTACTTTCCTATCCTCGCTCTTTCCTATCCTTGCTATTCCCTCTCTTCGCTCTCTTTCCTCTCCTCGCTCCTTTCCTCTCCTCTCTCTCTTTCCTCTCCTCGCTCTCTTTCCTCTCCTCTGTCTCTTTCCTCGCTCTCTTTCCTCGCTCTCCTTCCTCCCCTCTCCTCCTCCAGTATTTTTATCTGGAGAGAGTAGATTCGTGTTTCAACGAGACTATCAAAGGTTTCCAATATATAATAACGCAAGATGTCTAATAATGGAACACATCTGCTATCCGGTTTTCTATCTTGTCTATTTTTAGTCAGGACGGTCATCTCTCTCAGAAAGTTTGTGTGTGTGCGTGCGCGTGTGTGCGTGCGCGTGTGTGGAGAGGGTGTTCCGCAGTACTCATCAGAATCTGCTGTTGTCTTTACTTCCTTCTGATCAACGGCGACCGGTGACTCAGCGATGAGGTCACTCTCACATACAGGAAGTGTAATGAGGTCAGGGATTTCACAGAATTCCCAGGGGCACATGTCCCTACCTGAGCCACTTCAGCCCACATGCAGAGGAGATCTGCTGACTGACTGGTTGACCAATTAACTAATTAATGAACTAACTCACTAGGTCAATCTTGGTGGCATTTTAAGTATGCTGTGTTGTACACAGCATGAGGGACAACTCCTTTCTCCTGACAAAACAGGAGCAGGAGGCAGGGGGAGGAGGAGGAGGGGGAGGAAGGGGAGGAGGGGAAGGGGGAGGAGGAGGAGTAGGGGGAGGAGAGGAGAGGAGGAGGAGGTGTGCAGGTAATGACAGGTATTGTGTTAGGTATCTTTTGTTGTGATGTTATGAAGTTGGTATGAGCACTGAGTCAGAATGCCTGAGGGGAGAGAGAGAGAGAGAGAGAGAGAGAGAGAGAGAGAGAGAGAGAGAGAGAGAGAGAGAGAGAGAGAGAGAGAGAGAGGGAGAGAGAGAGAGAGAGAGAGGGAGAGAGAGGGAGAGGGAGAGGGAGAGAGAGGGAGAGGGAGAGGGAGAGCGACAGCGAAAGAGAGAGAGAGAGAGAGAGAGAGAAAGAGAGAGAGAGAGAGAGCGAGGGAGCGAACACCTCCAAGCTCTTTCGACTCTTACATAAAGGATACACACTGATGAGCTGTTTCCACAGGTTTATGAATCAATATTTATGAATAATGACTTATGATTCATACATAGGAAACCCTGACGCAGTTCATTCAAGGATAGTCCAGTGGTTAGGGTTCCACTCCCAGCCCAAAGGTTTTGGGTTCGATCCCCAATGTCCTCAGTCTAGAGCAAGATGACCCCTAAACCCTACCTGCTCCTTAATGACCTGTCTCTGTACTGTCTAACCCCCTACCTGCTCCTTAATGACCTGTCTCTGTACTGTCTAACCCCTACCTGCTCCTTAATGACCTGTCTCTGTATTGTCTAACCCCTACCTGCTCCGTAATGACCTGTCTCTGTACTGTCTAACCCCTTCCTGCTCCTTAATGACCTGTCTCTGTACTGTCTAACCCCTACCTGCTCCTTAATGACCTGTCTCTGTACTGTCTAACCCCTACCTGCTCCTTAATGACCTGTCTCTGTACTGTCTAACCCCTACCTGCCCCTTAATGACCTGTCTCTGTACTGTCTAACCCCTACCTGCTTTTTAATGACCTGTGGCTGAAAGAGAATTGCCTTGGAGTCTCTTTGGATAAAGTAACTAAATATTTACTAAGTATAAATAATAGTTCTATAAAATAGTTCAAGTGAAAAGACGCCAGAAAGTCGAAACTACTCAGACCTCTGTGTGTTTAAACTCATCATAACTAACGTACGCTTTACCATGTGGTCAGCATAATGCAGTGCATTCTGGGTAATGGCAGGTTCCAGGACGGTCACATGATCCGAGATAGGGTTCTGGAGGGAGAGGTGGTCTCATCCTCTCTGCTCACACATCGACTAGTCATGTCTGATGATGTCATCGCCAGACTGCGATACTACAATCTGCGATGACTCACCTCACTATATCATCAGCTGATCCCACTGCCGCGCACACACACACACACACACACACACAGACACACACACACACACACACACACACACACACACACAGACACACAGACACACACACACACACACACACACACACACATACACACAAACACACAGACACACAGACACACACACACAAAGACACACACACAAAGACACACACACACACACACACATACACACACACATACACACACACACACACCTTCTAGTGATTCAGTACCCTTCGGTTGGTCTGTCAGAAGTCTCCTATCTGTTTACCATTGAGTCGTTCAGCAGACACTTCTGTCTTAACACACTTCATCTGAAGCATACATTATGATGTACACATGATCTCTTCTTTCAGACACATGTCCTGAAGGGCCCGTAGGGGTCAGGGGTCATATCGCTCTAGGTGGCCTACAGGTAGGGGTCAGGGGTCATATCGCTGGTGGATCAAAACTCATAAGCTTTTGGCTGGGAGTCAAACTACTTAATCACTAGGCCTGGAGGAGGATCTGAGGAGGAGAGGAGGAGGAGAGAGGAGGAGAGAGGAGGAGGAGAGGAGGGAGGAGGAGGAGAGAGGAGGAAAGAAGGAGGAAAGAAGGAGGAGGAGACATGAGGAGGAGAGAGGGGGAGAGAAGGAGGAGGAGACATGAAGAGGAGCCAGGAGGAGGAGAGGAGGAGAGGAGGGAGGAGGAGAGAGGGGAAAGAGACAGGAGGAGAGGAGGAGGAGACAAGAGGAGACAGGAGGATGAGAGGAGGAGGAAAGGAGGAGAGGAGGAGAAGACAGGAGGAGGAGCCAGGAGGAGGAGAGGAGGGAGGAGAAGAGGGGAGAGGATGACAAAGGAGGAGGAGAGGAGGAGAAGATGAGAGAGGAGGAGGAGACAGGAGGAGGAGGAAAGGAGGACAGGAGGAGGAGGGGAGGACAGAGGGGAAGGAGACAGGAGAGGAGGAGGAGACAAGAGGAGGAGACAGGAGGATGAGAGGAGGAGGAAAGGAAGAGAGGAGGAGGAAAGGAGGAGAGGAGGAGCCAGGAGGACTAGGTGGGTCCAAGGGGAGAGCCGCCAGCTGAGGGGGGTTCAGGTGTCTGCTAAGGGTGTCTAATGGTGCGTCTCCTGATGGGAGGAGGTGCTACCAGGGAGGAGCAGCTGGGAGGAAACCCACTGGGGGGATGACATCACCCTGCTGGTCTGGGAACACCTGAGAGAGGCGGTCCCGTTGCCACGGAGACCCACAGGGAGCGGCTACAGAGGACAGAGGGGGTGTGTGGAGTCAGGGTGTGTTGTGTTGTGTGTCTGTGTGTAGGATTATTTGTGATGTTTCTAGCGTGTTGAGTGTGTGTGTGTCGAGTGGTGTGTTACACTAGAGTGTGTTTTAGCGTGTGCTGCAGTCCCAAAGCTTTCTTTCCTCAGGACAACCAATCAGGGGTCTTGTTTGGGACCACTGACCCTTATCGACATCGAAGATGTGGACCGGGAGCGTCGGGGTCAGGGGTCACTGATAACCAGCATGTGATGCATCACCTGCAGGAGGTTGTCATGGTGATGTACCACATCTCCAGGAAGTAAAGACATCCTTCTCGTCCAATCACCATGCACCATGCCAGACACACACACACACACACACACACACACACATACACCCCCCCCCCATCGATCTCCGACCAAGCCTCCTAGAGAGACCTCACCCCCTCAGACCACCGTCTCCCTGCCCCAGGCAGCCCTTGGGCAAGGCAGCACTGCATAATGAGGAGGTTGTCGGGTTCGCTGCATGGCAACAGGTGATGGATGTATGACTACTGGGATCAATAACAGAGCAGGAAGCCCTTCTGGAAGACGTCACAATCTGGAGATCTGGGAGTCCTATTGATGAATTGATTATGGGTATGGGTTGATCAGTGATTCTTTTTTACGTATTGATCAGTGATCGGAGGCAAGCTGCTCGTATCTTTGACCGGAGGAACAATGAGGATGAGGATGATGGTCTTGAAGAGGAAGGCTACTAGGGGGTGTACTGGGAGTAGCTGGTATGCTGGGTATAGACCAGGATGTTCTAGTGGTTTGGGTGAAGTGTGAGGTTGTTTGATCAACAATGACCACAGTCTACCGGTAGGCATCCTAGAGCAAGATGACCCCTAACCCCTACCTGCTCCTTAATGACCTGTCTCTGTACTGTCTAACCCCTACCCGCTCCTTGATGACCTGTCTCTGTACTGTCTAACCCCTACCTGCTCCTTAATGACCTGTCTCTGTACTGTCTAACCCCTACCTGCTCCTTAATGACCTGTCTGTACTGTCTAACCCCTACCTGCTCCTTAATGACCTGTCTGTACTGTCTAACCCTTACCTGCTCCTTAATGACCTGTCTCTGTACTGTCTAACCCCTACCTGCTCCTCAATGACCTGTCTCTGTACTGTCTAACCCCTACCTGCTCCTTAATGACCTGTCTCTGTACTGTCTAACGCTACCTGCTCCTTAATGACCTGTCTCTGTACTGTCTAACCCCTACCTGCTCCTTAATGACCTGTCTGTACTGTCTAACCCTTACCTGCTCCTTAATGACCTGTCTCTGTACTGTCTAACCCTACCTGCTCCTTAATGACCTGTCTCTGTACTGTCTAACCCCTACCTGCTCCTTAATGACCTGTCTCTGTACTGTCTAACCCCTACCTGCTCCTTAATGACCTGTCTCTGTACTGTCTAACCCCTACCTGCTCCTTAATGACCTGTCTCTGTACTGTCTAACCCCTACCCGCTCCTTGATGACCTTCATGAATGAAGTCTCATTGGATAGAAGCGTCTGCTGAGGGACTGAAGGGTGAATGGAGCCGTGAGTCTGGCTGGATGGAGCTGGCAGCACAGCTCGGTCTGGAATGGGTCATTATAGAAGCCCTCCTTCCTACACACACACACACACACACACACACACACATTCTCTCACACGCACGTACGCACGCACACACACATACTCTCTCACACACACACGTACGCACGCATGCACGCACAGTCACACACACACACACACACACACACGTACGCACGCACGCACACTCACACACTCACACACACTCTCACACACACACTCACTCACACACATAAGCACACACACACAGACAGACACACAATCACCTTTGTGTGTCAGAGCGATGAGTCGCGGCGTGAATCATAGCGACTCTGTGTGTAATTATTTATTAGGATTGATTATTTATCTGTACCATGGTGTAGTAAGTGCAGGTGCCTCTTATTATTTATTAAACTGGTGACCTTGTGACCTCTGACCACAGCACAGATTATAGGAACAATCACAACTAAACTCAATTATCAACCCTCGCAGCATCTCTCTCCCCCCTCCCTCCCTCACTCTCTCTTTCCCCCTCCTCTCCCTCTCTCTCCTCACTCTCTCTCTCTCTCTCTCCATCTCGCTCTCTCTCCCCCTCCTATCTCTCTACCCTTTCCCTCTCTCTCTTTCACCCCTCTTATCTCTCTCCCCCTCCTTTCTCCCCCCTCCTATCTCTCTCACCCTCCCTCTCTCGCTTCCACTTTCCCTCTTTCCCTCTCTCTCTCTCTCCCTCTGTCCCCCTCCTCTCTCTCCATCTTTCTCTATCTGTTCTGTAATGGAGGACGGTCGTTTGTCAAGGTCAAGCACAAGGTTGGACTAGGTCAGCCAAGCATCCCCCCCCCCCCCCCCCCCCCCCCCCCCCCCGGCGTATCTATTGGTGGACGGCTAGTGGATCAATACTGTGTGTTGTCGGGGTTGAGCAGCCTGCCGGCGGCTGATTCCTCACTTCCACTCAAGGGAGAAATTGCCTCATTTTATCATCTTGGGGCAGCGCTGGGCGTTGATTTCCCCCCCCCCCCCCCCCCCCCCATGCAATCTATCGCTGTCATGGTTACGGGGGGCGTTTGACGGACAGACGGGGCTTATAGGAGGGGCCTGCGGGCGGACGAACGGACGAGTCTGATTGGTGGGCGTGACGCGACAACCACCGACACACAAACAAGACTCCAGGTTTAAGATCCTGATCCAACACCTGATGCTCGTTAGTGGGAGCGCTCGTTAGTGGGAGCGCTCGTTAGTGGGAGCGCTCGTTCGTGGGAGCGCTGGTTCTATGATCCGACCTGCCGTGTCATTCCTGCAGCTCTCAGCTCTCAGCACCGTGAACTTCTGTTGGACGGTGTTGGTGTCTGGGATCAAAGCCCGTCTTGCCCCATGTGTTCTGGGATGGATCAGAATAGGAGCCCCGAGGGGTTTAAGCCCCTCAGGCGTATGTTTAACCCCCTCTGTTGAGATTTGTGTATCTCTAGAAAAATAGTAAAACAACAGAATTGTTTGCCGAGATACATGGGACTATCGCTAATCCTCTCAGGGCTTCTGCACGAGCCTGAAACAGCTGTCTTAACGCCTGCTGACGTTGACAGAAAGTCATTCATAAATTCAAAATATGGTTGAACTCTCATTTCACTCGCTCTTCACTTGCTCATTCTGATGTGATTGCTCTGATCTATAAATATGCTCTTCGGTTTTGGTTTTGACCCATCACAAGATAGAGAGACATTGAGAGGGAGAGTGGGGAGAGAGAGGGAGAGTGGGGAGAGAGGGAGAGACAGGCAAGATTAAATTACATTGAATTGAATTGAAAGGTAGAGAGAGGTTCAGAGAGAGTTAGAGGATATAGGAACAGGGAGGGGAGAGCAAGAGAGAGGGTGGTTTAGAAAGAGAAAGATGTGTAGGGAGAGAGAGGGAGAGAAAGAGAGGGAGAAAGAGGGAGAGGAGGGAACCGTCAGGAATGTGATTAGGGGTCTGCAATGTTCTAAATAATTCAGGCTAACGCAGAACGTTGATACCTGCCCCTTAATGACCTGTCTCTGTACTATCTAACCCCTACCTGCCTCTTAATGACCTGTCTCTGTACTGTCTAACCCCTACCTGCCTCTTAATGACCTGTCTCTGTACTGTCTAACCCCTACCTGCTCCTTAATGACCTGTCTCTGTACTGTCTAACCCCTACCTGCTCCTTAATGACCTGTCTCTGTACTGTCTAACCCCTACCTGCCTCTTAATGACCTGTCTCTGTACTGTCTAACCCCTACCTGCTCCTTAATGACCTGTCTCTGTACTGTCTAACCCCTACCTGCTCCTTAATGACCTGTCTCTGTACTGTCTAACCCCTACCTGCTCCTTAATGACCTGTCTCTGTACTGTCTAGAGATAGACAGAGCGATGGAGAGAAAGAGAGAGGGATAGTTAGAAAGATGTAGAGCGAGAGAGAGAGAGTAATAGTGAGAGATGGATAGAGAGGGAGAGAGAGTGAGAGATGGATAGAGAGAGGCAGAGAGAGAGAGATGGATAGAGAGGGAGATGGATAGAGAGAGGGAGGGAGAGTGAGAGATGGATACAGAGAGGGAGAGAGAGTGAGAGATGGCTAGAGAGAGAGAGAGCCATGGAAAGAGAGAGGTAGAGAGAGTGAGAGATTGACAGAGAGAGACAAAGAGAGTGAGAGAAAGCTAGAGAGAGAGAGAGAGAGAGCCATGGATGGAGAGAGACAGAGCGGGTGTTTTCCATTAGACATGATAAATGGTTTGGAAGACATATTGCTTGTGCCTGCCTCTATCTGTCATCGTTTACAGCAGGTAATGAAAACACCACCAATATTTACATATTTATCTATTCTATATTCATATATTTATTATTATATTCATCCCTCCACATATCTACGCCTGTTTGCCTGCATGCGTCTCCTATGATGCCCAGAGATGGAGAGAGAAACAGACAGACAGAGAGAGAGAGAGAGAGAGAGAGAGAGAGAGAGAGAGAGAGACAGAGAGAAAGAGAGACAGAGAGAGAGAGAGAGAGAGACAGAGAGAGAGAGAGAGACAGAGAGACAGAGAGAGAGAGAGAGAGATAGAGAGAGAGAGAGAGAGAGAGAGAGAGAGAGAGAGAGACAGAGAGACAGACAGACAGAGAGACAGAGAGAGAGAGAGAGAGACAGAGAGAAAGAGAGAGAGAGAGAGACAGACAGAGAGACAGAGAGAGAGAGAGAGAGAGAGAGAGAGACAGAGACAGAGAGACAGACAGACAGAGAGACAGAGAGAGAGAGAGAGAGAGAGAGAGAGAGACAGACAGACAGACAGACAGACAGACAGACAGACAGACAGACAGACAGACAGAGAGAGAGAGAGAGAGAGAGAGAGAGAGAGGAGGGGAGAAGGGATGCCCACAAACAACTGCCATCGTTGCCGTGACTATAACCTAACTGCTCTCCCCCCCCCCCCCCCCCCCCCCCCCACACACACACACACACACACACTCCATTCATACATATTCTGGGATGTCTTGTTCCCATGGCAGCCAGCAGACCTGTGTGTGGGCCTCAGGTGATGCTGATGTAAATCCATGTTCTGGCATTTAGCTGTCAACACGGCTGATTGGATGATTGGTGGCATGTAGCATGTGGTGTGTAGCGTGTTGTGTGTAGTGTGTGGTGTGTAGCATGTGGTGTGTAACGTGTGGTGTGTAGCGTGTTGTGTGTAGCGTGTTGTGTGTAGCGTGTGGTGTGTAGCGTGTGGTGTGTAGCGTGTTGTGTGTAGAGTGTTGTGTGTAGTGTGTGGTGTGTAGCATGTGGTGTGTAACGTGTTGTGTGTAGCGTGTTGTGTGTAGAGTGTTGTGTGTAGCGTGTGGTGTGTAGCGTGTTGTGTGTAGCGTGTGGTGTGTAGCGTGTGGTGTGTAGCGTGTAGCGTGTTGTGTGTAGCGTGTGGTGTGTAGCGTGTGGTGTGTAGCGTGTTGTGTGTAGCGTGTTGTGTGTAGCGTGTGGTGTGTAGCGTGTGGTGTGTAGCGTGTTGTGTGTAGCGTGTGGTGTGTAGCGTGTGGTGTGTAGCGTGTTGTGTGTAGTGTGTGGTGTGTAGCGTGTGGTGTGTAGCGTGTGGTGTGTAGCGTGTTGTGTGTAGCATGTGGTGTGTAGCATGTGGTGTGTAGCGTGTTGTGTGTAGTGTGTGGTGTGTAGTGTGTGGTGTGTAGCGTGTTGTGTGTAGTGTGTGGTGTGTAGTGTGTGGTGTGTAGCGTGTGGTGTGTAGCGTGTTGTGTGTAGCGTGTGGTGTGTAGCGTGTTGTGTGTAGCGTGTGGTGTGTAGCATGTGGTGTGTAGCGTGTAGCATGTGGTGTGTAGCGTGTTGTGTGTAGAGTGTTGTGTGTAGTGTGTTGTGTGTAGCGTGTGGTGTGTAGCATGTGGTGTGTAGCGTGTTGTGTGTAGCGTGTTGTGTGTAGGGTGAGGTGTGTAGCGTGTGGTGTGCAGCATGCTGTGTGTGGCGTGTGATGTGTAGTGTGTTGTGTGTAGCGTGTGTTGTGTGTAGTAGCGCACAACAGGAAGTCACACAGGAAGTGTTCTGTCTGGCCAGGCGTTCGCTACACACTGTAGGGGGCAGGATAGTCTGGTGGTCAGGCTGTTGGACTTCCTGCCGGAAGGTTCTGGGTTTGATCCCCATTGTCCTCAGTCTACCAGTAGACATTCTAGAGCTGGATGACCCCTGACCCCTACCTACTCCTAAATGACCTGTCTCTGTACTGTCTAACCCCTACCTGCTCCTTAATGACCTGTCTCTGTACTGTCTAACCCCTAGCTGCTCCTTAATGACCTGTCTTACTGTCTAACCCCTACCTGCTCCTTAATGACCTGTCTCTGTGCTGTCTAACCCCTACCTGCTCCTTAATGACCCGTCTCTGTACTGTCTAACCCCTACCTGCTCCTTAATGACCCGTCTCTGTACTGTCTAACCCCTACCTGCTCCTTAATGACCTGTCTCTGTACTGTCTAACCCCTACCTGCTCCTTAGTGACCTGTCTCTGTACTGTCTAACCCCTACCTGCTCCTTAATGACCTGTCTCTGTACTGTCTAACCCCTACCTGCTCCTTAATGACCTGTCTCTGTACTGTCTAACCCCTACCTGCTCCTTAATGACCTGTCTCTGTACTGTCTAACCCCTACCTGCTCCTTAATGACCTGTCTCTGTACTGTCTAACCCCTACCTGCTCCTTAATGACCTGTCTCTGTACTGTCTAACCCCTACCTGCTCCTTAATGACCTGTCTCTGTACTGTCTAACCCCTACCTGCTCCTTAATGACCTGTCTCTGTACTGTCTAACCCCTGCCTGCTCCTTAATGACCTGTTTCTGTGCTGTCTAACCCCTACCTGCTCCTTAATGACCCGTCTCTGTACTGTCTAACCCCTACCTGCTCCTTAATGACCTGTCTCTGTACTGTCTAACCCCTACCTGCTCCTTAATGACCTGTATCTGTACTGTCTAACCCCTACCTGCTCCTTAATGACCTGTATCTGTACTGTCTAACCCCTACCTGCTCCTTAATGACCTGTCTCTGTACTGTCTAACCCCTACCTGCTCCTTAATGACCTGTCTCTGTACTGTCTAACCCCTACCTGCTCCTTAATGACCTGTCTCTGTACTGTCTAACCCCTACCTGCTCCTTAATGACCTGTCTCTGTACTGTCTAACCCCTACCTGCTCCTTAATGACCTGTCTCTGTACTGTCTAACCCCTACCTGCTCCTTAATGACCTGTCTCTGTACTGTCTAACCCCTACCTGCACCATCGTGACGTGTCTCTGAAATAATAATAATAGTTTATCTGTAAATTGCTTTGGATAAAAAGTGTCGGCTAAACTGTAAAAACAAAAACACCATCTAACACACGAAACCAACTCTTCAGATACAAAGAGCGCTCTACACAAACAGAAGGACTTAGATGACTCACACATCTGGACAAAACAAGGATATAACCACACATACACACAACCACACACACGCACACATAACCACACACACATAACCACACATAACCACACACCATAACCACACACACACAACCACACACACATAACCACACACACACACACACATAACCACACATACACACAACCACACACACGCACACATAACCACACACCATAACCACGCACACAAAACCACACACACATAACCACACACACACACACACACATGACCACACACACACAACCACCACACACACACATAACCACATACACACACATAACCACACACAACTACACACACACACATTACCACACACACATAACCACCACACACACACATAACCACCACACACACACATAACTACCACACACACACATAACCACACACACACAACTACCACACACACATCCAAGGACCTCCTGCTGTGATGACACAAACAGCGGTGCTCATCAACACATATGTCTTGTTTCATGAACACACCAGACATGATCTGGAGTGGACGCCTCTGGGGACAAGAGACAATGGCTCCACCACGATTCCCCTCATCTCGTATTCATATCTCGTATTCATCATCTCGTATTCATCATCTCATCTTCATCATCTCATCTTCATCATCTCGTATTCACGGCTCGGAGTTCCTTCTGATCATTCATAGCTTCCACCTCTCCCTCTCCAGACTTCCTCTTCTGAGCTCTGCATGGCTCCCTGGATCTGTGTGAGAGACTCTGAGCTCCGCGTGGCTCCCTGGATCTGTGTGAGAGACTCTGAGCTCCGCGTGGCTCCCTGGATCTGTGTGAGAGACTCTGAGCTCCGCGTGGCTCCCTGGATCTGTGTGAGAGACTCTGAGCTCTGCGTGGCTCCCTGGATCTGTGTGAGAGACTCTGAGCTCCGCGTGGCTCCCTGGATCTGTGTGAGAGACTCTGAGCTCCGCGTGGCTCCCTGGATCTGTGTGAGAGACTCTGAGCTCCGCGTGGCTCCCTGGATCTGTGTGAGAGACTCTGAGCTCCGCGTGGCTCCCTGGATCTGTGTGAGAGACTCTGAGCTCCGCGTGGCTCCCTGGATCTGTGTGAGAGACTCTGAGCTCCGCGTGGCTCCCTGGATCTGTGTGAGAGACTCTGAGCTCCGCATGGCTCCCTGGATCTGTGTGAGAGACTCTGAGCTCCGCGTGGCTCCCTGGATCTGTGTGAGAGACTCTGAGCTCCGCGTGGCTCCCTGGATCTGTGTGAGAGACTCTGAGTTCCGCGTGGCTCCCTGGATCTGTGTGAGAGACTCTGAGCTCCGCGTGGCTCCCTGGATCTGTGTGAGAGACTCTGAGCTCCGCGTGGCTCCCTGGATCTGTGTGAGAGACTCTGAGCTCCGCGTGGCTCCCTGGATCTGTGTGAGAGACTCTGAGCTCCGTGTGGCTCCCTGGATCTGCGTGAGAGACTCTGAGCTCCGCATGGCTCCCTGGATCTGCGTGAGAGACTCTGAGCTCCGCGTGGCTCCCTGGATCAGTGTGAGAGACTCTGAGCTCCGCGTGGCTCCCTGGATCAGTGTGAGAGACTCTGAGCTCCGCATGGCTCCCTGGATCTGTGTGAGAGACTCTGAGCTCCGCATGGCTCCCTGGATCTGTATGAGAGACTCTGAGCTCCGCGTGGCTCCCTGGATCAGTGTGAGAGACTCTGAGCTCCGCGTGGCTCCCTGGATCAGTGTGAGAGACTCTGAGCTCCGCATGGCTCCCTGGATCTGTGTGAGAGACTCTGAGCTCCGCGTGGCTCCCTGGATCTGTGTGAGAGACTCTGAGCTCCGCGTGGCTCCCTGGATCTGTGTGAGAGACTCTGAGCTCCGCGTGGCTCCCTGGATCTGTGTGAGAGACTCTGAGCTCCGCATGGCTCCCTGGATCTGTGTGAGCGCTACGTCAGCTCCGTCTCGGACTCTGACCTTTGCATTTCCCATTTGTTGGATTTTCCAGGAATTCAACATGGCCGAAGTGCTGACATTAAACAGTCCTACCAGCATCTGAACACCGGAAGACATGCCAGCGACCAGCATACAACACCGGTGCCCCTCTGCCCCCCCCCCCCCCCCCCCCACCTCCCCCCCCCCACCCACCCCCCCCCCCCCCCCACCCAACCCCACCCCACCCTGTGCTGAGGCAAAGACTCAACACAGAGGACCACTCTTCATCGAGTGGATCTATGGATCATCTTCCTCCAGGGGTGCGCGGGGTAAAGGACACCAGGGTGGGGGGGGGGGGGGGGAAGAATAAAAACATGAATCCCAGACTGTTCCTATCGATTCCTCCTCGCTCTTTTTCCGTTGAACACTGCGGTAAAAACGAATGAAGATGAGGAGCGGAAACGTGCCATGCCGCTGACGGGCGCATCCTTCTCCGGCTGACTGGGAACGTTCTTGTTCTCCGTCGCCGTGAGCAGTGTTGCGATTTGTCCGAGGTGAGCAAAATCACTGAAATCACTGGCCATGAGAGAGCTGACCTTCTCTCTGACCTGAGCAGCTAAGGAGATGCGCAGAAAGGAAGCGTATCTGTGTTGTCTAGCGCTCGGATATCACAGCCAATCTATAGCAGACCAGGGAACAGATGCACTGTCCTCTGAATCCATCTCCGAGGTGCACTGGATGTTGCTAGGTTACCCCTAAAGAACTCATCTGGGATTAATGAAGTCTCATCTTACCTTACATGTCTTTAACAGTGAGCCCCCGTCAAAGAATATTTTCTGTCACCGGTGGACAATAACGTTTTCAAACTCACCTCAACATCACACTCTTTCCTCCACCGATGGTCCTCACAATCTCATAAACTGCACCTACAGAACCAGTACAGCTACATTCTTCTACTGGTATTAACATCCTTTTAATATTATTATATTGTCATCATGCCCACTTCTTTGTGGGCAGGGGATGGGTTGTGGAAACTGCTAATGTTGCAATGCACCATGTTCAATATTAAAGACTACTTCCAGCACTCTACAGAACTCCATCGCCTCACATGACATCATCACACGACATCATCAGGCGACATCATCACACGACATCATCAGGCGACATCATCACACGACATCATCATGAGGCAAGTGGCTTGTCGCCATGGTGATAGAAAAGATTGACAGGTCCGTTCAAAGATCAAGCAGTCAGTTGTTCAGAATGAAAGCTTAGACTTGGGTTAAGCTTTTGTGTGTGTGTTTGCACAGTGTGTATACCGTGTGTGTTTCCCCCACAACAACCCCTCCCCCGTCCCTCCCCCTCTCTCCCCCAACTGCCTGGTTCTCTGGGGGCCCCAGCGAGAGTGTTCGCTGGGGGGGGGGGACGTCAGGCCCCCCTGCTCCCCCAGGAGGGGATTGTGCTGATGAGAGAGCAGCCCCCTGGGGTGGCTCTCTGGATTAAGCAGATATCTGCTGCTAGTGTCCCCCGGACCCCCCCGCCCCCCAAACCCCCCGCCCCCCCCCCCCCCCCAAAACCCTGGGGAAATAAGAGCTGAGCCCAGAGGAGACGCTACACACTACTACACACTATTACTCACTAGAACTACACACTATTACTCACTAGAACTACACACTATTACTCACTAGAACTACACACTATTACTCACTAGAACTACACACTATTACTCACTAGAACTACACACTATTACTCACTAGAACTACACACTATTACTAATTAGAACTACACACTACTACTCACTAGAACTACACACTATTACTCACTAGAACTACACACTATTACTCACTAGAACTACACACTATTACTCACTAGAACTACACACTATTACTAATTAGAACTACACACTACTACTCACTAGAACTACACACTATTACTCACTAGAACTACACACTATTACTCACTAGAACTACACACTATTACTCACTAGAACTACACACTATTACTCACTAGAACTACACACTATTACTAATTAGAACTACACACTACTACTCACTAGAACTACACACTATTACTCACTAGAACT
>JACYXH010000540.1:62500-155000 GCA_026745465.1 Lota lota
CCCACCAGACCCTACTAGACCCTACTAGACCCTACCAGACCCTACCAGACCCTACCAGACCCTACCAGACCCTACTAGACCCTACCAGACCCCACCAGACCCCACTAGACCCTACCAGACCCTACTAGACCCTACTAGACCCTACCAGACCCTACCAGACCCTACCAGACCCTACCAGACCCTACTAGACCCCACTAGACCCTACCAGACCCTACCAGACCCTACTAGACCCTACTAGACCCTACTAGACCCTACCAGACCCTACCAGACCCTACCAGACCCTACCAGACCCCACTAGACCCTACCAGACCCTATCAGACCCTACCAGACCCTACCAGACCCTACCAGACCCCACTAGACCCTACCAGACCCCACTAGACCATACCAGACCCTACTAGACCCTACTAGACCCTACCAGACCCTACTAGACCCTACTAGACCCTACCAGACCCTACCAGACCCCACCAGACCCCACTAGACCCTACTAGACCCTACTAGACCCTACCAGACCCTACCAGACCCTACTAGACCCTACCAGACCCTACTAGACCCTACTAGACCCTACTAGACCCTACCAGACCCTACCAGACCCTACCAGACCCTACTAGACCCTACTAGACCTTACTAGACCCTACCAGACCCTACCAGACCCTACTAGACCCTACCAGACCCTACCAGACCCTACTAGACCCTACTAGACCCTACCAGACCCTACTAGACCATACCAGACCCTACTAGACCAGGCTAGACCAGACCAGGCTAGACTAGACCAGACCCTACTAGACCAGGCTAGACCCGACCCGACCAGGCTAGACCAGACCAGGCTAGACCCGACCAGGCTAGACCAGACCAGACCAGACCAGACCCAACCAGACCAGACCCGACCAGACCAGGCTTGACCACAGCAGGCTAGACCAGACCCTACTAGACCAGACCAGACCAGGCTAGACCAGACCAGACCAAACATACCCAGAGAGGCTCCCTGGACAGACATATAGGGAGCGTGGTTTCCTGTGAAGAAGGAAGTGTCAACATCGACGCCGTAGACCACGCCCGCTACGCCCAGCTGGACCACACACCAGTCATGACCTGCACAACACAACACACATAAGACAACAACAACACAACACACATAAGACACAACACAACACAACACACATAAGACAACAACACAACACACAAGACACATAAGACAACAACAACACACAAGACACATAAGACAACAACACAACACAACATACAAGACACATAAGACAACAACACAACACAACATATAAAACACATAAGACAACACCACAACACAAAGACAACAACACAACACATAAGACACATAAGACAACAACACAACACATAAGATAACAACACAACACAATATAACATAACACATAAGACACATAACACAACAACACAACAACACAACACATAAGACAACAACACAACACAATATAACACAACACATAAGACACACAACACAACAACACAACCGCCAGCTGGACGTCCACAGCACACCAGATGATGACATCACATATCTACCAGGGATTCTCTTGCGCCGGGTTTCCCACCCGTCCATCCACTTCCCGAACTCGGTGAAGGCCGATGCTTCGAACCTGGGGGGGTCCCGCTGTCACTCACAGACAGGAAGCCCATATAACATCACTTCCTGTTACAGGAAGAACACCACTAACAGCATTTTGTAAATATTTACAGACAGCGCGTTCAGGGAGTGTCTGTACTCTGTAGCATGTCTGTAGCGTGTTCAGAGCGTGATGTAGCATGTCTTTAGCGTGTTCAGAGGGTGATGTAGCATGTCTGTAGCGTGTTCAGGGGTATATGTAGCGTGTCTGTAGCGTGTTCAGAGGGTGATGTAGCATGTCTGTAGCGTGTTCAGAGGGTGATGTAGCATGTCTGTAGCATGTTCAGGGGTATATGTAGCGTGTCTGTAGCGTGTTCAGAGCGTGATGTAGCATGTCTGTAGCGTGTTCAGGGGTATATGTAGCGTGTCTGTAGCGTGTTCAGAGCGTGATGTAGCATGTCTGTAGCATGTTTACCTTCAGTAGATTAGCTGCAGGTGCAAACCACTCATCTGTAGCAAAGATGACCTGAGAGGCAGACGAGTTCATCAACACACTGATGTTCCTTAAGGGCTTCACAGGATACCTTCAACCACACCCGCTAACCCTAAACACTACACACTACACACTACACCCGCTAACCCTAAACACTACACACTACACCCGCTAACCCTAAACACTAATCACTACACACTAATCACTAAACACTACACACCCGCTAACCCTAAACACTAATCACTACACACCACACCCGCTAACCCTAAACACTACACACTAATCACTAAACCCTAAACACTACTCACTAAACCCGCTAACCCTAAACACTACACACTACACCTGCTAACCCTAAACACTACACACTACACCCGCTAACCCTAAACACTACACACTAAACACTAATCACTACACACTAAACCTAAACACT
This sequence comes from Lota lota, assembly GCA_026745465.1. Taxonomy (NCBI): domain Eukaryota; kingdom Metazoa; phylum Chordata; class Actinopteri; order Gadiformes; family Lotidae; genus Lota; species Lota lota. The sequence continues at coordinate 64,997 of JACYXH010000540.1, forward strand.
ACACACTACACACTACACACTACACACTACACACTACACCCGCTAACCCTAAACACTAATCACTACACACTAATCACTAAACACTACACCTGCTAACCCTAAACACTACACACTACACCCGCTAACCCTAAACACTAATCACTAAACACTACACCTGCTAACCCTAAACACTACACACTAATCACTACACACTAAACCCTAAACACTACACACTACACACTAATCACTAAACCCTAAACACTACACACTACACCCGCTAACCCTAAACCCTAAACACTACACACTAAACCCAACGCACTAATCACTACACCCTAAACACTACACACTAAACACTACACACTATATTCTAAACACTACACCCTACACCCTAAATACCTAACCCTGAACACCTAACCCTGAACGCTAAACCCTGAACACTAAACCCTGAACACCTAACCCTGAACACTAAACCCTGAACACTAAACCCTGAACCCTGAACACCTAACCCTGAACACCTAACCCTGAACACTAAACCCTGAACACTAAACCCTGAACACCTAACCCTGAACACCTAACCCTGAACACTAAACCCTGAACACTAAACCCTGAACCCTGAACACCTAACCCTGAACACCTAACCCTGAACACTAAACCCTGAACACTAAACCCTGAACCCTGAACACCTAACCCTGAACACCTAACCCTGAACACTAAACCCTGAACCCTGAACACCTAACCCTGAACACCTAACCCTGAACACCTAACCCTGAACACTAAACCCTGAACCCTGAACACCTAACCCTGAACACCTAACCCTGAACACTAAACCCTGAACACTAAACCCTGAACACTAAACCCTGAACACTAAACCCTGAACCCTGAACACCTAACCCTGAACACCTAACCCTGAACACTAAACCCTGAACACTAAACCCTGAACCCTGAACACCTAACCCTGAACACTAAACCCTGAACACTAAACCCTGAACACTAAACCCTGAACCCTGAACACCTAACCCTGAACACTAAACCCTGAACACTAAACCCTGAACACTAAACCCTGAACCCTGAACACCTAACCCTGAACACTAAACCCTGAACACTAAACCCTGAACCCTGAACACCTAACCCTGAACACTAAACCCTGAACACTAAACCCTGAACACTAAACCCTGAACACTAAACCCTGAACACCTAACCCTGAACACTAAACCCTGAACACTAAACCCTGAACCCTGAACACCTAACCCTGAACACTAAACCCTGAACACTAAACCCTGAACACTAAACCCTGAACACCTAACCCTGAACACTAAACCCTGAACACTAAACCCTGAACCCTGAACACCTAACCCTGAACACTAAACCCTGAACACTAAACCCTGAACACTAAACCCTGAACACTAAACCCTGAACACCTAACCCTGAACACTAAACCCTGAACACTAAACCCTGAACCCTGAACACCTAACCCTGAACACTAAACCCTGAACACTAAACCCTGAACACTAAACCCTGAACCCTGAACACTAAACCCTGAACACCTAACCCCATCAGGGGTCCAGGGCACCTCACCTTTCCTCCGGCCGTTTCACTCGCCAGATTATTCAGATGGACGAAGTCCGGCTGCCGTGTGGAGGACGAGGAGACCGCTGCTGTCCTCTGGGCCATGTTCTGGTCCTGGGCTGGTCTCTCTGGGTCTCTGGTTTAGCCTCTGGTCTGGAGGACTCTGGTGGTTCAGGTCTCTGGTCTGGAGGACTCTGGTTTAGCCTCTGGTCTGGAGGACTCTGGTTTAGCCTCTGGTCTGGAGGACTCTGGTTTAGCCTCTGGTCTGGAGGACTCTGGTTTAGCCTCTGGTCTGGAGGACTCTGGTTTAGCCTCTGGTCTGGAGGACTCTGGTTTAGCCTCTGGTCTGGAGGACTCTGGTTTAGCCTCTGGTCTGGAGCACTCTGGTGGTTCAGGTCTGTCTGGTCTGGAGGACTCTGGTTTAGCCTCTGGTCTGGAGGACTCTGGTGGTTCTGGTCTCTGGTCTAGAGGTCTACTTCTGGTCTGTCCACTCTGAACAACAAGTCTGTCTCTCCGCGGGTCAATGCCCACACACTCAGCCAGCAGTTCAAAGTTCAGCCGAGCTGGACTCGAGGGAGATAGTCCTGCGTTCCAACACTCACTCTACCGTACTATTTACTGTGCCAGAAAAAGATTTAGTACGTCCCAATACATAGTATGGAAAATGCATTACGCCAAAAATACCAGGATGTTGTACTAAAATTCGCAGTATGCAAGCCAGCGTGCTTTTTTGGCTATTCTGCCCCACAATCCATACGTCACATGGGCTGAGCCCACGCAGGCCAATGGGGGCGCTGCAGGTGTGCTAATCAGTGGACTCACCTGTAGTACGGCCCAACTGTAGGCATGATGTGTGCAACGCTACGTACTTCGTAGGGGTAGCTGCACTACGTAGCCGTGTGTTTATGTTGCGTGCATGTTTTACTCTTTACTATATAATCATCAAGCAATGTAGTGATATGAAGTAGGACGAATGTATATGTGTGTGTCATCATCACCATCATCGTCGTCCACATCAATACATCCTGACCGCTGTTTCTACTGAACTGTCATGTTTAAATCGATTGGCACCCATGGTGTTATACACTATTTAGTTAGCCCATAGCGTGCCAAATAACTTCCTCTGCGTCAGGTGAAGCAGTAGTAGAAATATTCTCGTTGGCGCCACCTATTGGTGACAGAGTGAACTACACCCAATAGTCTACACAGGGCAACTGAACCAGTAGATAGCAGTAGTTAATATAAATAGGCTGGGTCATGTCTGAGGAGAAATAGTGCTAGCCGCTATTGTAGTGTATGTGTAGTGTGTAGTGTGTAGTGTGTAGTATAGTGTATGTGTAGTGTGTAGTGTGTAGTATAGTGTATGTGTAGTGTGTAGTATAGTGTATGTGTAGTGTGTAGTGTGTAGTATAGCGTATGTGTAGTGTGTAGTGTAGTGTATGTGTAGTGTGTAGTGTGTAGTGTGTAGTATAGTGTATGTGTAGTGTGTAGTGTGTAGTATAGTGTATGTGTAGTGTGTAGTGTGTAGGATAGTGTATGTGTAGTGTGTAGTGTGTAGTATAGTGTAGTGTGTAGTATAGTGTATGTGTAGTGTGTAGTGTGTAGGATAGTGTATGTGTAGTGTGTAGTGTGTAGTATAGTGTATGTGTAGTGTGTAGTGTAGTGTATGTGTAGTGTGTAGTGTGTAGTATAGTGTTGTGTAGTGTGTAGTGTGTAGTATAGTGTATGTGTAGTGTGTAGTGTGTAGGATAGTGTATGTGTAGTGTGTAGTGTGTAGTATAGTGTATGTGTAGTGTGTAGTGTGTAGTATAGTGTAGTGTGTAGTATAGTGTATGTGTAGTGTGTAGTGTAGTGTAGTGTAGTGTATGTCAGTTACGTTACTGTAGCAGTTATGAATTCAACCAAACGTGTGTCGACTTCATCACATTGTATGGACTCTTGCTGCACAGGCATATCTTTTATCTTTCAGGCACACATTTATATCACTACTCCATATCTTGTGCTCAGCTGGTCAGCTAGAGATTGGTATTCAGCTCATCAGGGCGTCCACGGTGACTTGTGGTGGCTCAGTGTTTTTGAGGTTAAGACTGTCACCAGGCCGCCAGGATATTGAGAAAAAAAACTGCAGGCCTATTTGGAAATAGTTGACCGCTTAGCATTCGACTTGAGTTGTTTCTCACAGAGGATGAGGAACTGATGGACGCGGTCCAGGCATTCGATCATTTCCACTTTTATTTTGACTCGAGAATCGTGCCGAGCAGCTAAAACCTTTCTGTAGAGGGAGCAGAGAGGCAGGACACCTCGTGCCTTCGATCAAACAAATGCGCTGCGAATCCAACATTAACAACAACGTTCAGATACACCCATTTGACCAGATGTCTCCGTGGCAACACAAAAAACATCATGCTCACACAGAAAGCACCATGAATAAAAATTTAAGTTCAGCTGATACAGAAAAACATAAGTGGAATGAAGCACGACGGGTTACTGGGAAATAAGGTACTGAAACAAGCTGAAATGGTCTGCCACAGCTGTCACCATGTCACCATGACAACATGCCAACCGGGCCTTCTCATTGGATGATTGAACTGAAACCACCCTGAGACCCAAAGTGTTGAGAGTCTTCGTTCCGCATGTGACGTGGAGATGATCAAACCAGGTTGTTGATCCGGGCGCGGTGCCCGGGGTCAACCAATGGGTTAGGGTCATCAAAGGTCACAGTCATGCAAAGTACCTGAAGCGTAAGATGCGAAAATCAAAAGCCAACCTTAACGCAAACTTAATGCAACCGTGAGCCCTAAAATAATGTTGACATTGGCACGAGGAGCGCTTTAACTACGCAACACGCTTCTCAGTCTTCATTCAAGGCAATATTTGGAAAGGTGCCGCTTTATAGATACGAACACACACAGTGGGCTAATGATTACCTTGTTATTACGTTTGGATCACGTGTGTTCTTGGCCTATAGAAAACACATTAAAGTACTCTTTAAAGGCGCAGCGTGTGGAATTTAGTGGCATCTAGCGGAACGTTATGGAACGAGCCATTTTTATCCAACCAGCGAGCGGGTCCTCTTCCGAGGAGCCCGCCATTTTGCAACACCATGTTTCCACAGTAGCCCATACCGATCAAACGGATCTGGAGAGGACGCGTTTTTAATTTAAGAAACTAAAGTGTGAATTAACTGTTTCCTGTTTCATCTTGATTTCGAACACTATGAGATAAAAAAAATAAAAAAAATAATTGGGGATGAGAGTACTGAGAGGGGGGGGGGGGTTATTCCCATGGTTACGAGCCACGGCAACTTTCTTGAAGAATTTTACTTTAAAAGCTTTAAACTTTTTACTTTAAGTTTTACTTTTTTAGTTGTACTTTCTTTAAACGTATTTCAGTACAGTGGTTGTGTAGGAGCGTTATAATGAACGATGTGGTGTATGGAGTGCGCCACGCACCGTGGCGTTGTACCATACGTCTCCGAGAAAGTGAACCCTCACTCGGACGCGGACATCGATGTAAACCGCTGCTCAGACGGAGCTTCGCCATCCACACACACACGTTTTCTCTAAATCACGTTGTTATTTTAGTAACAGTGACAACATGGCATAGATGATTATGTTGCGGATCAAATATGCCGGGGGGATACTCAGCTGCTTGCAATCTGTGCGCTTCGGTCAGGCTGTGAATGATATGACGTAGTAAACAGATACCAGTGAGATACTAAGTCAGCGTCTGTGTTGTGCGTGCTTTATTTATTACCGTTCAAATGATATTGATGATATGTATGTGATTGATGTTGACATGGGGCCATGCGGAGCATGTACGACCTGGACGCTGAGCGAAGGACCGGGGCGATGGCGTAACTTCCTGATGGCAGAGCCATCGCAGTCACCACTAGAATAAATTGCATTCCTTCAACCAGCCAACAACATGTTAGAACACGGTGTTCTGCCTGCCTGTATGCAGTCAAACCAAAACAGATGTCACCACATCCTCTCTCTCTCTCTCTCTCTCTCTCTCTCTCTCTCTCTCTCTCTCTCTCTCTCTCTCTCTCTCTCTCTCTCTCTCTCTCTCTCTCTCTCTCTCTCTCTCTCTCTCTCTCCCCCACATGGTAGACATAATGTCCTTGTTGGCCCCTCCCACCAAATCAAGGAGGAAGGGAGGTTTAGTGACCAGAAAGTGGAACCCCATAGCAAGCCTTGTTGTCAGCAGAAGGTGAGCTGCATTATTTACTCTTATCACAGCTTATTGTTTGAACAGGTTGCCAGGTTTGAGGTGTACCGCAGTGAAAGTAGCGTTTGTGGTCAGGGACAAGTAACTGGAGACTTTCTGTGCCGGGGGCTATAGATCTCTGTGTGACTCATATGGAAAAAGTTAAACTTAGACTTTCAGTTTATTGCTTTGTACATTACATTTACTGACACATTTCACTGTCCTATGTACTATAATTTGTGTAGCTTTTTTCTATGCGATCTAGTAGATTCAGGTATTGAAAGCAAGTCGTTTCTTTTTTTTCTTTCTTCGTGGAAAGCTTAAAGAGGAAGTACACAACGAAGCCTTTGAGGTGAAACCAACACGCCTAGCGGTATGAGAGCACAGCTGTTGAAGCCTGTCTTTCAGCAGTTAATCATGACCTTTGACCCGCTAATCACTATGATAATGAGGACTGGGATCTGTTCTTTCCCAGTCTCATTCAACTACTCAAATGTCCCTTGCCCGAGTATTAATGTGTGTGTGTGTGTGTGTGTGTGTGTGTGTGTGTGTGTGTGTGTGTGTGCGTGTGTGTATGTATGTGTGTGTTTCTGTATGTGTATCTGTGTGTGTGTGCTTGTTTGTGTGTGCGCGCGAGTGTGTATGCGCGTGTGTGTGTGCGTGCGTGTGTGTGCGTGCGTGTGCGCGTGTGTGTTTGTGTGTGTGTGTGTGTGTTAGCAGCCATGGGGTCCAGTCACTTCCTGTTCTTCCTGTGGGGGCTGTGTGGGGTGCTGGGGGCGTCTGGCTTCAGGATTTGTGCCTTCAACCTCCACGGTTTCGGCGAGAGCAAAGCAAACAACGCCATTGTCATGAGCACCCTCGTCAAGGTGAGCCTTCACACAATAACCCAGTTCACTTCATCCAATTCATTTATTAGTCAAATAGATAACTGTATCAGCTAAGTCCCGTTGTTTGTGTGTGTGTGTGTGTGTGTGTGTGTGTGTGTGTGTGTGTGTGTAGATCATTGCCCGCTGTGATGTGTGTGTGCTTCAGGAAGTAAGAGACAGCAAAAACACAGCTGTGTCGAAGCTTTTGTCCCAGCTCAACAGGTAAAACAAAGGCCTCGATCAAACCCCACACTCAGAAGAACTCCCATCCACACACACACATGTACGCGCTGCCATATGGTGTGTGTGTGTGTGTGTGTGTGGGGGGGGGACTGTTTCTCCATCAGCACTCACCTGTACCTTGTCCTCCGTTAGCTTCGACAGGACGTACACCTACGGTTCCCTAGCCAGCGAGCGTCTGGGGCGGTCAACCGCGTACCAGGAGCAGTATGTGTTTGTGTACAGGTGAGTAGATGTGCGTCCACATCGGTTGTCGTCAATAATATCTAATAGAAAAAGGGGGTCCGTTAATTTACCCACCTCTGCATGTTGGGGACTCTGGGTAACAGACATCCAAGTTACGTGTGTGAAAACAATCTGTAGTGCGGAGTCTGCGTTTTCTTCCCAAAGCGAATGCGTGCGCAACAAGAGTCCCGACAGATCCTAGACACCTCTTTATCTCACCAAAAGAAACAACAACACCTTTTAATACTTTTATTTTATGTTATCGAACATCTCAGATATTGACACTTGAGCACGGTTGGAGATTTCTTTGCGCTCGTTTAGACGAAAGTGTTGTTCAAGGAATCGGACGTCTAGGGAGAAGCAAACCCGACAGCGATGTGGTTTGACGCGGATCACACATTCACACAGTACCGTGCATAGGCCACTTTCTCCATTCAGTCGTGCTGCTGCTTGAGTGGAGGGTTGTGGTGTCTTCCTGGCGTGACTAGGACTGAGACGGCCGCCGTAACGGGCCAGTACCAGTACCCGGACACCCTGGACGGCAGCGTTGACGCCTTCGCCAGGGAGCCTTTCGTTGTGAGATTCAGTGCGCCCGGAACAAGTAATGATTCACTAAAACTGTCAACATCCAACCATCAGCCCAATCACTAACTTGTTACCGCAGCCTTGGTTTGTCTAAAGGCATTCCTGTCAACTCTCTCCCTCTCCCTCCCTCCTTCTCTCCCTATCTCCCTCCCTCCCTCTCGTTCTCTCTCTCCCTCCCTCCCTCCTTCTCTCCCTATCTCCCTCCCTCCCTCTGGTTCTCTCTCCCCCTCCTTCCCTCTCCTTCCCTCTCTCCCTCTCCCTCCCTCTCCTTCTCTCTCTACCTCTCCCTCACTCTCGTTCTCTCTCCCTCTCCTTCCCTCTCCCTCCCTCCCCCCTCTCCCTCTGGTTCTCTCTCCCCCTCCTTCCCTCTCCCTCCCTCCCCCCTCTCCCCCTCCTTCCCTCTCCCTCTCCCTCCCCCCTCTCCCCCTCTCCCTCCCTCTGGTTCTCTCTCCCCCTCCTTCCCTCCCCCCTCTCCCCCTCTCCCTCCCTCTGGTTCTCTCTCCCTCCCCCTCCCCTCTGGTTCTCTCTCTCCCCCCTCTCCTTCTCCCCCCCCCCCCCCCCCCCCCCCCCCCTCTGGTCCTCTCTGCTGACCAGCCATCAAGGAGTTTGTCCTGATCCCCGTGCACACGAGCCCGGCCAACGCCACCAGAGAGATCGATTCTCTGTATGACGTCTTCATCGCCGTCCAGAAGAAGTGGAAGAATAAGGTACAAAAATATAGATGAGGTTGTGTTGCCACGAGGTTGTGTTACCACGAGGTTGTGTTATCATGAGGTTGCTATCATGAGGTTGTGTTATCATGAGGTTGTTATCATGAGGTTGTGTTACCACGAGGTTGTGTTCTCATGAGGTTGTGTTACCATGATGTTGTGCTACCACGAGGTTGTGTTGCCATGAGGTTGTGTTACCATGAAGTCGTGTTGCCATGAGATTGTGTTACCATGAAGTCATGTTGCCATGAGGTTGTCTTATCATGAGGTTGTGTTGCCTTGAGATTGTGTTGCCATGGCAGCTCAGGCTGTGCCTTTCCATAACAGGAAACAAAATAAATAAAAAAATTATATGTATACAGTTGAAAGTTGTATATAGTTGACGTGCATGTGTGTGCGTGTGTGCGTGTGTGCGTGTGTACGTGTGTGTGTGTGTGTGTGCGTGTGCGTGGTAGAATGTGATGTTCCTTGGGGACTTCAACGCAGACTGCAGCTATCTGCCCAAGAAGAACCGGGGAAGCATTCGGCTGCTGACCGACGAGAGCTTCCTGTGGTTGATCGGCGATGACTCAGACACCACCGTGAGAGAATCCACCAACTGTGCCTACGACAGGTCAACCATACGCTACATATCTCTATTCATACTCTACATATCTCTATTCATACGCTACATATCTCTATTCATACTCTACATATCTGTATTCATACTCTACATCCATATTCATACTATACATCCCTATTCATACTCTACATATCTCTATTCATACTATACATCCCTATTCATACTCTACACACCTCTATTCATACTCTACATATCTCTATTCATACGCTACATATCTCTATTCATACTCTACACACCTCTATTCATACTCTACATATCTCTATTCATACGCTACATATCTCTATTCATACTCTACACACCTCTATTCATACTCTACATATCTCTATTCATACTCTACATATCTCTATTCATACGCTACATATCTCTATTCATACGCTACATATCTCTATTCATATGCTACATATCTCTATTCAAACTCTACATATCTCTATTCATACGCTACATATCTCTATTCATACGCTACATATCTCTATTCATACTCTACATATGTCTATTCAAACTCTAATATCTCTATTCATACTCTGCATATCTCTATTCATACTCTACATCCCTATTCATACGCTACATATCTCCACATACTCTACATATGTCTATTCGTACTTTACATATCTCTATTCATACTCTACATATCTCTATTCATACGCTACATATCTCTATTCATACGCTACATATCTCTATTCATACTCTACATATCTCTATTCATACGCTACATATATCTATTCATACGCTACATATCTCTATTCATACTCTACATGTCTATTCAAACTCTAATATCTCTATTCATACTCTGCATATCTCTATTCATACTCTACATCCCTATTCATACGCTACATATCTCCACATACTCTACATATGTCTATTCATACTCTACATATCTCTATTCATACTCTATATATCTCTATTCATACTCTACATATCTCGCTTCATCTCTATTCACACTCTGTCTCTTTCCTTGTATCTCACCTTTCTATTAAAGCCCCTCTGACCAAACAGCAACATCAGCAGAAGTACTGCTGAAGCAGGACCTCCAGTAGTACAAACAGAAATGCAAAGGAGCACTAAAGCATTCCCTGTCTTTCTGTGAATGTTCACCTTCAACACGTCTGTCCTGCTAAACGGTAGTTGGACTAACAAGACCACGTTTGTGTTGTCTTGTGTTTTTACAGGATCGTTGTCCACGGCAACGCCTTTTCCAACGCCATCGTGCCTCTTTCGGCGGAGCCCTTCATCTTCCCAGCCGCGTACGAGCTCACGGAAGAGCAGGTAACACGCGCTGACGGTCCAACATGAAGCGCTGCTGTGCTGTCCCGTTAGCATCGGCGTGACCGCGTTCCTCTGTGTGCTAACTGTGCAGGCGCTCAGCGTCAGCGATCACTACCCGGTCCAGGTCTCTCTGGAGTCAGGATCACCTCGGAGCTCGGTCCAGGTGTCTCTGGGGTCAGGATCACTTCGGAGCTCGGTCCAGGCCTCTCTGGAGTCAGGATCACTTCAGAACCCGGTCCTCACCACCGCCGTGGTCCTGGTTGTCTGCTGGGCCGCCTTCAACTAAACCCACTGTCAGCCTGGGTGTGGGTGTGGGTGTGTGTGTGTGTGTGTGCGTCCGTGTGTGTGTATAAGTGTGTGTACGTTTGTGCGTCTGTATCTGTGTGCGTGAGTTCGTCTGTGTGTGCGTGTGTATGTTTGTGTGTGTGTGTTTGTCTGTGTGTGCATGTGTGTGTGTCTGGTTCATTGTATTTGTAAAGCCAGTAGCCACAGCTAGCGACTGAAAGGCTTCTCAGGCCACATTAGACGACCCCCCCTCCCCCTCTAAGTGGCGAGGTGGGGGGGGGGGGGGAGGGGGGGGGTCATCACGTGTTAAATCTGCCAAATCTCGTGGACACAACCAAGCTATGTGATAGGAGTGATTATGCATTGTTTATCGTGTAAATACAGTTGATCATTTGATAATAAAACTGTTCTTCTTAAGGCTTGTTTTAATGTTGTTAGCATCCATTGTGCATATCAAAGTGACAGCAAATATTTTCCACTCAATAACTATATACGCGCTAAAACAGTATTAAGACGGGACATCTATAATTAGGAGTGACCTCACACATAATTGACCAATGGCGCTAATCACAAGCCTGACCAATCCCAAACATTAGCCTACTTGTGCCGTCGTGCACCATTTCCATAACCAATCAAACAGCTACTGTTTATGTTTACCTTTATTAACTAAATGATTTAAAATATTTTGCCTGTATGTACGTCAATTATGGCACCCATTGCACTCCTAACCATTCCTGGAAGGATAGGTTAGGGCTAGAGCGGTGTCATGCCTACATGGCCTGTTAAGCCCTTTGAGACTGTATCTGTGATTAAGGGCTATACAAATACAATTGAATTGAATTGAACAGCTGACACCCTTCCTTCACAAAGGCCAAGACTGGCCTGCAACCAAACACAAGTGATCGGAGAGCTGCGGTTTTCTGGAAAAAAACGCCCTGTGTTACCACGAGGTTGTGTTCTCATGAGGTTGTGTTACCATGAAGTCGTGTTGCCATGAGGTTGTGTTACCATGAAGTCGTGTTGCCATGAGTTTGTGTTATCATGAGGTTGTGTTTCCTTGAGATTGTGTAGCCATGGCAGCTCAGGCTGTGCCTTTCCATAACAGGAAACAAAATAAATAAATTAATTCCATGTATACAGTTGATAGTTGTATATAGTTGGTGTACGTGTGCGTGTGTGCGTGTGTGCGTGTGTGCGTGTGTGTGTGTGTGTGTGTGCGTGGTAGAACGTGATGTTCCTTGGGGACTTCAACGCAGACTGCAGCTATCTGCCCAAGAAGAACCGGGGGAGCATTCGGCTGCTGACCGACGAGAGCTTCCTGTGGTTGATCAGCGATGACTCAGACACCACCGTGAGAGAATCCACCCACTGTGCCTACGACAGGTCAACCATACGCTACATATCTCTATTCATACGCTACATATCTCTATTCATACGCTACATATCTCTATTCATACGCTACATATCTCTATTCATACTCTACATATCTCTATTCATACTCTACATATCTCTATTCATACTCTACATATCTCCACATACTCTACATCTCTCTATTCATACTCTACATCTCTCTATTCATACTCTAAATATCTCTAATAATACTCTACATCTCTCTATTCATACTCTACATATCTCTAATAATACTCTACATCTCTCTATTCATACTCTAAATATCTCTAATAATACTCTACATCTCTCTATTCATACTCTACATATCTCTAATAATACTCTACATCTCTCTATTCATACTCTACATATCTCTATTCATACTCTACATATCTCTATTCATACTCTACATATCTCCAAATACTCTACGTCTCTCTATTCATACTCTACATATCTCTATTCATACTTTACAAATCTCCACATACTCTACATATCTCTATTCATACTCTACATATCTATTCATACTCTATATCTCTATTCATACTCTGCATATCTCTATTCATACTCTACATATCTCTATTCATACTTTACATATCTCGCTTCATACTCTACATATCTCGCTTCATCTCTATTCACACTCTGTCTCTTTCCTTGTATCACACCTTTCTATTAAAGCCCCTCTGACCAAACAGCAACATCAGCAGAAGTAATGCTGAAGCAGGACCTCCAATAGTACAAACAGAAATGCAAAGGAGCACTAAAGCATTCCCTGTCTTTCTGTGAATGGTAATGTTCACCTTCAACACGTCTGTCCTGCTAAACGGTAGTTGGACTAACAAGACCACGTTTGTGTTGTCTTGTGTTTTTACAGGATTGTTGTCCACGGCAACGCCTTTTCCAACGCCATCGTTCCTCTTTCGGCGGAGCCCTTCATCTTCCCAGCCGCGTACGAGCTCACGGAAGAGCAGGTAACACGCGCTGACGGTCCAACATGAAGCGCTGCTGTGCTGTCCCGTTAGCATCGGCGTGACCGCGTTCCTCTGTGTGCTAACTGTGCAGGCGCTCAGCGTCAGCGATCACTACCCGGTCCAGGTCTCTCTGGAGTCAGGATCACCTCGGAGCTCGGTCCAGGTCTCTCTGGAGTCAGGATCACCTCGGAGCTCGGTCCAGGTCTCTCTGGAGTCAGGATCACTTCAGAACCCGGTCCTCACCACCGCCGTGGTCCTGGTTGTCTGCTGGGCCGCCTTCAACTAAACCCACTGTCAGCCTGTGTGTGGGTGTGTGTGTGTGTGTGTGTGTTTTTTTCTGTGTATGCGTGTGTGCGTGTGTGTGCGTCGTGTGTGTGTATAAGTGTGTGTACGTTTGTGTGTACGTTTGTGTGTCCGTGTGTGCGTGCGTGTGTTCGTCTGTGTGCGTGAGTTTGTCTGTGTGTGCGTGTGTATGTTTGTGTTTGTGTGTGTGTGTGTTTGTCTGTGTGTGCGTGTGTGCGTGTGTGTGTGTCAGGTCCATTGTATTTGTAAAGCCAGTAGCCACAGCTAGCGACTGAAAGGCTTCTCAGGCCACATTAGACGACCCCCCCTCCACCTCTAAGTGGCGAGGTGTGGGGGGGGGGGGGGGAGGGGGGGTCATCACGTGTTAAATCTGCCAAATCTCGTGGACACAACCAAGCTATGTGATAGGAGTGATTATGCATTGTTTATCGTGTAAATACAGTTGATCATTTAATAATAAAACTGTTCTTCTTAAGGCTTGTTTTAATGTTGTTAGCATCCATTGTGCATATCAAAGTGACAGCAAATATTTTCCACTCAATAACTATATACACGCAAGTTATTAGTAATTAGTACAAGCAATTAAGTATTAAGGCAGGACATCTATAATTAGGAGTGACCTCACACCTAATTGACCAATGGCGCTAATCATAAGCCTGACCAATCCCAAACATTAGCCTACTTGTGCCGTCGTGCACCATTTCCATAACCAATCAAACAGCTACTGTTTATGTTTACTTTTATTAACTAAATGATTTAAAATATTTTGCCTGTATGTACGTCAATTATGGCACCCATTGCACTCCTAACCATTCCTGGAAGGATAGGTCAGGGCTAGGATGTGTCATGCCTTTATGGCCTGCTAAGCCCTTTGAGACTGTATCTGTGATTAAGGGCTATACAAATACAATTGAATTGAATTGAATTGAACAGCTGACACCCTTCCTTCACAAAGGCCAAGACTGGCCTGCAACCAAACACAAGTGATCGGGAAACTGCGGTTTTCTGGAGAAAACGCCCTGTGTCTGTGTGCGTGACTTCATCTGTGTGTGCGTGTGTAGGTTTGTGTTTGTGTGTTTGTCTGTGTGTGCGTGTGTGTGTGTCAGATCCATTGTATTTGTAAAGCCAGTAGCCACAGCTAGCGACTGAAAGGCTTCTCAGGCCACATTAGACGACCCCCCCTCCCCCTCTAAGTGGCGAGGTGGGGGGGGGGGGGGAGGGGGGGGGTCATCACGTGTTAAATCTGCCAAATCTCGTGGACACAACCAAGCTATGTGATAGGAGTGATTATGCATTGTTTATCGTGTAAATACAGTTGATCATTTGATAATAAAACTGTTCTTCTTAAGGCTTGTTTTAATGTTGTTAGCATCCATTGTGCATATCAAAGTGACAGCAAATACTTTCCACTCAATAACTATATACACGCAAGTTATTAGTAAGTAGTACAAGTAATTAAGGATTAAGGCGGGACATCTATAATTAGGAGTGACCTCACACATAATTGACCAATGGCGCTAATCATAAGCCTGACCAATCCCAAACATTAGCCTATTTGTGACGTCGTGCACCATTTACATAACCAATCAAACAGCTACTATTTATGTTTACTTTTATTAACTAAATGATTTAAACTGTTTTGCCTGTATGTACGTCAATTATGGCACCCATTGCACTCCTAACCATCCCTGGAAGGATAGGTTAGGGCTAGGGGGTGTCATGCCTATATGACCTCCAGCAAGGGGTGAGCAGTATAACAGTAAAATCCGACAGATTCATATATGGTACTATATTAATATTGTATAAAAAAATAGGTCAAATATAGGCAAGGTTTAATACAGCCTGTGCCCAGGGCCGGCCCTGCCTACACACCTGCGTGCATAAGGGTGGGTGTGGGCGGTGTTTGTTGAGGACGGTGTCTCTGTATAAATAGCCGTGTTACTTTGGGGGAAGCATTAGCAGCGCTGCCTAGCTCCCACCAACACCTCTGGAACCATGCTCAACTTCATACTCCGCTCAACGCTCTGTAAGTAATATCGTGGAGTCAATACCTTCTTGGAAAGTTAACCTGTTCACATTCAGTTTCTGTCTTTACGAAACAGCAGATGATTTGTATTATTGCTGTCTGATCAAAACGGCAAAATAAATGTTTTTACAGATAATGATATCGTTTATTTTTCAGTTTTGGCAGCAGTTTGCTGTCTTACATGTGCAGGTAAGGTGTGTGCGTGCGTGTGTGTGTGTGTGTCAGTATGTGTGTGTGTGTGTGTCTGTGTGCATGCGTGTGTCTGTGTGCGTGCGTTTGTCTGTGTGCGTGTGCGTGTCTGTCTGTGTGCGTGCGTGTGTCTGTGTGCGTGTGTGCGTGTGCAGGTGTGTGTTCTTCTCTGAAGCCTATATCCTCTACTTCCACAGAGAGCGTAATCACTTGTGAAGACCGGATGCAGCGCCTGAGTTGTGGTAAGAACAACCCGTTGATGGACGCCTCGGACAACCTGTCCAGAAATAAATCAATAAACATGGCGTCAAAGTGAAGGGTCTCATTGTGCGTTTAAGGCTATACTCAGAAAAGCAGGATGCTCCTGACATACCAGTATGTTTATTCCGAATTTCTTTAATTCATTAAATTAATAAAAAACAATGTGTAGCATCGTCCAATACTACACTCCACCTAGGTGACTTTCCTCGGGCTCTTCCAAACGAAAGGACACAGGGTGGTGATGTTGAAAGCGGTTTATTGCAAAGACTGAGTACGATGGTACATGCAGATGGTGCTCCAGGCTGCCATGTAGGAGAGCTCTCCCTGAGTGTGTGTGGTGATGGCTGGTTTAACCTGTGCACACTGATTGCACAATGTGCACAGGTTAAACCAGCCATCATCCACACACACTCCCACACAATGTTTTTAAAAGGCTTCTGTAAATCTGTAGCCACTCAGTTACTTATCACAGCAAAGAAGGGATAGTTACTGTAACTTACTCCAGAAAACTCAAACTGATCCACAAAATGGTGTCAATTGGCCTATTTTCAACTTTATTACCTCATTTGCTAATCATAACAGTAGAAACATGAATCTCTAATCTTTCCCACAGATGAAGGAGTGGTCAGTGTGCAGACAGTGGCCTATGGACGGACTGACAGACAGAACTGCAGTGAAGGCATACCTCAAGCACAGCTGGCCAACACTGCATGCTCTCTACCAGGCGCTTTGGAAGCCCTTGCAAACAGGTGCCTACAAGTGTTTAGGGCTACCGCTAACCCTACAGCTGTTTAGGGCTACCGCTAACACTACAGCTGCCCTGTGTAACGTTATACTGCAGCCATCACTCTCTTGGCGAAAATGATCTGTAATAAGAGGAATTAGTTTCAGTATAAATTAGTAAATCAACATTTAAGATGCATAGAGAGCAATTTGTTTTGGTGCCAAGACAGTGTTGTTTGCATGCAGGTATATGTGACTCTTTGTCATACTAGTGATGTGTGTTATGATCTCATAATGTTTCACACTGACTCAATGTTCCTGGTAAAGGTGTAACGGCAAGAAAGTCTGTGAAGTGGACAAAATGATCTTCAGTGACCCCTGCCCTAGAACCTACAAATACATCCAAACAAATTACACCTGCGTCCCAGCAAGTGAGTCCTGTCAATCTGTGAAGTATGGAAACACTGTAACCCCATGTGTGAAAGTGTGATGTCTAACCAGAGTTCATGTGCAGATCATGTCATCGCATGTGAGGGCTCCACAGCTGAACTCGTCTGTGGTAGGATTCACGACATGTGCTCAACAAACAAGACCCATATTTCATCTTCACCTTTACATCTGTAGTTTCTCCTCCTGTCTGCTCACCATCCAGACGCAGGGCAGGAGATAAAGCTTATCGGTGCATTCTATGGGCGCAACGACCGCACCACCTGTATATACAAACGTCCTACCAGTCAGAGTGACAACATCGCCTGCTTTAGTCCTACTGCGACACGAGTTGTAGCTGACAGGTACTGAGCCTGATTCCTCTCACTGTTCAAATGTACATTCATATCAAAGGAAGAGCTGTCACCCACAGTGTGACTTCCAGATTGGTAAGAGTAATTAACAACCTTGTCTCCACAGGTGTAATGGTAAAAGCAGTTGCTCCCTCTATGCTGTAAACTCAGTGTTTGGGGATCCCTGTGTTGGGACTACAAAGTACCTGGAACTGGCTTATACGTGTGATTGTAAGTTTTTGGAGCGGGCCTGGTGCCAAACAAATGCAATGTTTCCTACAATGTGGATTTAGCCTTCTATAACATAACGTGTTAGCCACCAAAGCCTGTTATTCATATTGAGTTTTCCAAACCTACAGATCCCATCGGAGGAGAGAAGCAGCAGTAGGCCTACACTACAAACACCAACATCTGTAGAGGCATGCTCCCCCCCCCCCCCCCCCCCCCCCCCCCCCCAAATCGAGCTCTCTATCTAGTTTATGAATCCTGATCTTGTATTCTGGTTTTTGCATTAAAGGATTATTACAGCATTCAAACTCCTGCTCTCATGAAGTCATGTGTTGTGAAAAGAAGTACATCAGTGCACACAAGTAGGCCTTACTCTTCTTCTACCAGTGACCACTTCCTTTTTGGTGTCTCTAACGGATCTGTTTACACCATTCTACGTCGACTAGATTGACCCTCTGGGGTCAAAGGCTATTCTGCTGCACCGCTTACTAAAAACCTTAAAGCCTGCTAGTGTTTTGTTTCAGCACAACCTCATCTTTATCACATGACTTCTTTCATCACTAAGACACTGACTCAACACACTGGAACCATACACATTGAAAATCCATTGAGACAAATATTCTCTTCAAAATGAAAAACATAGAATTCTTACAACTGTTAAGAATCCATAGAAATCGATCTCTACGGTGTAGAAATGCTCATATAAAAATATGTTAGAATAAACTTGAGGGGATCTTCCTCTGCGGTATCTGGTAAAAGGTATACAACTCTTTCTTCTTTGTCTTATCTGTTGAACTTTGAACTTTAATAAAGGCATATGTGCAATAAGTAGTAACTCCTGAATAAACTAAGTGTTTTCAACAACACTGGCAACTGCAGGCTAGTTGGGATCATGTCTCCCTATTTCTCGGCACTAGGTGGGGCAAGTCAGCACATGTGGAGTATGCTGTAGACATTTACCATTTAGTTTAGTCATTTAGCCTCAGTTTGTTTAGATACATGCCTCCCCTGGCTTCACTCAAACATCACCGTTCACCCTTACCAATATCACCAAAAGGACGTTGTTGTCCCGATTCTGCCAAGAGCACTTAGCGTCTGCGCGAATGTAAAAACTAGTAACATAGCACTTTGGTCTTTGTGATAAGACCTTTTGTGTAGTACTTGTATGGTAGCTCACTGTTGCGTTGTCCCCAAATGACGCATTGATTCTGACAGACCAAAGTGCTTGTTTACATGCGTGCAGGCTAAATACTCCTGGGCAGAACGGCTACACGGAAGCCATTTGGACTAATGATATCATGGATGTTTTAGTGAAGCCAGGAGAGCCGCTACCATGGTTTGATCAACCCAGCATGGTCCTTTAGGTGGACATCTTCTGAGGTCGGCTCAGGAGTACCCCGTTCCCCTGAGGAGTACCCCGTTCCCCTCAGGAGTACCCCGTTCTCCTCAGGAGTACCCCGTTCCCCTCAGGAGGTGAAGGAATCTCAGAAGACCCAACTTTTAGATCTCCAGCGACCGTAAGGCTAATGCTCTCCCAAAACAATACAATGGTTATGAACCTCATGTTGACAGTACATTCAGGAGGTCATACATATTAACTCATGGCTAATCATTTAAGCCATAGAGATAAGAGAGGAAAGATAATACATTTAGGCAAATACATCCCTTGTTCTCTTTCTGGGAGGAGCACCTACACACCTGCATGCATAAGGGTGGGTGTGGGCGGTGTTTGTTGAGGACGGTGTCTCTGTATAAATAGCCGTGTTACTTTGGGGGAAGCATTAGCAGCACTGCCTAGCTCCCACCAACACCTCTGGAACCATGCTCAACTTTATACTCCGCTCAACGCTCTGTAAGTAATATCATGGAGTCAGTACCTTCTTGGAAAGTTAACCTGCTCACATTCAGTTTCTGTCTTTACGAAACAGCAGATGATTTGTGTTATTGCTGTCCGATCAAAATGGCAAAATAAATGTTTTTACAGATGATAATGATATTGTTTCTTTTTTAGTGTTGGCAGCCGTTTGCTGTCTTACATGTGCAGGTAAGGTGTGTGCATGTGGGTGTCTGCGTGCGTGTGTGCGTGCGTGTCTATGTGTGTGTGTGCGTTTGTCTGTGTGTGTGTGTGTGCCTGTGTGTGTGTGTGTGTGTGTGTGTGTGTGTGTGTGTGTGTGTGTATGTGCGTGCAGGCGTGTGTTCTTCTCTGAAGCCTATATCCTCTACTTCCACAGAGAGCGTAATCACTTGTGAAGACCGGATGCAGCGCCTGAGTTGTGGTAAGAACAACCCGTTGATGGACGCCTCGGACAACCTGTCCAGAAATAAATCAATAAACATGGCGACAAAGGGAAGGGTCTCATTGTGCGTTTACGGCTATACTCAGAAAAGCAGGATGCTCCTGACTCGTATGTTTATTTGGAGATATTCAGGTAATTAGCTTCTATGATAGCCCTACTTTTATGGTGACTGGGACTCCAATTATTGGAGAGAAATTAAAGGAAACTAGTAAGCTGAGTAGTAGTGACTGTTGGCCAAAATGTGGTGCCCAGCATGATGACCCACCAGCCAGTAAAACATGAGCTCCCAGTTTGGTCCACCACATGTTGTTGGCATGTCCAAAACTAGAAGGCTTTTGGGATTTGGTATATGGGACCTGGGTCAAGTGTTTGAGACTGTGATCCCAGGTTTAAGACTACTGTGTTGCCATGCCTGAAGCCCTCCTGGGTGAAAGAGTATAAATCAACTCCAAATATTACGAAGTGCAGCGCTGGAAAATAGAGGTCTGAACTGGCTCCAGCCGAACCATCGACTCACAAACAGCGGATTTCCAAATGAACAGAAATCCGTGAGTTGGAGAGGAGTCCACACCAGATGAGATGGTAACATGACATTTCTTAATCAGTTGGCACCAATATCAAACCCAATATTTACTGAGCAGTGACCCCTTCACCCAAAACACACACACACACACACACACACACACACACACACACACACACACACACACACACACACACACACACACACACACACACACACACACACACTTTGGTCTTTACTGATTCATCTTTAGCAGAATTAATTTCGCAATACCAACTATGGAATAACACAATAGAAAGACAAAACACGTTTTCATTCTATTGTTATTCAACCTAAACGACAGAATAGGTCGTTCGTATAGGTCGTCCAAAACGACCCATACGAACGTGTTAGCCCCCTAACGCCCGTTCTACAAACAGCAGTACGTCGTGTACGTCAAGGTGCTGTCTGCCAAAACAAAATGGATGACGTTCGTTTTATTCTCAGCGGAAATGAGACATTTTAAGATAGTTTCTGCATTAAAGTGAGTTTTGATAGCGTTTCTAGCGATAAATGTGCAGTTTAATTCGTAATCTTCAGTCAGTGAATGTATATGATGTTTAGTATGTTAGTTAATGCAACGTTTTCGGTCGTTGCCGTGGTGATTCATATGGACACAGATTGCGTGCCGTTTGACTCAAAGTCTCTGCGTTGTGTAAGCTGTTGTGTTCAGTGCTATGTTATGTAACTGAGGATGTTCCTTTCAAATAAAAACATTTCAAGGGACCCAGGGATGACATTTATTCTGCCTGCGTTCCAACACCCATACTACTGTACTATTTACTGTGCCAGAAAAAGACTCAGTATGTCCCAATACATAGTGTGGAAAATGCAGTGTGCCAAAAACACCAGGACGCTGTCCTACATCCGGTCAAAATTCGCAGTATGCAAGTACGGCCCAACTGTATGCATACTGTGTGCAACGCTACGTACTTCGTAGGGGTAGCTGCACTACGTACTACAAGTAAAAAAGAAAAAGTGTGCGCTTTGGAACGCATTAGGAGGACGTATTTTTGTGGCGCACAACGGAAGTTTATATTCGCTAAGCTTCCGCCGAAGGAAATCCATTCCTAAAGGTTCCTTTTATAAATACATTTTGTATAACAAAGTAATCATGACACATTAATACCGCTGTTGGATGATGTCCTTTCAATAAAAACGTAGATTTTCGAGTGACCCAGGGATGACATTTATTCTTCTTCTTTGGGACGGACTAGGCCGACGTGTTTTTGTGGAGCAACCCGGAAGTCTATGTTCGCTTTGCTTCCGCCCGAAAATCCACTCCAAAGCATAATTTGATGAATACATTTTGTTTATCAAGATAATCATGACAAATTTATGCCGCTTTAAATGTTTTTGAAGCGTAAATGCAATCAATAAAGTAAAAAGCAGACGAAAAGCATTCTAAAAGGCTACTGAAATGATCAACAGGGGGGTCATAGACATAGAATAAGTGACGCAAACACTTATTGTATGTGGGGGACCAGAATGACATGGGAGTGCGATGGAGACATCTGGTCTCTCTTATATGAATCAGGGAAATAAGGTTTACGAACATTTGCAGATAATATGCTATAAATCTAGCCCTACAGGAAGTGATGCAATTAGTAGGTGACCTATGGGTCTGTTTTATACTGTTTAGTAAAAAAAAAAAAACTAGTAAGTAAATAATAATAATAATAATAACAAACATAATTTACATGATTATCCTCCGCTAACCTACACAAAGCAAAAGCCATTTACTAAATGGATTTCGCACCCACTGAACCATTTCTCTGTGGTTTGGTAGTTGGAGCAGGCATGACATTTCACGGCTTCCTTACGGGAATAGCTTGGAGTGTACAGAGGCTTTTTTTCATATCTAAAGTTTGGCACTAACAACTGCCAAACGCATGTTGTGCTTTTTGGATACAATTACATTTTGTTTAAAAGTTTTTTAAAGGCTTCTGTTAAGCTGTAGCCACTCAGTTACTTATCACAGCAAAGAAGGGACAGTTACTGTAACTTACTCCAGAAACTCCAAAACGGATCCACAAAATCTTGTCATTTGGCCTATTTTCAACTTTATTACCTCATTTGCTAATCTTACCAGTAGATGAAATAGACTAATAAATGAATCTCTAATCTTTCCCACAGATCACGGAGTGGTCAGTGTGCTCACAGTGGCCTACGGACGGACTGACGGACAGACCTGCAGTGAAGGCAAACCTCGAGCACAGCTGGCCAACACTGCATGCTCTCTAACAGGCGCTTTGGAAGCCCTTGCAAACAGGTGCCTACAGGTGTTTAGGGCTACCGCTAACCCTACAGCTGTTTAGGGCTACCGCTAACCCTGCAGCTGCCCTGTGTAACGTTATACTGCAGCCATCACTCTCTTGGCGAAAATTATCTCTAATAAGAATAATTAGTTTCAGTATAAATTAGTTAATCTACATTTAAGATGAATAGAGAGCAGTTTGTTTTGGTGCCAAGACAGTGTTGTTTGCATGCAGGTATATGTAACTCGTTGTCATATTAGTGATGTGTGTTATGATCTCATGTTTCACACTGACTCAATGTTCCTGGTAAAGGTGTAACGGCAAGAAAGTCTGTGAAGTGGACAAAACGATCTTCAGGGACCCCTGCCCTGCCACCTACAAATACACCCAAACCACTTACACCTGCCTCCCAGCATGTGAGTCCTGTCAATCTGTGAAGTATTGAAACACTGTAACCCCATGTGTGAAAGTGTGATGTCTAACCAGAGTTCATGTGCAGATCATGCCATCGCATGTGAGGACTCCACAGCTGAACTCTTCTGTGGTAGGATTCACAACATGTGCTCAGCAAACAACACCCATATTTCATCTTCACCTTTACATCTGTAGTTTCTCCTCCTGTCTGCTCACCATCCAGACGCAGGGCAGGAGATAACGCTTATCGGTGCATTCTATGGGCGCAACGACCGCACCACCTGTATATACAATCGTCCTACCAGTCAGAATGACAACATCGCCTGCTTCAGTCCTACTGCGACACGAGTTGTAGCTGACAGGTACTGAGCCTGATTCCTCTCACTGTTCAAATGTACATTCATATCAAATGAAGAGCTGTCACCCACAGGGTGACTTCCAGATTGGTAAGAGTAATAAACAACCTTGTCTCCACAGGTGTAATGGTAAAAGCAGTTGCTCCCTCTATGCTGTAAACTCAGTGTTTGGGGATCCCTGTGTTGGGACTACAAAGTACCTGGAACTGGCTTATACGTGTTCATGTACGTTTTTGGAGCGGGCCTGGTGCCAAACAAATGCAATGTTTCCTACAATGTGGATTTAGCCTTCTATAACGTGTTAGCCACCAAAGCCTGTTATTCATATTGAGCTTTCCAAACCTACAGATCCCATCGGAGGAGAGAAGCAGCAGTAGGCCTACACTACAAATACCAACATCTGTAGAGGCATGCCCCCCCATCAAGCTCTCTACCTACATAATGAATCCTGATCTTGTATTCTGGTTTTTGCATTAAAGGATTATTACAGCATTCAAACTCCTGCTCTCATGAAGTCATGTGTGTTGTGAAAAGAAGTACATCCGTGCACACAAGTAGCCCTTACTCTTCTTCTACCAGTGACCACTTCCTTTTATGTGTCTCTAACGGATCTGTTTACACCATTCTACGTCGACTAGATTGACCCTCTGTGGTCAAAGGCTATTCTGCTGCACCGCTTACTAAAAACATGAAAGCCTGGTAGTGTTTTGTTTCAGCACAACCTCATCTTTATCCCATGGCTTCTTTCATCACTGAGATACTGACTCAACACACATTGAAAATCCATTGAGACAAGTATTCTCTTCAAAATGAAAAACATACAATTCTTACAACTGCTAAGAAGCCATTGAAATCGATTTATACGGTGTAGAAATGATCATATAAAAATATGTTGGAATAAACTTGAGGGGATCTTCCTCTGCGGTATCTGGTAAAAGGTATACAACTCTTTCTTCTTTGTCTTATCTGTTGAACTTTGAACTTTAATAAAGGCATATGTGCAATAAGTAGTAACTCCTGAATAAACTAAGTGTTTTCAACACTGGCAACTGCAGGCTAGTTGGGATCATGTCTCCCTATTTCTCGGCACTAGGTGGGGCAAGTCAGCACATGTGGCGTATGCTGTAGACATTTACCATTTAGTTTAGTCATTTAGCCTCAGTTTGTTTAGATACATGCCGCCCCTGGCTTCACTCAAACACCACCGTTCACCCTTACCAATATCACCAAAAGGACGTTGTTGTCCCGATTCTGCCAAGAGCACTTAGCGTCTGCGCGAATGTTAAAACTTCTAACATAGCGCTTTGGTCTTTGTGATAAGACCTTTTGTGTAGTACTTGTATGGTAGCTCACTGTTGCGTTGTCCCCAAATGACCCATTGATTCTGACAGACCAAAGTGCTTGTTTACATGCGTGCAGGCTAAATACTCCTGGACAGAACGGCTACACGGAAGCCATTTGGACTAATGATATCATGGATGTTTTAGTGAAGCCAGGAGAGCCGCTACCATGGTTTGATCAACCCAGCATGGTCCTTTAGGTGGACATCTTCTGAGGTCGGCTCAGGAGTACCCCGTTCCCCTGAGGAGTACCCCGTTCCCCTCAGGAGTACCCCATTCCCCTCAGGAGTACCCCGTTCCCCTCAGGAGTACCCCATTCCCCTCAGGAGTACCCTGTTCCCCTCAGGAGTACCCTGTTCCCCTCAGGAGTACCCCGTTCCCCTGAGGAGTACCCCGTTCCCCTCAGGAGTACCCCGTTCCCCTGAGGAGTACCCCGTTCTCCTCAGGAGTACCCCGTTCCCCTCAGGAGGTGAAGGAATCTCAGAAGACCCAACTTTTAGATCTCCAGCGACCGTAAGGCTAATGCTCTCCCAAAACAATACAATGGTTATGAACCTCATGTTGACAGTACATTCAGGAGGTCATACATATTAACTCATGGCTAATCATTTAAGCCATAGAGATAAGAGAGGAAAGATAATACATTTAGGCAAATACATCCCTTGTTCTCTTTCTGGGAGGAGCACCTACACACCTGCATGCATAAGGGTGGGTGTGGGCGGTGTTTGTTGAGGACGGTGTCTCTGTATAAATAGCCGTGTTACTTTGGGGGAAGCATTAGCAGCACTGCCTAGCTCCCACCAACACCTCTGGAACCATGCTCAACTTTATACTCCGCTCAACGCTCTGTAAGTAATATCATGGAGTCAGTACCTTCTTGGAAAGTTAACCTGCTCACATTCAGTTTCTGTCTTTACGAAACAGCAGATGATTTGTGTTATTGCTGTCCGATCAAAATGGCAAAATAAATGTTTTTACAGATGATAATGATATTGTTTCTTTTTTAGTGTTGGCAGCCGTTTGCTGTCTTACATGTGCAGGTAAGGTGTGTGCATGTGGGTGTCTGCGTGCGTGTGTGCGTGCGTGTCTATGTGTGTGTGTGCGTTTGTCTGTGTGTGTGTGTGTGCCTGTGTGTGTGTGTGTGTGTGTGTGTGTGTGTGTGTGTGTGTGTGTATGTGCGTGCAGGCGTGTGTTCTTCTCTGAAGCCTATATCCTCTACTTCCACAGAGAGCGTAATCACTTGTGAAGACCGGATGCAGCGCCTGAGTTGTGGTAAGAACAACCCGTTGATGGACGCCTCGGACAACCTGTCCAGAAATAAATCAATAAACATGGCGACAAAGGGAAGGGTCTCATTGTGCGTTTACGGCTATACTCAGAAAAGCAGGATGCTCCTGACTCGTATGTTTATTTGGAGATATTCAGGTAATTAGCTTCTATGATAGCCCTACTTTTATGGTGACTGGGACTCCAATTATTGGAGAGAAATTAAAGGAAACTAGTAAGCTGAGTAGTAGTGACTGTTGGCCAAAATGTGGTGCCCAGCATGATGACCCACCAGCCAGTAAAACATGAGCTCCCAGTTTGGTCCACCACATGTTGTTGGCATGTCCAAAACTAGAAGGCTTTTGGGATTTGGTATATGGGACCTGGGTCAAGTGTTTGAGACTGTGATCCCAGGTTTAAGACTACTGTGTTGCCATGCCTGAAGCCCTCCTGGGTGAAAGAGTATAAATCAACTCCAAATATTACGAAGTGCAGCGCTGGAAAATAGAGGTCTGAACTGGCTCCAGCCGAACCATCGACTCACAAACAGCGGATTTCCAAATGAACAGAAATCCGTGAGTTGGAGAGGAGTCCACACCAGATGAGATGGTAACATGACATTTCTTAATCAGTTGGCACCAATATCAAACCCAATATTTACTGAGCAGTGACCCCTTCACCCAAAACACACACACACACACACACACACACACACACACACACACACACACACACACACACACACACACACACACACACACACACACACACACACACACACACACACACACACACACTTTGGTCTTTACTGATTCATCTTTAGCAGAATTAATTTCGCAATACCAACTATGGAATAACACAATAGAAAGACAAAACACGTTTTCATTCTATTGTTATTCAACCTAAACGACAGAATAGGTCGTTCGTATAGGTCGTCCAAAACGACCCATACGAACGTGTTAGCCCCCTAACGCCCGTTCTACATACAGCAGTACGTCGTGTACGTCAAGGTGCTGTCTGCCAAAACAAAATGGATGACGTTCGTTTTATTCTCAGCGGAAATGAGACATTTTAAGATAGTTTCTGCATTAAAGTGAGTTTTGATAGCGTTTCTAGCGATAAATGTGCAGTTTAATTCGTAATCTTCAGTCAGTGAATGTATATGATGTTTAGTATGTTAGTTAATGCAACGTTTTCGGTCGTTGCCGTGGTGATTCGTGTGGACGCAGATTGCGTGTGGTTTGAATCAAAGTCTTTGCGTTGTGTAAGCTGTTGTGTTCAGTGCTATGTTGTGTAACTGAGGATGTTCCTTTCAAATAAAACATTTCAATGGACCCAGGGATGACATTTATTTTGCCTGCGTTCCAACACCCATACTACTGTACTATTTACTGTGCCAGAAAAAAGACTCAGTATGTCCCAATACATAGTATGGAAAATGCAGTGTGCCAAAAACACCAGGACGCTGTACTACATCCGGTCAAAATTCGCAGTATGCAAGTACAGCCCAACTGTTTGCATACTGTGTGCAACGCTACGTACTTCGTAGGGGTAGCTGCACTACGTACTACAAGTAAAAAATAAAAAGTGTGCGCTTTGGAACGCATTAGGAGGACGTATTTTTGTGGCGCACAACGGAAGTTTATGTTCGCTAAGCTTCCGCCGAAGGAAATCCATTCCTAAAGGTTCCTTTTATAAATACATTTTGTATAACAAGGTAATCATGACACATTAATACCGCTGTTGGATGATGTCCTTTCAATAAAAACGTAGATTTTCGAGTGACCCAGGGATGACATTTATTCTTCTTCTTTCGGACGGACTAGGCCGACGTGTTTTTGTGGAGCAACCCGGAAGTCTATGTTCGCTTTGCTTCCGCCCGAAAATCCACTCCAAAGCATAATTTGATGAATACATTTTGTTTATCAAGATAATCATGACAAATTTATGCCGCTTTAAATGTTTTTGAAGCGTAAATGCAATCAATAAAGTAAAAAGCAGACGAAAAGCATTCTAAAAGGCTACTGAAATGATCAACAGAGGGGTCATAGACATAGAATAAGTGACGCAAACACTTATTGAATGTGGGGGCCCAGAATGACTTGGGAGTGCGATGGAGACATCTGGTCTCTCTTTTATGAATCAGGGAAATAAGGTCTACGAACATTTGCAGATAATATGCTATAAATCTAGCCCTACAGGAAGTGATGCAATTAGTAGGTGACCTATGGGTCTGTTTTATACTGTTTAGTTAAATAAAAACAAGTTAGTAAATAATAATAATAATAAACATAATTTATATGATTATCCTCCGCTAATCTACACAAAACAAAAGCCATTTACTAAATGGATTTCGCACCCACTGAACCATTTCTCTGTGGTTTGGTAGTTGGAGCAGGCATGCCATTTCACGGCTTCCTTGCGGGAATAGCTTGGAGTGTACAGAGGCTTTTTTTTCATATCTAAAGTTTAGCACTAACAACTGCCAAACGCATGTTGTGCTTTTTGGATACAATTACATTTTGTTTAAAAGTTTTTTAAAGGCTTCTGTTAAGCTGTAGCCACTCAGTTACTTATCACAGCAAAGAAGGGACAGTTACTGTAACTTACTCCAGAATACTTCAAAACTGATCCACAAAATCTTGTCATTTGGCCTATTTTCAACTTTATTACCTCATTTGCTACTCTTACCAGTAGATGAAATAGACTAATAAATGTTTCTCTAATCTTTCCCACAGATCACGGAGTGGTCAGTGTGCAGACAGTGGCCTACGGACGGACTGACGGACAGACCTGCAGTGAAGGCAAACCTCGAGCACAGCTGGCCAACACTGCATGCTCTCTAACAGGCGCTTTGGAAGCCCTTGCAAACAGGTGCCTACAGGTGTTTAGGGCTACCGCTAACCCTACAGGTGTTTAGTGCTACCGCTAACCCTACAGCTGTTTAGGGCTACCGCTAACCCTACAGGTGTTTAGGGCTACCGCTAACCCTACAGCTGTTTAGGGCTACCGCTAACCCTACAGGTGTTCAGGGCTACCGCTAACCCTACAGGTGTTTAGGGCTACCGCTAACCCTACAGGTGTTTAGGGCTACCGCTAACCCTACAGGTGTTTAGGGCTACCGCTAACCCTACAGGTGTTTAGGGCTACCGCTAACCCTACAGCTGTTTAGGGCTACCGCTAACCCTACAGGTGTTTAGGGCTACCGCTAACCCTACAGCTGTTTAGGGCTACCGCTAACCCTACAGGTGTTTAGGGCTACCGCTAACCCTACAGCTGTTTAGGGCTACCGCTAACCCTACAGGTGTTTAGGGCTACCGCTAACCCTACAGCTGTTTAGGGCTACCGCTAACCCTACAGCTGTTTAGGGCTACCGCTAACCCTACAGCTGTTTAGGGCTACCGCTAACCCTACAGCTGTTTAGGGCTACCGCTAACCCTACAGCTGTTTAGGGCTACCGCTAACCCTACAGGTGTTTAGTGCTACCGCTAACCCTACAGCTGTTTAGTGCTACCGCTAACCCTACAGCTGTTTAGGGCTACCGCTAACCCTACAGGTGTTTAGGGCTACCGCTAACCCTACAGGTGTTTAGTGCTACCGCTAATCCTACAGCTGTTTAGGGCTACCGCTAACCCTACAGGTGTTTAGGGCTACCGCTAACCCTACAGCTGTTTAGGGCTACCGCTAACCCTACAGGTGTTTAGGGCTACCGCTAACACTACAGGTGTTTAGGGCTACCGCTAACACTACAGGTGTTTAGGGCTACCGCTAACCCTACAGCTGTTTAGGGCTACTGCTAACCCTACAGCTGCCCTGTGTAACGTTATACTGCAGCCATCACTCTCTTGGCGAAAATGATCTGTAATAAGAGGAATTCGTTTCAGTGTAAATCGACATTAAAGATGAATAGAGAGCAATTTGTTTTGGTGCCAAGAGAGTGTTGTTTGCATGCAGGTATATGTAACTCGTTGTCATACTAGTGATATGTGTTATGATCTCATGTTTCCCACTGACTCAATGTTCCTGGTAAAGGTGTAACGGCAAGAAAGTCTGTGAAGTGGACAAAACGATCTTCAGTGACCCCTGCTCTGGCACCTACAAATACACCCAAACCACTTACACCTGCCTCCCAGCATGTGAGTCCTGTCAATCTGTGAAGTATTGAAACACTGTAACCCCATGTGTGATGTCTAACCAGAGTTCATGTGCAGATCATGCCATCGCATGTGAGGACTCCACAGCTGAACTCTTCTGTGGTAGGATTCACAACATGTGCTCAACAAACAAGACCCATATTTCATCTTCACCTTTACATCTGTAGTTTCTCCTCCTGTCTGCTCACCATCCAGACGCAGGGCAGGAGATAACGCTTATCGGTGCATTCTATGGGCGCAACGACCGCACCACCTGTATATACAATCGTCCTACCGGTCAGAGTGACAACATCGCCTGCTTTAGTCCTACTGCGACACGAGTTGTAGCTGACAGGTACTGAGCCTGATTCCTCTCACTGTTCAAATGTACATTCATATCAAATGAAGAGCTGTCACCCACAGTGTGACTTCCAGATTGGTAAGAGTAATAAACAACCTTGTTTCCACAGGTGTAATGGTAAAAGCAGTTGCTCCATCTATGCTGTAAACTCAGTGTTTGGGGATCCCTGTGTTGGGACTACAAAGTACCTGGAACTGGCTTATACGTGTTCATGTAAGTTTTTGGAGCGGGCCTGATGCCAAACAAATGCAATGTTTCCTACAATGTGGATTTAGCGTTCTATAACATAACATGTTAGCCACCAAAGTGTGTTCTTCATATTGAGCTTTCCAAACCTACAGATCCCATCGGAGGAGAGAAGCAGCAGTAGGCCTACACTACAAACACCAACATCTGTAGAGGCATGCCCCCCCCCCCCCCCCCCCCCCCTTATCGCGCTCTCTACCTACTTAATGAATCCTGATCTTGTATTCTGGTTTTTGCATTAAAGGATTATTACAGCATTCAAACTCCTGCTCTCATGAAGTCATGTGTTGTGAAAAGAAGTACATCAGTGCACACAAGTAGGCCTTACTCTTCTTCTACCAGTGATCACTTCCTTTTTGGTGTCTCTAACGGATCTGTTTACACCATTCTACGTCGACTAGATTGACCCTCTGGGGTCAAAGGCTATTCTGCTGCACCGCTTACTAAAAACATGAAAGCCTGGTAGTGTTTTGTTTCAGCACAACCGCATCTTTATCACATGACTTCTTTCATCACTGAGATACTGACTCAACACACTGGAACCATACACATTGAAAATCCATTGACACAAATATTCTCTTCAAAATGAAAAGCATACAATTCTTACAACTGTTAAGAATCCATAGAAATCTATCTCTACGGTGTAGAAATGATTATATAAAAATATGTTGGAATAAACTTGAGGGGATCTTCCTCTGCGGTATCTGGTAAAAGGTATACAACTCTTTCTTCTTTGTCTTATCTGTTGAACTTTGAACTTTAATAAAGGCATATGTGCAATAAGTAGTAACTCCTGAATAAACTAAGTGTTTTCAACAACACTGGCAATTGCAGGCTAGTTGGGATCATGTCTCCCTATTTCTCGGCACTAGGTGGGGCAAGTCAGCACATGTGGAGTATGCTGTAGACATTTACCATTTAGTTTAGTCATTTAGCCTCAGTTTGTTTAGATACATGCCTCCCCTGGCTTCACTCAAACATCACCGTTCACCCTTACCAATATCACCAAAAGGACGTTGTTGTCTCGATTCTGCAAAGAGCACTTAGCGTCTGAGCGAATGTAAAAACTTCTAACATAGCACTTTGGTCTTTGTGATAAGACCTTTTGTGTAGTACTTGTATGGTAGCTCACTGTTGCGTTGTCCCCAAATGACGCATTGATTCTGACAGACCAAAGTGCTTGTTTACATGCGTGCAGGCTAAATACTCCTGGACAGAACGGCTACACGGAAGCCATTTGGACTAATGATATCATGGATGTTTTAGTGAAGCCAGGAGAGCCGCTACCATGGTTTGATCAACCCAGCATGGTCCTTTAGGTGGACATCTTCTGAGGTCAGCTCAGGAGTACCCCGTTCCCCTCAGGAGTACCCCATTCCCCTCAGGAGTACCCCGTTCCCCTCAGGAGTACCCCGTTCCCCTGAGGAGTACCCCCTTCCCCTCAGGAGTACCCCCTTCCCCTCAGGAGGCGACGGAATCTCAGACGACCCAACTTTTAGATCTCCAGCGACCGTAAGGCTAATGCTCTCCCAAAACAATACAATGGTTATGAACCTCGTGTTGACAGTACATTCAGGAGGTCATACATATTAACTCATGGCTAATAATATAAGCCATAGAAATAAGAGAGTCTGTGGTTCTCTCTCAGCCCCCAGGATCTCCCCCCTTTGGGGGTGGACGCGATGGCGCACGCACCGTGGCCGCGGGCTCTCTTGTATGCGTTCCCGCCGCTGCAACTGATCCATCCTCTCCTGGAGCGGGTCAGGCAGGAGGGATTGTCCCTCATTCTAGTGGCCCCGGAGAACCGCTCAGCTCTGTGGTTCCCAGAGCTGAGCGGCGCTCTCTTGCACGGAGCCGTGGCCGTTACCGATCAGGCCTGACGCGCTTTCACAGGCTCACGGGACGGTGCACCCCCCGCCCGATGTGACGGGTGGGTTGTTGGTTTGGCTTCTGAGAGGTCTATTCTGCAAGGCAGGGGGTCTGCCAGCAGCAGTTATCAACACTGTTCAGAGTGCTCGCGCGCCTTCCACCTCCTCCCTTTACGCGGCGAAGTGGGGCGCTTTCTCTACGTGGAGTGACCTCAACCACGTTGTCCCGTCTCTCTGTGAGGTGGGAAGCGTGCTTGGGTTCCTTCAGCGTTTGCTGGAGACAGGTTTGGCTGTCTCCACCATCAAAGTCTATGCGGCAGCCGTTTGGGCTGGCCACGCAGGATATGACGGGAAACCGGTTTTCAGTCACCGACTGGTCAAGAGATTCTTGCGTGGGGTTAGACGTGTTAAACCTGTCTCTCGTGTGCTTACACCGCGCTGGGATCTTCCCACCGTGTTGCGGGGTTTATCCAAGGACCCTTTCGAGCCTCTGTCTCAAGTCCCTTTGGTTGTCCTTTCCTTTAAAACGGCGCTCTTATTGGCTTTGGTTTCTGCCAAACGTGTCGGTGAGTTGGCCGCGCTGTCTGTCGGCCCGAGCTGCTTGTTATTGAACGAGGACAGCTCCTTCGCGCTGCTTAGACCCAATCCTGCGTTCCTTCCCAAGAACATATTCAGTTCTTTTTGGTTGAGGGATATTGTGCTTAAGGCCTTTCCCCCCCCCTGCCTCATACTAGTGAAGCGGATACGGAGTGGCATCTCCTGTGCCCGGCGCGGGCATTGGCTATGTAGGTGAAACGATCGGCTGCGTTCCGTTCCACACAACAGTTGTTTGTGTGTTATAGCGACGCTGCCAAGGGCCGCGCTCTTTCTAAACAGCGTCTGTCCCGCTGGATACGTGAGGGTGTCTGCTCGGCCCACACTCGGCAGGGCTTAGCGTCACCGTTGGGTGTTAGAGGTCACTCTGCACGGGGGGAGGCCCTATTCAAGGGGGTTTCGGTGGAGGACGTTTGCGCGGCTGCGTCATGGTCTTCCCCCGGTCCTTTTGTCCGTCTTTACATGTTGGACGTGTCCAGGGGCTCACTCGGCCACTCTGCGTTGGAGTCGGGGGCCATTTTCTACGGATTAGACGTTGGTTTGTCGCTCAGAGCCTGTTACGCTCGTGACGTCGCTCAGCTCCTTTTCTCTCTCCCTGCGGTCACCCGGTGGTGTTTCCAGCGTGGCCACTGAGCTCAGGAGTGACAGGTTATTATTGCTTTGATCACGGTTCAAAAACCGGCGTTTCAATATCCTGTCATCTAATTATTGAACAATGCACAACAGGTTCCTCCTGCCGCCTCTTTCTAAGCGGATGTATGAAGGGCCTTGTTGCTCGTGGCTATTGGTAGCTTGGTTTTTCTTTCCCAGCTCCGCCCCTATGGTAGCGGACGTAGGAGAGACCTTGTTGCTCTGCATTCCCCTTTTTCATGTTTCTATGAAATACGGGTTGAGTCAGTGTTACAGACTCAATCTATTCTCTTGATCATCGCTTATCGTGTTCTTAAGAGAATGTTGTGAATGTTGTGTTTTGCTCACCTTCGGCTTTTTGAGTCTGATGTGCCCTGTGCCTTAGGTCTTTATTTTTGTGACTTGGGTCCAGCAGGAGTACATTTTTCGGGCTCCGCTCGCAGCTCCACCTTAGCCCATAAGGCGAAGCCTTGATGGCTACGCCTACAATCATAGAACTAGTTATAATAACATAACTATCGTTTTTGTGGAGCAACCTGGAAGTCTATGTTCGCTTTGCTTCCTCCCGAAAATCCACTCCAAAGCTTAATTTGATGAATTCATTTTGTTTATCAAGATAATCATGACAAATTGATGCCGCTTTAAATGTTTTTGAAGCGTAAATGCAATCAATAAAGTAAAAGGCAGACGAAAAGCATTCTAAAAGGCTACTGAAATGATCAACAGGGGGGTCATAGACATAGAACAAGTGACGCAAACACATATTGTATGTGGGGGCGCAGAATGACTTGGGAGTGCGATGGAGACGTCTGGTCTCTTTTATATGAATCCGGGAATTAAGGTTTACGAAACTTTGCAGATAATATGCTATAAATCTAGCCCTACAGGAAGTGATGTAATTAGTAGGTGACCTATGGGTCAAGGACACTTAGGAGTGAGCTAGAGACCTGGGGTCTGTTCTGTATTGTTTAAAAATCAAATAACTTGGTCAATGATAATAATTATAATAAACATAATGTACATGATTAGCCTCTCCTTCTCTCCCTCCCTCGCTCCCTCTCTCTTCTCTCTTGCCTTCCCTCCCTCTCTCTCTCTCCCCCTCCCTCCCTCTCTCTCCCCCTTGAGCTGACTGGGTATACGCTATATTAGACACTTGATAGCTTGCAAAAAAACAATGTCCAGATGAGATGCAAATAAAAGATCTTCATTTATTAACGAGTCTGATTCCATAACTGATTCAACCAAATGTTCAAAAGTAAAGATTATTGTTGTAACCATGAAACTTAAGGCAAGTCAATCAAGACAAGACAGGTGTAGCAAAGTCCAGTCTACACGCCACCTAGGTGGCTGCCATGCTCCACCTAGGTGACTTTTCTTGGGCTCCTGCAAACAAAGGACACAGGGTGGTGATGTTAAACCGGTTTATTGCCAAGGTTGAGTATGATGGTACAAACAGATGATGCTCCATGCTGCCATGTAGGAGATCTCTCCCTGAGTGTGTGCGGTGATGGCTGGTTTGACCTGTGCACACTGATTGCTCAATGTGCAACAGGTGTACAGCCTCATCCAGCTCCAGATTCCAATCAGTCTGACTCGGGCCAGGTGAGGCTGCTTAAACCAGCCATCATCAACACACTCCCACAACAGGCAAGAAGGACGAGCAAGACAAGCAAGACAATCAAGGGGGGAGGGGTCAAGGGTCAATACGGCCTGTGCCCAGGGCCTGCCTACACACCTGCGTGCATAAGGGTGGGTGTGGGCGGTGTTTATTGAGGACGGTGTCTCTTTATAAATAGCCGTGTTACTTTGGGGGAAGCATTAGCAGCGCTGCCTAGCTCCCACCAACACCTCTGGAACCATGCTCAACTTCATACTCCGCTCAACGCTCTGTAAGTAATATCATGGAGTCAATACCTTCTTGGAAAGTTAACCTGCTCACATTCAGTTTCTGTCTTTACGAAACAGCAGATGATTTGTATTATTGCTGTCTGATCAAAATGGCAAAATAAATGTTTTTACAGATGATAATGATATTGTTTCTTTTTTAGTGTTGGCAGCCGTCTGCTATCTTACATGTGCAGGTGAGTGTCTGTGTGCGTGTGTGTGTATGTGCGTGCAGGCGTGTGTTCTTCTCTGAAGCCTATATCCTCTATTTCCACAGAGAGCGTAATCACTTGTGAAGCCCGGATGCAGCGCCTGAGTTGTGGTAAGAACAACCCGTTGATGGACGCCTCGGACAACCTGTCCAGAAATAAATCAATAAACATGGCGTCAAAGTGAAGGGTCTCATTGTGCGTTTAAGGCTATGCTCAGAAAAGCAGGATGCTCCTGACATACCAGTATGTTTATTCAATTTTTTTTAAATTAAATGGCTTCTGTAAATCTGTTGCCACTCAGTTAGTTATCACCTTAAAGAATGGACTGTTACTGTAACTTACTCCAGAAAACTCAAACTGATCCACAAAATGCTGTCAATTGGCCTATTTTCAACTTTATTACCTCATTTGCTAATCTTAACAGTAGATAAATAAATGAATCTCTAATCTTTCCCACAGATGAAGGAGTGGTCAGTGTGCAGACAGTGGCCTACGGACGGACTAACAGACAGAACTGCAGTGAAGGAATACCTCGAGCACAGCTGGCCAACACTGCATGCTCTCTACCAGGCGCTTTGGAAGCCCTTGCAAACAGGTGCCTACAGGTGTTTAGGGCTACTGCTAACCCTACAGCTGCCCTGTGTAACGTTATACTGCAGCCATCACTCTCTTGGCGAAAATGATCTCTAATAAGAATTAGTTTCAGTATAAATTAGTAAATCGACATTTAAGATGAATAGAGAGCAATTTGTTTTGGTGCCAAGACAGTGTTGTTTGCATGCAGGTATATGTAACTCGTTGCCATATTAGTGATGTGTGTTATGATCTCATAATGTTTCACACTGACTCAATGTTCCTGGTAAAGGTGTAACGGCAGGAAAGTCTGTGAAGTGGACAAAACGATCTTCAGTGACCCCTGCCCTGGCACCTACAAATACACCCAAACCACTTACACCTGCGTCCCAGCAAGTGAGTCCTGTCAATCTGTGAAGTATTGAAACACTGTAACCCCGTGTGTAAGTGTGATGTCTAACAAGAGTTCATGTGCAGATCATGTCGTCGCATGTGAGGACTCCACAGCTGAACTCGTCTGTGGTAGGATTCACAACAACATGTGCTCAACAAACAACACCCATATTTCATCTTCACCTTTACATCTAAAATTTGTCCTATCTGCTCACTATCCAGGCAAAAGGCAGCTGATAACGCTTATCGGTGCATTCTATGGGCGCAACGACCGCACCACCTGTATATACAATCGTCCTACCAGTCAGAATGACAACATCGCCTGCTTTAGTCCTACTGCGACACGAGTTGTAGCTGAAAGGTACTGAGCCTGATTCCTCTCACTGTTCAAATGTACATTCATATCAAATGAAGAGCTGTCACCCACAGTGTGACTTCCAGATTGGTAAGAGTAATTAACAACCTTGTCTCCACAGGTGTAATGGTAAAAGCAGTTGTTCCCTCTATGCTGTAAACTCAGTGTTTGAGGATCCCTGTGGTGGGACTACAAAGTACCTGGAACTGGCTTATACGTGTGATTGTAAGTTTTTGGAGCGGGCCTGGTGCCAAACAAATGTAATGTTTCCTACAATGTGGATTTAGCCTTCTATAACGTGTTAGCCACCAAAGCCTTTTATTCATATTGAGTTTTCCAAACCTACAGATCCCTTCTGAGGAGAGAAGCAGAAGTAGGCCTACACTACAAACACCAACATCTGTAGAAGATTACTACTTATTGACTCTTTATTTTGCATTCTGGTTTTTGCAATAAAGGATTATTACAGCATTCAAACTCCTGTTCTCATGAAGTCTTGTGAAAAGAAGTACATCAGGGCACACAAGTAGGCCTTAAATCTTAGTCTACTGCGGGACATGAATATAGGTTGCATTTAATAACATGGTGTGCAGTTGTACCGCAACCGTTTAGTTTTGGATACCAAATTTCTCCCGAGAGTGATTGCCTACTTTTAGTTATCGAACACGGATACAACCTCAACAACTCACGTCTCCAAAGCATGGATGAGTGCACACCCACTTATTATAATCCCCCAAATCTACAAACTGCAATTTCCTACACTATTTAACACTTGGCTTCAAAAGTGTGTGAATTATAATTGAATTCTCTAAACACGATAGTTTGGTGAAAGGAAGGACCATTAGCTCGTATTCACCATGAGGTGCCAGAGGATCAAGCTTTTTGGACTCGTATAACCTACCTTATGTATTTCATATACAACATAGCTCTTGTTTCTGGATAAACGGATACAAGTCTTCCTTCTTTGTCTTATCTGCTGTTGCACTTTGAACTCTAATCGGGGTATATTTGTAATTAGATCGTCACTCCTGAAGAAATCTTTAATTTTTAAAGATGAACAATTGAAGGGTAGTTGGCATCCTGTATCCCCATGTTCTGGCCACTAGGCGGGGCAAGTTTGCAAATAGTATAATGTAAATTTACTTTAGTCATCATTTGTTTGCCTACAGTAAGGTGACCAGATTTCTGAAATGAAAAACGGACATTTGTGGTTTGGCAGTCCATTTATCAACACAATCTGTTACTTCTGGGGAGAAAAAGGGGACATTTTGCGTATTCTTCTCATGGTAAATGTAGTAAATGATCGGGCAGTAGCCTACATGCCCTATGGTTTACTCCCCGTTCTAAGCTTCGCTAAACCAAAGAACCCAAAGTAGCTACTCTAATACAGTATTGTTCTGTTGTATTGAGTCTGTTTATAATCCGCCTGCATATGGAATCAAGTCGATGGATGGACCCCCTGCCGAGCGAGGTCACAGCCTCTCAGACCTGAGGGTAATAACCGTCTCAAAGGAAATATGAGCATGCTACAACCGTTACCATTTAAAATAAAAAAAAAAATTTATTATCTTTGAAAAACGGGGACGTCTGGTCCTCCCAGTACAGGGACACTGGACATCCGTGTGTAAACCCAGAACCTTTCAGTTGGGATTCAAACTAGCCACCAGACCAGCCTGCCATCCTATTCATTATGGATAAGGTGGTACACCGTATTCTGTGACCCCAGGGGTCGCTGTTGCACATACGGTGGGTCACAGAATACGGTGTATCAAGGGCCTTAATAAACGATGGCGCGGGCAGTTTTACAACTCAGCCATACAACGTTTTCTGGAGAAAACGCCCTGTGACGTTTACATTCCTCAACCGATTTCAATGAGTTGTTTTAAAAATCCCATTTAATCATATTATGTATATTTTATATAAATGACACTGTATACTTATTTAGATGTGTTTACTTCCAGTAAACCGGTTTATAAGTCAGACATCTGCCACGTATGTAAGACCGCTCCCTCTTAAAACAGTGTGTGTGTAGCTCCTCCGGTGAAAGGCATGAGGCATGAGATCTTGATTTATATACA
The DNA here is from genome assembly GCA_026745465.1 of Lota lota. Taxonomy (NCBI): domain Eukaryota; kingdom Metazoa; phylum Chordata; class Actinopteri; order Gadiformes; family Lotidae; genus Lota; species Lota lota. Next base: position 104,230 of record JACYXH010000540.1, read on the forward strand.
GGGTTTTATTGCTGTTCAACCCTTGAGAACTCATTGCGACTTGTCCCAGAGGTGCTAAACATCCTTTTAATGTCCTTTAGCTTCTTCGGTAAGTATGTACTTGAACACGCTAACAGTGGAAAATAATTCGCCCATGCGGTCAAGTTTCCCTTAGGGTCGCTAAAAGGCGCCCGGGTGACAACACTCGAGCGGAACCAAGAATTAGTTCCGTCTTGTTGTAACGTATAATTCAAAAATAAATTAAATAATAAAAGGTACAAATACCTAAAACAAACCAACGTGACAGAGGCAGTTACACTCCCACCAAATCACGAGTGATTTCTTAAACTCGGAGGCAAACCTACTGCATGAATTAAATGAAACTGTCCTAATAAACAACTAATAAACTTTGTGTGAGTGTATGATAGAACCATCATTCTGCTTCTAGCAATGTAACTGTTTTCTGAATGGGTCTCTCCAGGTAAACAGGTTTGGCTGTACGCTTTCCTCTTCCATCCAGGGAGGAGTCACTGATGAGTAACTTGAGTCTCCTCACTCTTTCATCACTTCCAGGATACACCTCGATGACTCTTGCTAGCTTCCATTGGTTTCGTGGTGCGGCAACATCTTGTAACAAAACAATGTCACCGACCTTAGCATTTCTGCGATCTTTGGTCCACTTCTGTCTGTGTTGGAGATTCAGGAGATACTCCTTTTTCCATCGTAACCAAAAGTCGTTGGTTAAGAGTTGAACTCTGCGCCTGGCTTGTCTTTGACCTTTTTCTCCTTGTAATGTCTAAGGCGTTGAATTTCTTGAGAGAAGGTTGCTTCCTGGACCATCTTGATTATGGTCAGCTCCGCCTCTTTCCTTTCCTCCAAGTTCGAGGACTCAGAGGACTTTGGCTTAAGACCTTTGATTTCCTTAGCACGGCGCTTGAGTCTGGCAACAGCCTTCACCATTCTTGCCCAGTCTGAGAACTTGTGTAGACGATCTAAAATTGTTTTTGCTTCTTCTGCCTGAGTGTCATGAACCTGAGCTTTCTTGACCTCTGGGTCACTGCTCTCGATCTCTCCCACCATGACAACTCCAGTTGGTAGCTCTTTTTGCCAAAGAAGGTCTGGACCTGTGAACCAGTTAGAGGCTGTGAGTTGTTCTGCTGTGACACCCCTTGAGGTGTGGTCAGCTGAGTTGTCTTCTGAAGCTTTTTCTACAAAGTCAGATACCAACACCTTGATGACATCTGTTGGAAGGACTGCTTCTTTGATCTGTGTTCTACAGACATAGTGTACTTCGTTTGGGAGATTTGGAAGAACTGATGTCACTTGCTTCACAATGACTTGATGGCTTATTCCAAAGGCATCTCCAAACTCAAGACATGGGTTGCCATTGAATATTGTTGGTTCAGGTATAGGAAGACGACTTGCACTGATGGACTCTGCAAGTGCTCTAACAAGAGCTGCTGTTCTGTCATCCTGCTTTGAATGTGCCCAGTCTTGTGGTGAAGAATGGTGCTGCAACAGATTATTTTCATGTTTAACTTCCTTTTCCTTCATACAGACACTTTGATGGAGTAGACTGCTTATTTCTTTATCTGAGCACTCACTCTGATCGTACACTCGCAGACGTGCCTTAGCAGCCTTTAACTTTTTAACTGTCTCTAGTCGCTCCAGTTGTCTCCGCTTTGCATCTAGCACTTTTTGTCTCTCTGCAGCTTCAGCTTCAAGCCTTTCCAATTCCTCAATGCAACACTCTTGTTCTTGTAGTACTTCTAGAGTAGCTTCATTGGCAGCAACTTCAGCAGCGGCCTCTTGTCTGCTAACAGAAATCCGACTTGAATGTCTGGAGCTGCTTTGAGCATGAGGGGACTTAGTGCATTGGGATTTGATACTTAACTTGTCTGAGGCTACAGACTTGAATATAGACGATGTCGCCCTGTTGCTTCGTTGTTCATCTCCTCCACCGTTATCTGCTGTCTCCAAACGATCTTTTGCAGTTTGGATGATCTTCCTGGTTACTGCATCACAGGTGTCAATTTTGCGACGTGTGTCATGGTCAAGGTTGTCTATGCGCCTTAACTCATAATAAGCAATGTTCAGATTCTCTGAGGCAGCACTTATTTTGCTTATGTGTTCATGTAGCAGGTTGTTTGAGCATTGTCCACTCAAAGCTTGCTTGGCGTCTTTAGCAATAGCCTTCCACTCCTCATAACTCACAGTGAAACGGTGAGCAAATCTTCTTATTTGCTCATTGTTCAGTTCTGGGCCTTTTTCCGTTAACTTTCGGTCTCTTTGGCTTCTTCGTGGTTCTTGTGAGGAAGTGTGGACATTAGCTCTTGTGCCATCAGTAGCCTGTGGTTGCATGTCTATGCACTGCTGCTCTATACTTTCACCTACATTAACCTGCTGTCTTTCAGAGGTAACACTAGAATCTGACATTGTTACTTGGTGTACTTAAATTTGGGTTAAATCTAATTTGGCCTGTAGCTAAGTGATTCAGCTCCCATTAGCTATTCACATTTATACAATTTTTACCACTAATATTTTTTAGAACATATTCACTTCTCCTTCACACAATCAATATCACGTTGTTCTATGAAATGCAAAATTCAGTCTCTTGGTTGTAGCTTAGTTAACACTTAAACATACACACAACTATACCGTATGAATATGAAGGCAAAAATGTGTCAGTCTCTTGTGGGAAATAGTTTAAGCTTCTTTGCATCAGCTGGATTCATGGTAAGGGGCCTGGATTCTTCTGTAGATGCACACTCTTGGATGTAGAGATGTCCCTTCTTGTCCATGGATCTCGGCTCTTTGGTACTGTCTTCCTCGTCTACTCATGCAGAGCAGATGAGTTCTCACTGTAGCTCCTCCGGTGAAAGGCATGAGGCATGAGATCTTGATTTATATACAGGGTTTTATTGCTGTTCAACCCTTGAGAACTCATTGCGACTTGTCCCAGAGGTGCTAAACATCCTTTTAATGTCCTTTAGCTTCTTCGGTAAGTATGTACTTGAACACGCTAACAGTGGAAAATAATTCGCCCATGCGGTCAAGTTTCCCTTAGGGTCGCTAAAAGGCGCCCGGGTGACAACACTCGAGCGGAACCAAGAATTAGTTCCGTCTTGTTGTAACGTATAATTCAAAAATAAATTAAATAATAAAAGGTACAAATACCTAAAACAAACCAACGTGACAGAGGCAGTTACACTCCCACCAAATCACGAGTGATTTCTTAAACTCGGAGGCAAACCTACTGCATGAATTAAATGAAACTGTCCTAATAAACAACTAATAAACTTTGTGTGAGTGTATGATAGAACCATCATTCTGCTTCTAGCAATGTAACTGTTTTCTGAATGGGTCTCTCCAGGTAAACAGGTTTGGCTGTACGCTTTCCTCTTCCATCCAGGGAGGAGTCACTGATGAGTAACTTGAGTCTCCTCACTCTTTCATCACTTCCAGGATACACCTCGATGACTCTTGCTAGCTTCCATTGGTTTCGTGGTGCGGCAGCATCTTGTAACAAAACAATGTCACCGACCTTAGCATTTCTGCGATCTTTGGTCCACTTCTGTCTGTGTTGGAGATTCAGGAGATACTCCTTTTTCCATCGTAACCAAAAGTCGTTGGTTAAGAGTTGAACTCTGCGCCTGGCTTGTCTTTGACCTTTTTCTCCTTGTAATGTCTAAGGCGTTGAATTTCTTGAGAGAAGGTTGCTTCCTGGACCATCTTGATTATGGTCAGCTCCGCCTCTTTCCTTTCCTCCAAGTTCGAGGACTCAGAGGACTTTGGCTTAAGACCTTTGATTTCCTTAGCACGGCGCTTGAGTCTGGCAACAGCCTTCACCATTCTTGCCCAGTCTGAGAACTTGTGTAGACGATCTAAAATTGTTTTTGCTTCTTCTGCCTGAGTGTCATGAACCTGAGCTTTCTTGACCTCTGGGTCACTGCTCTCGATCTCTCCCACCATGACAACTCCAGTTGGTAGCTCTTTTTGCCAAAGAAGGTCTGGACCTGTGAACCAGTTAGAGGCTGTGAGTTGTTCTGCTGTGACACCCCTTGAGGTGTGGTCAGCTGAGTTGTCTTCTGAAGCTTTTTCTACAAAGTCAGATACCAACACCTTGATGACATCTGTTGGAAGGACTGCTTCTTTGATCTGTGTTCTACAGACATAGTGTACTTCGTTTGGGAGATTTGGAAGAACTGATGTCACTTGCTTCACAATGACTTGATGGCTTATTCCAAAGGCATCTCCAAACTCAAGACATGGGTTGCCATTGAATATTGTTGGTTCAGGTATAGGAAGACGACTTGCACTGATGGACTCTGCAAGTGCTCTAACAAGAGCTGCTGTTCTGTCATCCTGCTTTGAATGTGCCCAGTCTTGTGGTGAAGAATGGTGCTGCAACAGATTATTTTCATGTTTAACTTCCTTTTCCTTCATACAGACACTTTGATGGAGTAGACTGCTTATTTCTTTATCTGAGCACTCACTCTGATCGTACACTCGCAGACGTGCCTTAGCAGCCTTTAACTTTTTAACTGTCTCTAGTCGCTCCAGTTGTCTCCGCTTTGCATCTAGCACTTTTTGTCTCTCTGCAGCTTCAGCTTCAAGCCTTTCCAATTCCTCAATGCAACACTCTTGTTCTTGTAGTACTTCTAGAGTAGCTTCATTGGCAGCAACTTCAGCAGCGGCCTCTTGTCTGCTAACAGAAATCCGACTTGAATGTCTGGAGCTGCTTTGAGCATGAGGGGACTTAGTGCATTGGGATTTGATACTTAACTTGTCTGAGGCTACAGACTTGAATATAGACGATGTCGCCCTGTTGCTTCGTTGTTCATCTCCTCCACCGTTATCTGCTGTCTCCAAACGATCTTTTGCAGTTTGGATGATCTTCCTGGTTACTGCATCACAGGTGTCAATTTTGCGACGTGTGTCATGGTCAAGGTTGTCTATGCGCCTTAACTCATAATAAGCAATGTTCAGATTCTCTGAGGCAGCACTTATTTTGCTTATGTGTTCATGTAGCAGGTTGTTTGAGCATTGTCCACTCAAAGCTTGCTTGGCGTCTTTAGCAATAGCCTTCCACTCCTCATAACTCACAGTGAAACGGTGAGCAAATCTTCTTATTTGCTCATTGTTCAGTTCTGGGCCTTTTTCCGTTAACTTTCGGTCTCTTTGGCTTCTTCGTGGTTCTTGTGAGGAAGTGTGGACATTAGCTCTTGTGCCATCAGTAGCCTGTGGTTGCATGTCTATGCACTGCTGCTCTATACTTTCACCTACATTAACCTGCTGTCTTTCAGAGGTAACACTAGAATCTGACATTGTTACTTGGTGTACTTAAATTTGGGTTAAATCTAATTTGGCCTGTAGCTAAGTGATTCAGCTCCCATTAGCTATTCACATTTATACAATTTTTACCACTAATATTTTTTAGAACATATTCACTTCTCCTTCACACAATCAATATCACGTTGTTCTATGAAATGCAAAATTCAGTCTCTTGGTTGTAGCTTAGTTAACACTTAAACATACACACAACTATACCGTATGAATATGAAGGCAAAAATGTGTCAGTCTCTTGTGGGAAATAGTTTAAGCTTCTTTGCATCAGCTGGATTCATGGTAAGGGGCCTGGATTCTTCTGTAGATGCACACTCTTGGATGTAGAGATGTCCCTTCTTGTCCATGGATCTCGGCTCTTTGGTACTGTCTTCCTCGTCTACTCATGCAGAGCAGATGAGTTCTCACTGTAGCTCCTCCGGTGAAAGGCATGAGGCATGAGATCTTGATTTATATACAGGGTTTTATTGCTGTTCAACCCTTGAGAACTCATTGCGACTTGTCCCAGAGGTGCTAAACATCCTTTTAATGTCCTTTAGCTTCTTCGGTAAGTATGTACTTGAACACGCTAACAGTGGAAAATAATTCGCCCATGCGGTCAAGTTTCCCTTAGGGTCGCTAAAAGGCGCCCGGGTGACAACACTCGAGCGGAACCAAGAATTAGTTCCGTCTTGTTGTAACGTATAATTCAAAAATAAATTAAATAATAAAAGGTACAAATACCTAAAACAAACCAACGTGACAGAGGCAGTTACACTCCCACCAAATCACGAGTGATTTCTTAAACTCGGAGGCAAACCTACTGCATGAATTAAATGAAACTGTCCTAATAAACAACTAATAAACTTTGTGTGAGTGTATGATAGAACCATCATTCTGCTTCTAGCAATGTAACTGTTTTCTGAATGGGTCTCTCCAGGTAAACAGGTTTGGCTGTACGCTTTCCTCTTCCATCCAGGGAGGAGTCACTGATGAGTAACTTGAGTCTCCTCACTCTTTCATCACTTCCAGGATACACCTCGATGACTCTTGCTAGCTTCCATTGGTTTCGTGGTGCGGCAGCATCTTGTAACAAAACAATGTCACCGACCTTAGCATTTCTGCGATCTTTGGTCCACTTCTGTCTGTGTTGGAGATTCAGGAGATACTCCTTTTTCCATCGTAACCAAAAGTCGTTGGTTAAGAGTTGAACTCTGCGCCTGGCTTGTCTTTGACCTTTTTCTCCTTGTAATGTCTAAGGCGTGGAATTTCTTGAGAGAAGGTTGCTTCCTGGACCATCTTGATTATGGTCAGCTCCGCCTCTTTCCTTTCCTCCAAGTTCGAGGACTCAGATGACTTTGGCTTAAGACCTTTGATTTCCTTAGCACGGCGCTTGAGTCTGGCAACAGCCTTCACCATTCTTGCCCAGTCTGAGAACTTGTGTAGACGATCTAAAATTGTTTTTGCTTCTTCTGCCTGAGTGTCATGAACCTGAGCTTTCTTGACCTCTGGGTCACTGCTCTCGATCTCTCCCACCATGACAACTCCAGTTGGTAGCTCTTTTTGCCAAAGAAGGTCTGGACCTGTGAACCAGTTAGAGGCTGTGAGTTGTTCTGCTGTGACACCCCTTGAGGTGTGGTCAGCTGAGTTGTCTTCTGAAGCTTTTTCTACAAAGTCAGATACCAACACCTTGATGACATCTGTTGGAAGGACTGCTTCTTTGGTCTGTGTTCTACAGACATAGTGTACTTCGTTTGGGAGATTTGGAAGAACTGATGTCACTTGCTTCACAATGACTTGATGGCTTATTCCAAAGGCATCTCCAAACTCAAGACATGGGTTGCCATTGAATATTGTTGGTTCAGGTATAGGAAGACGACTTGCACTGATGGACTCTGCAAGTGCTCTAACAAGAGCTGCTGTTCTGTCATCCTGCTTTGAATGTGCCCAGTCTTGTGGTGAAGAATGGTGCTGCAACAGATTATTTTCATGTTTAACTTCTTCCTTTTCCTTCATACAGACACTTTGATGGAGTAGACTGCTTATTTCTTTATCTGAGCACTCACTCTGATCGTACACTCGCAGACGTGCCTTAGCAGCCTTTAACTTTTTAACTGTCTCTAGTCGCTCCAGTTGTCTCCGCTTTGCATCTAGCACTTTTTGTCTCTCTGCAGCTTCAGCTTCAAGCCTTTCCAATTCCTCAATGCAACACTCTTGTTCTTGTAGTACTTCTAGAGTAGCTTCATTGGCAGCAACTTCAGCAGCGGCCTCTTGTCTGCTAACAGAAATCCGACTTGAATGTCTGGAGCTGCTTTGAGCATGAGGGGACTTAGTGCATTGGGATTTGATACTTAACTTGTCTGAGGCTACAGACTTGAATATAGACGATGTCGCCCTGTTGCTTCGTTGTTCATCTCCTCCACCGTTATCTGCTGTCTCCAAACGATCTTTTGCAGTTTGGATGATCTTCCTGGTTACTGCATCACAGGTGTCAATTTTGCGACGTGTGTCATGGTCAAGGTTGTCTATGCGCCTTAACTCATAATAAGCAATGTTCAGATTCTCTGAGGCAGCACTTATTTTGCTTATGTGTTCATGTAGCAGGTTGTTTGAGCATTGTCCACTCAAAGCTTGCTTGGCGTCTTTAGCAATAGCCTTCCACTCCTCATAACTCACAGTGAAACGGTGAGCAAATCTTCTTATTTGCTCATTGTTCAGTTCTTGGCCTTTTTCCGTTAACTTTCGGTCTCTTTGGCTTCTTCGTGGTTCTTGTGAGGAAGTGTGGACATTAGCTCTTGTGCCATCAGTAGCCTGTGGTTGCATGTCTATGCACTGCTGCTCTATACTTTCACCTACATTAACCTGCTGTCTTTCAGAGGTAACACTAGAATCTGACATTGTTACTTGGTGTACTTAAATTTGGGTTAAATCTAATTTGGCCTGTAGCTAAGTGATTCAGCTCCCATTAGCTATTCACATTTATACAATTTTTACCACTAATATTTTTTAGAACATATTCACTTCTCCTTCACACAATCAATATCACGTTGTTCTATGAAATGCAAAATTCAGTCTCTTGGTTGTAGCTTAGTTAACACTTAAACATACACACAACTATACCGTATGAATATGAAGGCAAAAATGTGTCAGTCTCTTGTGGGAAATAGTTTAAGCTTCTTTGCATCAGCTGGATTCATGGTAAGGGGCCTGGATTCTTCTGTAGATGCACACTCTTGGATGTAGAGATGTCCCTTCTTGTCCATGGATCTCGGCTCTTTGGTACTGTCTTCCTCGTCTACTCATGCAGAGCAGATGAGTTCTCACTGTAGCTCCTCCGGTGAAAGGCATGAGGCATGAGATCTTGATTTATATACAGGGTTTTATTGCTGTTCAACCCTTGAGAACTCATTGCGACTTGTCCCAGAGGTGCTAAACATCCTTTTAATGTCCTTTAGCTTCTTCGGTAAGTATGTACTTGAACACGCTAACAGTGGAAAATAATTCGCCCATGCGGTCAAGTTTCCCTTAGGGTCGCTAAAAGGCGCCCGGGTGACAACACTCGAGCGGAACCAAGAATTAGTTCCGTCTTTTTGTAACGTATAATTCAAAAATAAATTAAATAATAAAAGGTACAAATACCTAAAACAAACCAACGTGACAGAGGCAGTTACAGTGTGATTTGAACTTTAATACACATCTCTGCAACACGGATTTAGTGTCGCCGGTTCGAGTCCGACATCGACCGTGCATTTTGCGAGACGTGGCTCAAAAAGGGCGGCCACTGGGAAAGGCACTGGCTGTTAATACCTTGTGTGACTGCTTGCAGTCCTAGTATTATATATATATTTTATATAAATGATTTAATGTTCAGTGTCTCCTTCCTGGTTGTTCCGACACATCCAGAAGCGCTTCGTCGACAGTGTTCCCCGGAGGCCCGGCTCGTGTGCTTGCCCAGTGGTTGGACCCGGTACATGTCAATCAAACTGCTCGTACCATTACTGCCATGACAGCCACGCCACGTTAAAGACCGCCCTTTTTAACCTGCATTTTTATCGTAGTAAATAACATATTTTCTTTATCAAACTTGGATGGTCGATGATGAAACCTGATTTTATTCCTCTGTGGTATCGTGGTTTGGGGGCTAGGTGTGACTCGGAGAGTGGTAAAGGTTCAACACGTGGTTTATTCAGATGCTGGAGGTGGTTCATGAAGCATCTCTGGATTACCATGTGGTCTAAATAAAGCACAGAGGAAATTAATTTGCATCAGTGACTAATAACAACAACACCTTTGAATTTCTGAACCCCGTTTGGATTTGGGGGACCAGGGACTTAAATGAGCAAAAATGAGGGAATGCCCAATAACGTTCTGAGTGTGTTTTCCGAAACCAGTAAGGGAGACTTTTATTGGCCGAGGGAGGGGCACTTTCTAAGAAGAGAACAAGGAAAGTATTCGCTTCCTTGTTCTCTTCTGCAGAAAGAGCCCCTCCCTCGGCCAATAGAAGTGCAATAATAATATACTTTATAAAAAACAAACAAGCTTGTTTACAGCTCATACTACCTCCTAGGTCAAATATAGGCAAGGGTCAATACGGCCTGTGCCCAGGGCCTGCCTACACACCTGCGTGCATAAGGGTGGGTGTGGGCGGTGTTTGTTGAGGACGGTGTCTCTGTACAAATAGCCGTGTTACTTTGGGGGAAGCATAAGCAGCGCTGCCTAGCTCCCACCAACACCTCTGGAACCATGCTCAACTTCATACTCCGCTCAACGCTCTGTAAGTAATATCATGGAGTCAATACCTTCTTGGAAAGTTAACCTGCTCACATTCAGTTTCTGTCTTTACGAAACAGCAGATGATTTGTATTATTGCTGTCTGATCAAAACGGCAAAATAAATGTTTTTACAGATGATAATGATATTGTTTCTTTTTTAGTGTTGGCAGCCGTCTGCTATCTTACATGTGCAGGTAAGTTGTGTGCATGTGCGTGTGTGTGTCTGTGTGCGTGTGTGTGTGTGTGTCTGTGTGTGTGCATGCGTGCGTGCGTGTGTGTGTGTGCGTGCGTGTGTGTCTGTGCGTGCGTGTGTCTGTGTGTGTGTCTGTGTGCGTGCGTGCGTGTGTCTGTGTGCGTGTGTGTGTCTGTCTGTGTGTGTGCGTTTGTCTGTGTGTGTGTGCCTGTGTGCGTGTGTGTGTGTGTGTATGTGCGTGCAGGCGTGTGTTCTTCTCTGAAGCCTATATCCTCTATTTCCACAGAGAGCGTAATCACTTGTGAAGACCGGATGCAGCGCCTGAGTTGTGGTAAGAACAACCCGTTGATGGACGCCTCGGACAAACTGTCCAGAAATAAATCATTAACATGGTGTCAAAGTGAAGGGTCTCATTGTGCGTTTAAGGCTATACTCAGAAAAGCAGGATGCTCCTGACATACCAGTATGTTTATTCTTAAATGACAATGTTTTTAACAGGCTTCTGTAAATCTGTAGCCACTCAGTTACTTATCACAGCAAAGAAGGGACAGTTACTGTAACTTACTCCAGAAACTCCAAAACTAATCCACAAAATCTTGTCAATATTTTCAACTTTATTACATTAACAGTAGAAAATGAAATGGATAAATAAATGAATCTCTAATCTTTCCCACAGATCACGGAGTGGTCAGTGTGCAGACAGTGGCCTACGGACGGACTAACAGACAGAACTGCAGTGAAGGCAGACCTCCAGGACAGCTGGCCAACACTGCATGCTCTCTACCAGGCGCTTTGGAAGCCCTTGCAAACAGGTGCCTACAGGTGTTTAGGGCTACCGCTAACCCTACAGGTGTTTAGGGCTACCGCTAACCCTACAGCTGTTTAGGGCTACCGCTAACCCTACAGGTGTTTAGGGCTACCGCTAACCCTACAGGTGTTTAGGGCTACCGCTAACCCTACAGGTGTTTAGGGCTACCGCTAACCCTACAGCTGCCCTGTGTAACGTTATACTGCAGCCATCACTCTCTTGGCGAAAATTATCTCTAATAAGAATAATTAGTTTCAGTATAAATTAGTTAATCTACATTTAAGATGAATAGAGAGCAGTTTGTTTTGGTGCCAAGACAGTGTTGTTTGCATGCAGGTATATGTGACTCTTTGTCATATTAGTGATGTGTGTTATGATCTCATAATGTTTCCCACTGACTCAATGTTCCTGGTAAAGGTGTAACGGCAAGAAAGTCTGTGAAGTGGACAAAACGATCTTCAGGGACCCCTGCCCTGGGACCTACAAATACATCCAAACCACTTACACCTGCCTCCCAGCAAGTGAGTCCTGTCAATCTGTGAAGTATGGAAACACTGTAACCCCATGTGTGTAAGTGTGATGTCTAACCAGAGTTCATGTGCAGATCATGTCGTCGCATGTGAGGACTCCACAGCTGAACTCTTCTGTGGTAGGATTCACAACAACATGTGCTCAACAAACAAAACCAATATTTCATCTTTACCTGCACGTTTACATCTGTAGTTTCTCCTCCTGTCTGCTCACCATCCAGACGCAGGACAGGAGATAACGCTTATCGGTGCATTCTATGGGCGCAACGACCGCACCACCTGTGTATACAATCGTCCTACCAGTCAGAGTGACAACATCGCCTGCTTTAGTCCTACTGCGACACGAGTTGCAGCTGACAGGTACTGAGCCTGATTCCTCTCACTGTTCAAATGTACATTCATATCAAATGAAGAGCTGTCACCCACAGGGTGACTTCCAGATTGGTAAGAGTAATTAACAACCTTGTCTCCACAGGTGTAATGGTAAAAGCAGTTGTTCCCTCTATGCTGTAAACTCAGTGTTTGGGGATCCCTGTGTTGGGACTACAAAGTACCTGGAACTGGCTTATACGTGTTTTTGTAAGTTTTTGGAGCGGGCCTGGTGCCAAACAAATGCAATGTTTCCTACAATATGGATTTAGCCTTCTATAACATAACGTGTTAGCCACCAAAGCCTGTTATTCATATTGAGTTTTCCAAACCTACAGATCCCTTCTGAGGAGAGAAGCAGCAGTAGGCCTACACTACAAACACCAACATCTGTAGAGGCATGCCCCCCCCCCCCCCCCCCCCCCCCACCCAAATCGAGCTCTCTATCTAGTTTATGAATCCTGATCTTGTATTCTGGTTTTTGCATTAAAGGATTATTACAGCATTCAAACTCCTGCTCTCATGAAGTCATGTGTTGTGAAAAGAAGTACATCAGTGCACACAAGTAGGCCTTACTCTTCTTCTACCAGTGACCACTTCCTTTTTGGTGTCTCTAACGGATCTGTTTACACCATTCTACGTCGACTAGATTGACCCTCTGGGGTCAAAGGCTATTCTGCTGCACCGCTTACTAAAAACCTTAAAGCCTGCTAGTGTTTTGTTTCAGCACAACCTCATCTTTATCACATGACTTCTTTCATCACTAAGACACTGACTCAACACACTGGAACCATACACATTGAAAATCCATTGAGACAAATATTCTCTTCAAAATGAAAAACATAGAATTCTTACAACTGTTAAGAATCCATAGAAATCGATCTCTACGGTGTAGAAATGCTCATATAAAAATATGTTAGAATAAACTTGAGGGGATCTTCCTCTGCGGTATCTGGTAAAAGGTATACAACTCTTTCTTCTTTGTCTTATCTGTTGAACTTTGAACTTTAATAAAGGCATATGTGCAATAAGTAGTAACTCCTGAATAAACTAAGTGTTTTCAACAACACTGGCAATTGCAGGCTAGTTGGGATCATGTCTCCCTATTTCTCGGCACTAGGTGGGGCAAGTCAGCACATGTGGAGTATGCTGTAGACATTTACCATTTAGTTTAGTCATTTAGCCTCAGTTTGTTTAGATACATGCCTCCCCTGGCTTCACTCAAACATCACCGTTCACCCTTACCAATATCACCAAAAGGACGTTGTTGTCCCGATTCTGCCAAGAGCACTTAGCGTCTGCGCGAATGTTAAAACTTCTAACATAGCGCTTTGGTCTTTGTGATAAGACCTTTTGTGTAGTACTTGTATGGTAGCTCACTGTTGCGTTGTCCCCAAATGACGCATTGATTCTGACAGACCAAAGTGCTTGTTTACATGTGTGCATGCGCGCAGGCTAAATACTCCTGGACAGAACGGCTACACGGAAGCCATTTGGACTAATGATATCATGGATGTTTTAGTGAAGCCAGGAGAGCCGCTACCATGGTTTGATCAACCCAGCATGGTCCTTTAGGTGGACATCTTCTGAGGTCAGCTCAGGAGTACCCCATTCCCCTCAGGAGTACCCCGTTCCCCTCAGGAGTACCCCATTCCCCTCAGGAGTACCCCGTTCCCCTGAGGAGTACCCCATTCCCCTCAGGAGTACCCCGTTCCCCTCAGGAGTACCCCGTTCCCCTCAGGAGTACCCCCTTCCCCTCAGGAGTACCCCGTACCCCGTTCCCCTCAGGAGTACCCCGTTCCCCTCAGGAGTACCCCCTTCCCCTCAGGAGGCGACGGAATCTCAGACGACCCAACTTTTAGATCTCCAGCGACCGTAAGGCTAATGCTCTCCCAAAACAATACAATGGTTATGAACCTCATGTTGACTGTACATTCAGGAGGTCATACATATTAACTCATGGCTAATCATTTAAGCCATAGAGATAAGAGAGTCTGTGGTTCTCTCTCAGCCCCCAGGATCTCCCCCCTTTGGGGGTGGACGCGATGGCGCACGCACCGTGGCCGCGGGCTCTCTTATATGCGTTCCCGCCGCTGCAACTGATCCATCCTCTCCTGGAGCGGGTCAGGCAGGAGGGATTGTCCCTCATTCTAGTGGCCCCGGAGAACCGCTCAGCTCTGTGGTTCCCAGAGCTGAGCGGCGCTCTCTTGCACGGAGCCGTGGCCGTTACCGATCAGGCCGGACGCGCTTTCACAGGCTCACGGGACGGTGCACCCCCCGCCCGATGTGACGGGTGGGTTGTTGGTTTGGCTTCTGAGAGGTTGATTCTGCAAGGCAGGGGGTCTGCCAGCAGCAGTTATCAACACTGTTCAGAGTGCTCGCGCGCCTTCCACCTCCTCCCTTTACGCGGCGAAGTGGGGCGCTTTCTCTACGTGGAGTGACCTCAACCACGTTGTCCCGTCTCTCTGTGAGGTGGGAAGCGTGCTGGGGTTCCTTCAGTGTTTGCTGGAGACAGGTTTGGCTGTCTCCACCATCAAAGTTTATGCGGCAGCCGTTTGGGCTGGCCACGCAGGATATGACGGGAAACCGGTTTTCAGTCACCCACTGGTCAAGAGATTCTTGCGTGGGGTTAGACGTGTTAAACCTGTCTCTCGTGTGCTTACACCGCGTTGGGATCTTCCCACCGTGTTGCGGGGTTTATCCAAGGACCCTTTCGAGCCTCTGTCTCAAGTCCCTTTGGTTGTCCTTTCCTTTAAAACGGCGCTCTTATTGCCTTTGGTTTCTGCCAAACGTGCCGGTGAGTTGGCCGCGCTGTCTGTCGGCCCGAGCTGCTTGTTATTGAACGAGGACAGCTCCTTCGCGCTGCTTAGACCCAATCCTGCGTTCCTTCCCAAGAACATATTCAGTTATTTTTGGTTGAGGGATTTTGTGCTTAAGGCCTTTCCCCCCCCCTGCCTCATACTAGTGAAGCGGAGTGGCATCTCCTGTGCCCGGTGCGGGCATTGGCTATGTAGGTGAAACGCTCGGCTGTGTTCCGTTCCACACAACAGTTGTTTGTGTGTTATAGCGACGCTGCCAAGGGCCGCGCTCTTTCTAAACAGCGTCTGTCCCGCTGGATACGTGAGGGTGTCTGCTCAGCCCACACTCGGCAGGGCTTAGCGTCACCGTTGGGTGTTAGAGCTCACTCTGCACGGGGGGAGGCCCTATTCAAGGGGGTTTCGGTGGAGGACGTTTGCGCGGCTGCGTCATGGTCTTCCCCCGGTCCTTTTGTCCGTCTTTACATGTTGGACGTGTCCAGGGGCTCACTCGGCCACTCTGCGTTGGAGTCGGGGGCCATTTTCTACGGATTAGACAGTTGGTTTGTCGCTCAGAGCCTGTTACGCTCGTGACGTCGCTCAGCTTCTTTTCTCTCTCCATGCGGTCACCCGGTGGTGTTTCCAGCGTGGCCACTGAGCTCAGGAGTGACTGGTTATTATTGCTTTGATTACGGTTCGTAACCGGCGTTTCAATATCCTGTCATCTAATTATTGAACAATGCACAACAGGTTCCTCCTGCCGCCTCTTTCTGAGCGGATGTATGAAGGGCCTTGTTGCTCGTGGCTATTGGTAGCTTGGTTTTTCTTTCCCAGCTCCGCCCCTATGGTAGCGGACATAGGAGAGACCTTGTTGCTCTGCATTCCCCTTTTTCATGTTTCTATGAAATACGGGTTGAGTCAGTGTTACAGACTCAATCTATTCTCTTGATCATCGCTTATCGTGTTCTTAAGAGAATGTTGTGAATGTTGTGTTTTGCTCATCTTCGGCTTTTTGAGTCTGATGTGCCCTGTGCCTTAGGTCTTTATTTTTGTGACTTGGGTCCAGCAGGAGTACGTTTTTCGGGCTCCGCTCGCAGCTCCACCTTAGCCCATAAGGCGAAGCCTTGATGGCTACGCCTACAATCATAGAACTAGTTATAATAACATAACTATCGTTTTTGTGGAGCAACCTGGAAGTCTATGTTCGCTTTGCTTCCTCCCGAAAATCCACTCCAAAGCTTAATTTGATGAATACATTTTGTTTATCAAGATAATCATGACAAATTGATGCCGCTTTAAATGTTTTTGAAGCGTAAATGCAATCAATAAAGTAAAAGGCAGACGAAAAGCATTCTAAAAGGCTACTGAAATGATCAACAGGGGGGTCATAGACATAGAACAAGTGGCGCAAACACTTATTGTATGTGGGGGCGCAGAATGACTTGGGAGTGCGATGGAGACGTCTGGTCTCTTTTATATGAATCCGGGAATTAAGGTTTACGAAACTTTGCAGATAATATGCTATAAATCTAGCCCTACAGGAAGTGATGTAATTAGTAGGTGAACTATGGGTCAAGGACACTTAGGAGTGAGCTAGAGACCTGGGGTCTGTTCTGTATTGTTTAAAAATCAAATAACTTGGTCAATGATAATAATTATAATAAACATAATGTACATGATTAGCCTCTCCTTCTCTCCCTCCCTCGCTCCCTCTCTCTTCTCTCTTGCCTTCCCTCCCTCTCTCTCTCCCCCTCCCTCCCTCTCTCTCCCCCTTGAGCTGACTGGGTATACGCTATATTAGACACTTGATAGCTTGCAAAAAAACAATGTCCAGATGAGATGCAAATAAAAGATCTTCATTTATTAACGAGTCTGATTCCATAACTGATTCAACCAAATGTTCAAAAGTAAAGATTATTGTTGTAACCATGAAACTTAAGGCAAGTCAATCAAGACAAGACAGGTGTAGCAAAGTCCAGTCTACACGCCACCTAGGGGGCTGCCATGCTCCACCTAGGTGACTTTTCTTGGGCTCCGCCAAACAAAGGACACAGGGTGGTGACGTTAAACCGGTTTATTGCCATGGTTGAGTATGATGGTACAAACAGCTGATGCTCCATGCTGCCATGTAGGAGATCTCTCCCTGAGTGTGTGCGGTGTGTGCGGTGATGGCTGGTTTAACCTGTGCACACTGATTGCTCAATGTGCAACAGGTGTACAGCCTCATCCAGCTCCAGAGTCCAATCAGTCTGACTCGGGCCAGGTGAGGCTACTTAAACCAGCCACCGTCCACACACACTCCCACACCAGGCAAGCAAGACAAGCAAGACAAGCAAGACAAGCAAGACAAGCTAGGGGGGGGGTCAAGGGTCAATACAGCCTGTGCCCAGGGCCGGCCCTTCCTACACACCTGCATGCATAAGGGTGGGTGGGGGCGGTGTTTGTTGAGGACGGTGTCTCTGTATAAATAGCCGTGTTACTTTGGGGGAAGCATAAGTAGCACTGCCCTGCTCCCACCAACACCTCTGGAACCATGCTCAACTTCATACTCCGCTCAACGCTCTGTAAGTAATATCATGGAGTCAATACCTTCTTGGAAAGTTAACCTGCTCACATTCAGTTTCTGTCTTTACGAAACAGCAGATGATTTGTATTATTGCTGTCTGATCAAAATGGCAAAATAAATGTTTTTACAGATGATAATGATATTGTTTCTTTTTTAGTGTTGGCAGCCGTCTGCTATCTTACATGTGCAGGTGAGTGTCTGTGTGTGTGTGTGTGTGTGTGTGTGTGTGTGTGTGTGTGCCTGTGTGCGTGTGTGTGTATGTGCGTGCAGGCGTGTGTTCTTCTCTGAAGCCTATATCCTCTACTTCCACAGAGAGCGTAATCACTTGTGAAGCCCGGATGCAGCGCCTGAGTTGTGGTAAGAACAACCCGTTGATGGACGCCTCGGACAACCTGTCCAGAAATAAATCATTAACATGGCGTCAAAGTGAAGGGTCTCATTGTGCGTTTAAGGCTATGCTCAGAAAAGCAGGATGCTCCTGACATACCAGTATGTTTATTCAATTTTTTTTTAATTAAATGGCTTCTGTAAATCTGTTGCCACTCAGTTAGTTATCACCTTAAAGAATGGACAGTTACTGTAACTTACTCCAGAAAACTCAAAAACAAATCCACAAAATGCTGTCAATTGGCCTATTTTCAACTTTATTACCTCATTTGCTAATCTTAACAGTAGATAAATAAATGAATCTCTAATCTTTCCCACAGATGAAGGAGTGGTCAGTGTGCAGACAGTGGCCTATGGACGGACTAACAGACAGAACTGCAGTGAAGGAATACCTCGAGCACAGCTGGCCAACACTGCATGCTCTCTACCAGGCGCTTTGGAAGCCCTTGCAAACAGGTGCCTACAGGTGTTTAGGGCTACCGCTAACCCTACAGGTGTTTAGGGCTACCGCTAACCCTACAGGTGTTTAGGGCTACCGCTAACCCTACAGGTGTTTAGGGCTACCACTAACCCTACAGGTGTTTAGGGCTACTGCTAACCCTACAGCTGCCCTGTGTAACGTTATACTGCAACCATCACTCTCTTGGCGAAAATGATCTCTAATAAGAATTAGTTTCAGTATAAATTAGTAAATCGCCATTTAAGATGCATAGAGAGCAATTTGTTTTGGTGCCAAGACAGTGTTGTTTGCATGCAGGTATATGTAACTCGTTGTCATATTAGTGATGTGTGTTATGATCTCATAATGTTTCACACTGACTTAATGTTCCTGGTAAAGGTGTAACGGCAAGAAAGTCTGTGAAGTGGACAAAACAATCTTCAGTGACCCCTGCCCTGGCACCTACAAATACACCCAAACCACTTACACCTGCGTCCCAGCAAGTGAGTCCTGTCAATCTGTGAAGTATGGAAACACTGTAACCCTATGTGTGAAAGTGTGATGTCTAACCAGAGTTCATGTGCAGATCGTGTCGTCGCATGTGAGGACTCCACAGCTGAACTCTCCTGTGGTAAGATTCACAACATGTGCTCAACAAACAAGACCCATATTTCATCTTCACCTTCACATCTAAAATCCTTGTCCTTTGTCCTATCTGCTCACTATCCAGGCAAAAGGCAGCTGATGAAGATTATCGGTTCATTCTATGGGCGCAACGACCGCACCACCTGTATATACAATCGTCCTACCGGTCAGAGTGACAACATCGCCTGCTTTAGTCCTACTGCGACACGAGTTGTAGCTGACAGGTACTGAGCCTGATTCCTCTCACTGTTCAAATATACATTCATATCAAATGAAGAGCTGTCACCCACAGGGTGACTTCCAGATTGGTAAGAGTAATAAACAACCGTGTCTCCACAGGTGTAATGGTAAAAGCAGTTGTTCCCTCTATGCTGTAAACTCAGTGTTTGAGGATCCCTGTGTTGGGACTACAAAGTACCTGGAACTGGCTTATACGTGTGATTGTAAGTTTTTGGTGTGGGCCTGATGCCAAACAAATGCAATGTTTCCTACAATGTGGATTTAGCCTTCTATAACATAGTGTGTTAGCCACCAAAGCCTGTTATTCATATTGAGTTTTCCAAACCTACAGATCCCTTCTGAGGAGAGAAGCAGAAGTAGGCCTACACTACAAACAAAATCTGTAGAAGATTACTACTTATTGACTCTTTATCTTGCATTCTGGTTTTTGCAATAAAGGATTATTACAGCATTCAAACTCCTGTTCTCATGAAGTCTTGTGAAAAGAAGTACATCAGGGCACACAAGTAGGCCTTAAATCTTAGTCTACTGCGGGACATGAATATAGGTTGCATTTAATAACATGGTGTGCAGTTGTACCGCAACCGTTTAGTTTTGGATACCAAATTTCTCCCGAGAGTGATTGCCTACTTTTAGTTATCGAACACGGATACAACCTCAACAACTCACGTCTCCAAAGCATGGATGAGTGCACACCCACTTATTATAATCCCCCAAATCTACAAACTGCAATTTCCTACACTATTTAACACTTGCCTTCAAAAGTGTGTGAATTATAATTGAATTATCTAAATACGATAGTTTGGTGAAAGGAAGGACCATTAGCTCGTATTCACCATGAGGTGCCAGAGGATCAAGCTTTTTGGACTCGTATAACCTACCTTATGTATTTCATATACAACATAGCTCTTGTTTCTGGATAAACGGATACAAGTCTTCCTTCTTTGTCTTATCTGCTGTTGCACTTTGAACTCTTAATCGGGGTATATTTGTAATTAGATCGTCACTCCTGAAGAAATCTTTAATTTTTAAAGATGAACAATTGAAGGGTAGTTGGCATCCTGTATCCCCATGTTCTGGCCACTAGGCGGGGCAAGTTTGCAAATAGTATAATGTAAATTTACTTTAGTCATCATTTGTTTGCCTACAGTAAGGTGACCAGATTTCTGAAATGAAAAACGGACATTTGTGGTTTGGCAGTCCATTTATCAACACAATCTGTTACTTCTGGGGGAGAAAAAGGGGACATTTTGCGTATTCTTCTCATGGTAAATGTAGTAAATGAGTGGGCAGTAGCCTACATGCCCTATGGTTTACTCCCCGTTCTAAGCTTCACTAAACCAAAGAACCCAAAGTAGCTACTCTAATACAGTATTGTTCTGTTGTATTGAGTCTGTTTATAATCCGCCTGCATATGGAATCAAGTTGATGGATGGACCCCCTGCCGAGCGAGGTCACAGCCTCTCAGACCTGAGGGTAATAACCGTCTCAAAGGAAATATGAGCATGCTACAACCGTTACCATTTAAAAATGGTTTTTTTTTTTAATTATCTTTGAAAAACGGGGACGTCTGGTCCTCCCAGTATAGACACACTGCGGACATCCATGTGTAAACCCAGAACCTTTCAGTTGGGATTCAAACTAGCCACCAGACCAGCCTGCCATCCTATTCATTATGGATACAGGGCCTTCGTAAACGATGGCGCGGGCAGTTTTACAGCTCAACCATACGAGATCATTTGGACAACATTTGGGAAGTCTGGCCCTACACACTACTAACCATTCCCATCTGTCCTCCCTACCGCAGCGAGACGAAGTCCGCCATTCAACTCACGTTTTACTTTACCGATTCTGATTGGTCCATCCGTTCGGCGGTCTGCTACTTCTGAATGACGGCGTGTTGCTATGGACGCCATTTCCAACCGTAGAATGCGACTTTTTAAAGCTTAACTGTATCCTTACATGTTATCCTATTATCGGTTAACAGAATCATTAAACTAAACCAAATACATTTTCCCCCCTTTTTTAAGAGTTTATTTTATTCTATTGGAAATTAGTTTGCCTTTGGGGTCACGCTGCGGTTCAGAAGTGAAGCAGTATCTGTTCATCTGGCTGTCCAGATGCCAGTCTACTCCCACACAAAGTACACTCACACGGGACGAACAGTAAACAAATTTATTTTGTCATCTGGACGTTACAGCTGGAACTCGGGGAATTCAAACACCACGTCTTTGCCTGTGAGCTTCTTGTAGACCCCTGAGAAGGTCTCCACCTGCAAGCAGAACGAGGAAACATCACACTCAGTTCACTGCAGTCTGGTACCAAGAAACACATCGCTGCACTACTGCACTGCTATTACAGTGGCCATACTACAAACTGAAATAACACTGCTATTACAGTGGCCATACTACAAACTGAAATAACACTGCTATTACAGTGGCCATACTACAAACTGAAATAACACTGCTATTACAGTGGCCATACTACAAACTGAAATAACACTGCTATTAGTGTCCATACATTGATACATACTACATTAACATAAGTATACTACTGTTAGTGTGCTGTACATATACATACTTCACTGTAATATCAGTATACTACTGTTACAGTACGTATACATACTTCACTGTAATATCAGTATTCTACTGTTACAGTATATATACATACTACACTGTAATATCAGTATACTACTGTTACATACTACACTGTAATATCAGTATACTACTGTTACAGTACGTATACATACTACACTGTAATATCAGTATACTACTGTTACATACTACACTGTAATATCAGTATACTACTGTTACAGTACATATACATACTACACTGTAATATCAGTATACTACTGTTACAGTACATATACATACTACACTGTAATATCAGTATACTACTGTTACAGTACATATACATACTACACTGTAATATCAGTATACTACTGTTACAGTACATATACATACTACACTGTAATATCAGTATACTACTGTTACAGTACGTATACATACTTCACTGTAATATCAGTATACTACTGTTACAGTGTGCAGTACGTATACATACTATGGCTGCTGAATGATCCGTTTTTACATCAAACTTCACGACATTTAACATTCCCTAACCTCATGTACATCCTAGTCTTCAGCTTATCTCTCAACGAGTCTACTACCTATTAAAGATGGAGGAATGTGCCCTGCATGGTTTGGCTCCCCAGTAACGGCCCAGCGGGCTCTGGGAAGTTCTAGGAATATACAGAACGCTCGTCCTCACCGGCCCGAGAGCCGGGGACTGAGCTTGCTCTCCGACGTCGTGGAACGGGACTGTACGTCACAGCATAGCGCTACGCTCCCATACGCCACAAGGACAGAGCCATGCGAGAGCTACTCACAGGATGTCCACGTCGGTTACACACACACACACACACACGCACGCACGCACGCACGCGCACACACACACACACACACACACGGAACTCACTTTGTGTTCTACGTTGTTCTGCTGTGCCTTGTCCAGGTGCACCTTGATGAGCCGACTGCTGTCCAGCTTGACGCGGATCCTCTTGCCCACGATCTCGCTGGGGAAGACCAGGTCCTCCAGGATGGCGTCGTGCACCGAGGTCAGGGTACGGCTGCGGGGGCACACGGCACGTCAACGACCCCGCCGACTGAGATGGCCGCCGCCGCCGCCGCTCTGGTTAGCCGTGGACGACGGCGGCGGTTCGGGGGGGGGGTCACACGCAGGCTTGCACCGCGTCCGACCGCCACGTCCAAAAGCCGCCATGAATCCACCCAACCAGAGACGTGGCTAATGACCATGACTGGCTTAATCAGCGTTTCTTTTGAAGAACCAAGTCCGCACAGCTTTAGCAGCTCAGCGTAACGTAAGGGGCGGCTGGTGGCCACGGCAACCATGTCGGCCAAGGAATATACACAAAGGGTGGCTAAACATTATCCGGAGTAAAGGCCAACACTTTGAACACACTGCACCACACCACCAGTAGGCACTTTAAGACCAGAACACCAAGACGGGGTGACAGTCTGTTACCAAGGAGAGTCATCGTAGTCCCGAGGTTCACAACTAGGTGGTGGTCTAGCCGTGGGTAGAGATGTCTGGACATGCTTTAAAACCCTCTAGCAACCGCTCAAGAACCAGACCCGGCTACCAAACACCGGCACCCGGTCTCCACACCCAACGACTACGGTACATCCCTTTACACCCGATCCAGGGAAACTACTTCAATTACGTTTTGAGGTATGAGAAACTAAAATGACGCCAACATCCAGATTGGGTTGTGCCCTGCATGGTTTGGCTCCCCAGTAACGGCCCAGCGGGCTCTGGGAAGTTCTAGGAATATACAGAACGCCCGTCCTCACCGGCCCGAGAGCCGGGGACTGAGCTTGCTCTCCGACGTCGTGGAACGGGACTGTACGTCACAGCATAGCGCTACGCTCCCATACGCCACAAGGACAGAGCCATGCGAGAGCTACTCACAGGATGTCCACGTCGGTTACAACAATGATTTAGTAGCGACAATTGATTTGGAGTCATAGAGGAGTCCACTAAATCGGGTTTGGACTTGCCTCCTGGGCCGCTTCTGCTTATTCTTGATGCGGCTTTTCCTGGTGGGCTTGGGCAGGATCCTCCTCTGGAGAAATGGTAGAAAAGAAAGCACAGGTAAACACAAGAACTGAGGAAAAACAACCGTACTGACATTACATACAGAGTAGACCTGTGAACCATCCTTGCACAGAACAGAAAGTCTTACAAGGCTAGAATGTCCGCTTTAAGCATCAGGCAAAAATGAGGTGCAGTGTGAGGGTGCATTTGGACTAAACTTAGGTGAAGGTATGTGCCCTGCATGGTTTGGCTCCCCAGTAACGGCCCAGCGGGCTCTGGGAAGTTCTAGGAATATACAGAACGCTCGTCCTCACCGGCCCGAGAGCCGGGGACTGAGCTTGCTCTCCGACGTCGTGGAACGGGACTGTACGTCACAGCATAGCGCTACGCTCCCATACGCCACAAGGACAGAGCCATGCGAGAGCTACTCACAGGATGTCCACGTCGGTTGCACACATTGAAAGTCGCCCGTAATCAAGCATGACAACCAATTACAGACAGATGTGGTTCAAAGAAAGAAGGTGAAGGACTGGTGCGGCCGTACGACCGCTTTGAACCACAGCAGAACTACGAGTAGACACGTGCAACACTTCAACTGTGGTTCAGAGAGCGTCGCATGCAAACTGAAATTACGATCCCAACACAGAAGCAGCTTGTGGAGCCGGACTGACGCCCTGTGCCTCCAGCGGTCGGTGGACCTGAGCTGCTAACCCAGGCAGGCCACCCGGTTCCTCACCTGTGCGATGAAGACCACATGCTTCCCACTGAACTTCTTCTCCAGCTCCCTCACGAGGCGCACCTGGATCTTCTGGAAGGACTTCAGCTGCGGCACGGGAACGAAGATGATGATGGCCTTTCTGCTGCCTCCGACGTCGATTTCCTGACAACCCAAAGACCACCAACTTTAATCTAGAGCAGTCCCACTCAAGGACGACATCGTTTTATTGACAGATGAATGATTGTGCCCTGCATGGTTTGGCTCCCCAGTAACGGCCCAGCAGGGCTCTGGGAAGTTCTAGGAATATACAGAACGCCCGTCCTCACCGGCCCGAGAGCCGGGGACTGAGCTTGCTCTCCGACGTCGTGGAACGGGACTGTACGTCACAGCATAGCGCTACGCTCCCATACGCCACAAGGACAGAGCCATGCGAGAGCTACTCACAGGATGTCCACGTCGGAAACACACATTAATAATCGTGATACTCGTGACACCTCCACAAGCAGTATTTCGGCATTACCAACGCAACTTTATTCCAGGGCTTGTACCTTTGCAGCGGTGATGTTGAGCTCTCTCAGCTGAGCCTTGAGGTCGGAGTTCATCTCCAGCTCGAGAAGAGCCTAAGCAAATTGAACAAACTTAGTTTAACACACATTAGTGCCATCACATGAGATGAGACATTTAATAACCGATGAATGACGGCAGACTTTACAAAGAGAATAAAAATAGAAAAAAAAGACAGGCTTGACACTGACAGATGAATGGCTTATTGGTCTCATTGCATGTAAAACAGTTAATTGTTACCTGGGAGATCCCGGACTCGAACTCGTCTGGCTTTTCGCCATTAGGCTTTACTATCTTGGCGCTTGTACTGAACATGGCCTTTGTGTCTGCAGAGAGAGAAAGGTGGATTAGGTCACCGTCAATTAACAATCGGAACGGATTCAACAGGCTCAAAATTAGCACGCAACCCCAGACAGCGCGCTGGCCCCATGGTATGTTAGCACAAAGCTAATGGTCATGGCACTACACATGTGGACCATGCACCACGGACCGACAGAAAGCCGACCACAACGACACATGCTTGCCTTGGTTTGGTGTGTTGCTGAAAGAAAAAAAAGGTCCCACGTGTCTGTGTATGAAAGGTGACAATAGTCGCAGTTTACAGTGGACGCGCTAGCCTACTTAGCTAACCGTGCACCACCGTTGCTACTAGCGTTTCAACATCCAACCTAGCGATCCTACAGAAATTAGACGGCACGTACTCAAACGCATTTGATACGTATACTATCAAGAAGACAAGTGCAGGCCTGGTGTTCAATTAGCGGGTGGTGGTTGCTGTTAGCTGGGAACACATGCATGGGCCTCGGTATAACAGACCTTGTAGTCACAACCCATTCACCTCAAGCCACAATACTAGCCCTTATTACGAATAACACAATGGCCATCCACCATTAAACAATAAGTAATCTAAGGCATCAGTGCCCCAAGATAACAAAAAATGTAAGAATATGGCGATTAAATGTTTGTTTCACGTATTAAAACAAAGAAAAGCGTATCCTCCGAAAAATATCATGACCAACCTTCGTCAATGACGGCCAAGGAAGAGACCGGAACATCGCGAGAGTTCAACTCATCCTCGTCGTGAATCATGGGAACCCGGAAGTAATGGGTATATATATTTTGCGTTAGGCTGCCGCACATTCCAGTAACTGTGACGCGAAGGTAGCCCGTGAGCTTCCGTTAAGACTTCGTTCAGACGCATGTTTGACACTCGAAGTGCGTTCCGCAGACACAGCGCTATAGGCAGGTCGTGCGAGGTGCGCTTGTTCAACAATACGCCCGTAGTTAGGTCATTATTACAGGCGAACGCAAGCAGACAGGAAACACAATGTTTGGCAGCACGCATGTGCAGAGGGCTGTTAAACGAAGTGATGTTTAGATGGACGGGTCTGTATAAGATAGTACGCAGGACGGTGTGTAGTTCTGCAGACGACATGGTGGGGAAGGGGAAGTTCTTCTACGCGGTCCATAAAGGCACCAGGCCCGGGGTGTATACCACTTGGTGAGTTGTGCACAAACACGCGGGGGAACACAACACGCATGCACATAATTAATGCGTTCATTGGCCAACTATACAACCGAGTTCATTACACTTGAATCGCTGACCTTTTTGTTTTCTCAATCTTCACGGTTTGCTAAAAGAAATATGAAAAATGTATCATGGAATGACGCAACTGATAGTTGTGTGCCTCACATTTGATGTACATTGTGTAGTATGTACACATTGTGTACATAACTATACATAATGTACACATTGTGTACATACACACGTTTCTATTTGTTTGATCCTATTACCGTGCTTGTTTTATTATGTTATTTTACCCAGAGCAGAGTCATCTGAAGTATGTCTTAACAAAGTAGACACCAAGCGATCCTAGACCGTCTCATAGGCCGTAGGTCTGTGATTGTTTACAGTGTGATGAAGAACAACCATATCCCTTTTCATATCACTGAGTGGACTGATATCTCTGTCCGTGTCTAGGGATGAGTGTAAAAGCCAGGTGGAAAAGTTCCCGTGTGCGACTTATAAGAAGTTTGCGTCAGAGAAAGATGCCTGGGCCTTCGTCAGAGGAGTTAAGCAAACCGCGCCCACTGGTGTTAAAGGTACGGCAGGCTCTGTGGCTGCAGGACCACAGCTGGGTTACTATGTATTGTGTGGTTATTGTATGGTCTTATCTGTGGTGTTTCAGTGTTTGTTGAACGGCAAATGTAGAACGTAAACCTAAATTCAGAACACTTCGTTGTCAACAAGGTTGTCTTTGGCTTTCATACGTATACCCAAATGTCCCCTCTGGGATTAGTCAAGTGCGTGATATCTTTATATCTTGTCTTGCAAACAAGGCAGGGGCTACGGCAAGGGAAGGGAGAGGTTACGCCAATGATCCAGCGACGTGTGACGATGAAATATGGCTAATGTTGTTCATATAAATAATCCTTGAAATCGAAGGACAACCTTTTTAGATGGAACTAATCAAAAAGGTATTCAATTATGTGTTGGACTACATTGTTTTTGACAATAAAACACAAGAGAGAATTTCCCAGCATACATAAAAGTATATTAGTACAACTCTGCTGTGTGTGATGTATTAAATATAAACCAGGTGTATTCTGTCTTAAAGCCTACAGCTGTGATACCTCCGTCAGCCTTCTTCCTAAGAGGGGGCCGGAGCCTCTTAACTACATCCCTATTGGCCAGAAGAGGTGCTACTCAAACAAGGAGGCGGAGACTCCCTCCAAAAGGCTCAAGGCGTCCGTGGAGAGCCCGCCCCCAGAGAGCAGCTCCTCCTCCTCCTCCTCCTCCTCCTCCTCCTCCTCCTCCTCCTCCTCCTCCTCGAAGGACGGGGACGGCTTCACCCACATGGGTGAGACCAGATCAAACCAGTGGGGTTGTGTTTGGTTCTCCTCTAGCCCAGTGCTTCCTGACCTGGGGTCAGACCCCACTTGAGGTCACCTGATGTGCATATGCGGTTAGGGTTAGGGGTGGGTTGATGAGGTGAGATTGTTGATGATTTTCATTTAAGGTCTAATAAAAAGATACAGTAGATATATAAATAATAGGTCTAGATTAGGGGGTAGCTGATTTTGTGTGTTTTTTTTTTTTAAACTTGCTGGGTCGTGTTGTTCCTGCTGTGTCCACTAGGGGATGCTGTGGTCGTCTACACCGACGGCTGCTGTTCTGCTAACGGGCAGAAAAGGGCGCGGGCAGGGATCGGTGTTTACTGGGGACCCAACCATCCACTGTGAGTCTCCGCACCTGTGTCCTCCTCCTGTCTCCTCACCTGCCCGAAAATGTCTCTATTCCCTTGGCGGGATGGATGGAGCGCAGGTTAAACACACACACCTCTTACCTCTTGCCTGCTTCTGCTTTTTACATTTTCCCTTTTTTTTTTCTTTTTTTTTGTTGAAGGAACGTTGCAGATCGTCTTGGGGGAAGACAGACCAACCAGAGAGCCGAGATCCACGTGAGGTTTTCTTTTTAGACCAATCGGAGAGCAGAGATCCGAGGCAACATTAATATTTGGCGAACTAGGTGTTGTATGTATCCTCAACCGTTAGCATGCTTAATGTTAGGAGACCAGCTGTTGAGGTACTAGCGGTTAGCATGCTAACTGTTAGCAGGCAAACTGTTTGTTTAGTCAGCTGTTAGCAGTGTTACCGTTAGCAGGCTAGCTGTTAGTTTGGTTAGCTGTTAGTGTGCTAACTGTGTGCTTCCATGGGACAGGCTGCCTGCAGAGCTCTGGAACAGGCCAAAGAGCAGAACATCAAGAAGTTGGTCATCTACACTGACAGCAAGTTCACCATCAATGGTATGCTGCTTCACCTTAAGCCTTCGTAGCGGCGCTCTGAAGCATGCTAACGCCCACCATGTTGCTAAACTCTGATGCCACAGTTCCTCAGCCACAACATCCAACCAGTGAGACTCATGTAGCATGTAAAGTACATTTAAAACCTACACTTCATGTACATTTCATGACTGCTAAATCCAGTACGGAAGTATCCTTGACATGATTGAAGTTTGAAGGGTCCCTATTTTACCCTCACCCAGATGTACGATGCCATCATACATGCAGGTAGTTTTAGAAGTGTGTGTGTGTGTGTGTGTGTGTGTGTGTGTGTGTGTGTGTGTGTGTGTGTGTGTGTGTGTGTGTGTGTGTGTGTGTGTGTGTGTGTGTGTGTGTGTGTGTGTGTGTGTGTGTGTGTGTGTGTGTGTGTGTTCAGGTGTGACCAGCTGGGTGAAGACCTGGAAGACGAACGGCTGGAGGCTGAAGTCAGGAGGTCATGTGACCAACAAGGATGACTTTGAGAAGCTGGACCGCCTCAATGCCCAGTTGGAGGTCGTCTGGGTAACGTAGCGTTCGGATGGTTGAGTTCTGAACCCTCACATCCTCCCCCACCCCTCTTTCTCTCCCTCTCCCCCTCCCTCCTCTTCTCTCCCCCTCTTCTCTCCTTTCTCCCATCTCCCTCTTCCTCTCCATCTCCTGCTCTCTTCCTCTTTCTCCTCATCTCCCCCATGCTCTCTCTGTCTCCCAAGATGCAAGTTTCAATGGGTTTTATTGGCATGAAAACATTGCCAAAGCAAAAAAGTGAAATAAGTTACAGAAAAAATATATATATTTTCTTTTTACAAAATCAAATCAAGGGTATAAAATTAATCTCCCCCTCATCTCGCTCTCATTTCTCTCTCACTGTCTTTCTCTCTTTGATTCCCTTACTGTCTCTCTCTTGCCCCCCCCCCCCCCCCCCCCCAGATCCACATCCCGGGTCACGCGGGATACACGGGTAATGAGGAGGCCGACCGCCTGTCTCGCCTGGGAGCGGCCAAGATTCTGGAGTCACCATGACAACCGGTCACACCCGGCTCATTAGAATAGAAGAGTTCTCAGGCTCTCTTCTTTGTAAGTTACTTTAGTGTTACAGCGCGCTCATTAGAATAGAAGAGTTCAGGCTCTCTTCTTTGTAAGTTACTTTAGTGTTACAGCGCGCTCATTAGAATAGAAGAGTTCAGGCTCTCTTCTTTGTAAGTTACTTTAGTGTTACAGCGCGCTCTTTTGTTTAGTTTGTTCACGTTCTTTCTGTAAATAAAGTTATATAAACATGAATTGGATCTTTCCTGTCTTACGGTCTGTCTACTTGTATCATTACTGTGTTATGGTTTATTGTAGCATATGAATATATACTAGTATACAGTATAATACATTGTATGGGTTGTATACCTTTCTATCCTAGTATGTACCTACTATCAAACAGACAAGAAACACGTGTAATGCATAACTTCAATACTCTACATCAACAGTAGGGGGTACTTAACTACATATTTCTAAAATGAAGACTGAAAACAAATCATATTTGCATCGTAACGTGGGACGCATCCCACAGAACACCTGTTCTATAAGAACAATGGTCTTCTCATGGCCTGGAAGTATTTGTGGTGTATGAGTCACATGCACTTGTAGAGACTGTGATGTCACTTCCTGTGCGAGACACCCAGGGCTCCAGAGATATCCATCCACCTGGAGGTCGGTGTGGCTCCCATCTATTCAGCATTACCATTTAGTCATTTAGCAGGCTCTTTAATCCAGAGACTTGCAGTGAATTCAGACATGTCATTAAGGAGCAGGTAGGGTTAGACAGTACAGAGACAGGTCATTAAGGAGCAGGTAGGGGTTAGACAGTACAGAGACAGGTCATTAAGGAGCAGGTAGGGGTTAGACAGTACAGAGACAGGTCATTAAGGAGCAGGTAGGGGTTAGACAGTACAGAGACAGGTCATTAAGGAGCAGGTAGGGGTTAGACAGTACAGAGACAGGTCATTAAGGAGCAGGTAGGGGTTAGACAGTACAGAGACAGGTCATTAAGGAGCAGGTAGGGGTTAGACAGTACAGAGACAGGTCATTAAGGAGCAGGTAGGGGTTAGACAGTACAGAGACAGGTCATTAAGGAGCAGGTAGGGGTTAGACAGTACAGACAGGTCATTAAGGAGCAGGTAGGGGTTAGACAGTACAGAGACAGGTCATTAAGGAGCAGGTAGGGGTTAGACAGTACAGAGACAGGTCATTAAGGAGCAGGTCGGCATCTTTCTCTAGGATGCCTACAGGTAGACTGAAGACACTGGGGTATGAACCCAGGGGTTTGGAGTCCAACACCCTCCCCAATAGACCATCAAGCCCTCTGTCCTGGACACCTGTACGATGTGTTCAATGTGCTAAATCCCTCTCTCTGCCGGTACAGACCAGTATAAAAACCAGCTACCATCTCCATTGGGTTAAGCGACCTCTGACCTTGACTCCAGCTCCAGGAGAGCACTGCCTTGACCCTGGCCCACAGCCAGGGTCAAAGGTCGGCAGAGCTTCACCGCCTTATCTGGTGCTGCCTCGTTATCTTCCTCTCACAACATACACACGCACGCACACACACACACACACACTCACACATTCACACTCACACACTGCCAGCAGAGGCATCACAGGGAAACTCATCTCCATGGCAACGTGGTCCTGATGCAAGGAGCTGGAGGCGAGGACGTTTGAATCACCAGATAGTTATGTGTTTCCTACCCTGTTAGCTGGGCGGTGGGGACGCTCTGTAGAGTGAAACCTTGACTCTGACCCCCCCACAGAGTGGCTCCACTCTGGTCCTCTTCCCTCTGGGCTCCTCAGGGAATGGAACCCCTAACGCTGGTGGTGCCTTGCTCGTGAGAGAAAGGGACTTGATATGTTGTGGCTTGTAGTTCTGGAAGTGGTAGTTGTATTGTTAGCAGTGCAGTGAAGTAGTAGTTGAATACTGGTATTAGTAGTTGAGCAGAAGTATTAGCAGTTTAGTACTAGCATTAGTAGTTTAGAGAGAGTATGGGGGAGGTAGAGAGAGGGGGGAGATGGAGAGAGAGGAGGGGGAGGTGAGAGAGAGGAGGGGGAGATGATAGAGAGGAGGGGGAGGTGAGAGAGAGGAGGGGGATTTGAGAGAGAGGAGGGGAAGGTACAGAGAGGGGGGGAGATGGAGAGATGAGGGGGAGATGGAGAGAGAGGAGGGGGAGGTGAGAGAGAGGAGGGGGAGGTAGAGAAATAGCAGGGGGGAGATGGGGAAAGAGGAGGGGGAGATGAGAGAGAGGAGGGGGAGGTGCAGAGAGAGGGGGAGCTGAGAGAGAGGAGGGGGAGGTGAGGGGGAGGTAGAGCGAGGGGGAATATGGAGAGATAGGAGGGGGAGATGAAGGGGGGAGCCACAGTGAGAGAGGGTGAAGTGAGGACAGTACGGTGGTGTTCTGCTCCTCTCTAATCATACCATGAACAGTTCGCACCATGGTTCTAACTAGGGTTGGCTATGTTCTGATATGAAAGCTCCTTTTCGCTGGGTGTCGTTGTCGTCGTTGATTCAGATGTGTGGGGGACAGCTTGGAGACTGCATGTTGATGTAGAGAAGATAAAAAAAGGGAGAGACGGAGAACGAGAGAGAGAAGGAGGCGGAGGGAAGAGAGATGACAGACAGGTGGGGATTGTACCAGTACTACACCGTGGTGATGCTGTTGGTTCCGGGACATTTGGGATGCTGCTCATGTCTGGCAAGAGAATTATCTCTCACACACACGCATCTGTAGGCATACACTCACACACACGCTGATCCCCTGCATGGGAGGCAGGGAGCCATGGCAGGGGGGTGTAGGTAGGACTAGTGCAGTAGGACTAGACTTACTGGCCCAGGGGTGGCACAGCTTCACACCACGGGAACCAGACCAATCACAGATCATCTGGCACAGTCCAGGGCCGGACAAATGGGTACAATAACCAAACATTGTGTAGCGTTGTGTTTTCTGTTGGATTAGTTCACGTTTACATCCTAGCAACTCAGATTGAGTTGGGGCGGCGCCTCCCCCCAGACTACCAGTCCTCTGAGGTCCAGATGGTCTGCTGACTTCTGCTCATGTTCTGTCTGCTGCAGTGGCTTATTATGGGATGCTCCCATAGACTTGGTACCAGAACCACCCTCTAGCAGACAGAGAGGGTGTGGATGTTTTATTTAACAGTCTAACTAGGTCAGTGTGCAGAGAAACATCTCTCTGCATCTCTAGCGCTCAACGTACCTCACAGCTTCATCTCACTTTGACTTTCTTCTCTGCTCTCGCCACCTATTCTCCTCTCCTCCTCCTCCTCCTCCTCCTCCTCCTCCTCCTCCTCCTACTCCTCCTCCTCCTCCTCCCCCCTAACTCTCCTCTCTCCTTTTCCTCCTCTCCCCAAACTCTCTTCCTCCTCATCTCCACCCTTACTCCATCTTTCTCTTCCTCTCCTCCACCTGTCCACCACTCCTCCCTCTCTCCTCCACATATCTTCCACTCCTCTCCTCATCTCCACTACATCTCATCCTCTCTTCCTCCTCCTCCTCCTCCTCCTCCTCCTCCTCCTCCTCCTCCTCCTCCTCCTCCTCCTCCTCAGTGACCTCGTAAGACCTCTGTCAGAGGAGAGCTTGGTTGGTGCATCGGATCTCAGCAGATGGGAGGATGCTACAGGACGACACGGCTCTGCTACCTGTCTGTCTGTCTGCCTGTCTGTCTGTCTGTCTACCTGTCTGTCTGCCTGCCTGTCTGCCTGCCTGCCTGTCTGCCTGTCTGTCTACCTGTCTGTCTGTCTGCCTGCCTGCCTGCCTGTCTGTCTGTCTGTCTGTCTGTCTGTCTGTCTGTCTGTCTGTCTGTCTGCCTGCCTGCCTGTCTGCCTGTCTACCTGTCTGTCTGTCTGCCTGCCTGCCTGCCTGTCTGTCTGTCTGTCTGTCTGTCTGTCTGCCTATCTACCTGTCTGTCTGTCTGTGTGTCTGTCTGCCTGTCTGTCTGTCTGTCTGTCTACCTGTCTGTCTGCCTGTCTATCTGTCTGTCTGCCGGTCTGTCTGTCTGTCTGTCTGTCTGTCTGTCTGTCTGTCTGTCTGTCTGCCTGCCAGCCTCTCTGCCTGTCTGCCGGTCTGATGGTCTGTCTGTCTGTCTGTCTGTCTGTCTGACTGCTTGTCCTCTTTTTCAGACTCCACGACTACAGCATCGTTGAATTTTAACTGCAGCTGTTGGGGTTAGAATGCACTCTGTTTATGACTGGCGAAGGTTGAGAGGTCAATGCCTTACAGGTCATTTTAGCGCCTTCGCAGAAATAGTGACCTGCAAAACAATATAACAACAGACTTAGGCCTACAGGACAGTCGATTCTAATAGGATTGGCAATTACATGAAATGAATAAAAAAGGGGTCAGTTATCACGGAGGCTTTTCTCTGATACGGTGTTTCCAGCACCGGGAGCTGTCCGCGGGCGAGTTAATTATCTTGTCATAACAATCGCATTCGCGGAGCTCAGATCCACAACAAACACACACACACACACACACACACACACACACACACACACACACTCACACATATCTATATCTTTTTTCCAGTTAATTTGTGACGTTTATGTTGATTAGATGCGAGTCTGCCGCCGGCTCCTCGGTTCTTTGTTAGCGCGGCAACAAAGGGATGCAATAGTGACGCATGTGAACGCCTATCGAGACTCTGTGTGTGTGTGTGTGTGTGTGTGTGTGTGTATGTGTGTGTATGTGTGTGTGTGTGGGGGGGGGGGGGGGAACATATAGCATCTCACACACATACACACACACACTCCCAGACACACGCACACACATAAAGTTAAATAAATGGAGAGACAGAGAGAGAGACATAGAGAGAGAGAGAGAGAGAGAGACATAGAGAGAGAGATAGAGAGAGAGAGAGAGAGAGAGAGAGAGAGAGAGAGAGAGAGAGAGAGAGAGAGAGGCTATCGTGCTGTTCGCGGACTCCGAGGTACAGATTCAAGGCTCTCCTCCACGCGCCTCATCGGCGTTTGCTCGTGGCCGCCTGGAGAGCGGCGAGGAGACGCGAGAGAACAGAAAAGGAGGGAGGGAGAGAGAGAGACAGAGAGGGAGAGAGCGAGAGGGAGAGAGGGAGAGCGCGGGCGAGAGAGAGAGATTAAGAGAGAGAGAGAGAGAGAGAGAGAGAGAGAGAGAGAGCGAGAGAGCGCAAGAGAGAGAGAGAGAGAGGGAGAGAGAGAGAGAGAGAGAGAGAGCGAGAGAGAGAGCAAGAGAGAGAGAGAGAGAGAGGATTGCTGTGTTCCGGTTCCGCTCCGTTCTGCTGCAATGGCGCGTCTACTGGTTCCAGCCCCACGCGCCCACCCATCATCATCCTCATCTTCATCTCCTCCTCTGTCTGTCTGCGTCCCCAACACAGACACATACACACACACACACACAAACCCCAAAACACTCTCTCTCTCTCTCTCTCTCTCTCTCTCTCTCTCTCTCTCTCTCTTCTTTCGTAAAGTGTCGGAGGCATGGCACGAGCCACGCATCGCTGACACACATGAGTGCGAGAGACAGTGTGTGTGTGTGTGTGTGAGAGAGAGAGAGAGAGAGACAGAAAGACTGAGGGAGAGGTACAGAGTGAGTGTGAGTGAGTGTGTGTGTGTGTGTGTGTGTGTGTGTGAGAGAGAGAGAGAGAGAGAGAGAGAGAGAGAGGTAGAGAGAGAGAGAGAGAGAGAGAGAGAGAGAGAGAGAGAGAGAGAGAGAAGAGAGAGACACCCAGACAGAGCGATAGAGAGAGAGAGAGAGAGAAGAGAGAGACACCCAGACAGAGCGATAGAGAGAGAGAGAGAGAGAGAGAGAGAGAGAGAGAGAGAGAGAGAGAGAGAGAGAGAGGGTGTTTGGAGAGTGTCTGCAGATATCTGGCAGAGAGAAGACAAGAGGAGAGGCTCCCGTAGTCGCCATTCCACTAGGTACGTTTTTCTCAACAGTTTGTCTGCTCCGTTGTTGTTATTTCCCGGTGCTGCCGGTCGGTTCTCCCGGTGGGGCGTCGGTCCTGGTCCCGTGCAGCCGCCGGTAAACCGGGGGGAAGAGGGGGGGGGGGGGGGGGGGGGGAGCTGCGCATGTAGAGGACT
Organism: Lota lota; assembly: GCA_026745465.1. NCBI lineage: Eukaryota > Metazoa > Chordata > Actinopteri > Gadiformes > Lotidae > Lota > Lota lota. Next base: position 140,102 of record JACYXH010000540.1, read on the forward strand.
CCTGGTGTGGTGGAGCTCCGCGCTCTCTCTCTCTCTCTCATTGTTCGCCGTCGTCTCCGTGTCGAGTTGCGACACTCCGGTTTTATTTAGTCTTGTTAAACGCTATTTACGATACTGCTTATTTCATTGAAATGCCGCCCGGTTGGCGTTTTGTTTATTTCCATTGTGTCCCGGTTGTCATTCGCATCAAACTCTCTCTCATCCCTCGGTTGGGAGCTCAACAGAGCGGCGCCGCCAGCTTCACAATGCCTGTTGTGTTTGAGTGAATTAGTCTCCAGAGAAAGCTACTGATGTTCATGGTTCTTGTATGCAGGCCTATATAGTATAACCATGTGTATCAGAGACGCTCCATGTTATCAAGCCACGCCGCCAGCGACAGCAGACACGTACTAGGGATGCCATTCCGTTACATTCGGTCCCTCGTTTCAGCTCTGTGTTTACTTAGCATGCCAGACAGACGCGAACGCAGAGGCGGGTACAGATGCTAGGAGCTGATGCTACGACCTGATACCAGTAGTGCAGATGCTAACGGCACAGTAGTACAAATGCTAGTAGCTAGCTAGCAGCTCTAACTGTTGGATGAAGGATGATCGATATGTCTGCTCTGGGACCTGAGAGAGTGTTTACCAGACCGTGAAGCTGGTCTGACGTCCTCAAACACCCTCCAACCCCCTTAGTAGCTGGAGACGTGATGGCTAAGGTTGTTGGAGACATGGTAGTCTAGCTAGCTAGAGACGTGTAGGTTGTTAGTTTGAGACATTATTGCTAAGCTAGCTCGGGACAGGGTGGTTAATGCTAGCTGGAGACATGGTGGATAAGCTAGCTTGGGACATGGTGGCTAAGCTAGCTGGAGACATAATAGTTAAGCTTGCTGAGACAATGGTTATGCTAGTTGGAGACATGGGAACTAAATTAGCTGGTGACATGGTGGCTAAGCAAGTAAGGGACATGGTGGTTAAGCTCATGGTTAGATTATCGGGGGACATGATCAACAAGTAAACAACTGTCATTAGTCTGAGGGGAAAGTGTGTGAGAGAGAGAGAGAGAGAGAGAGAGAGAGAGAGAGAGAGAGAGAGAGAGAGAGAGAGAGAGAGAGAGAGTGAGAGTCCAGGCTTGACCAGTGTCTGTTATTGACAGAACGATAACGTTTTCAACTCCCCTTTTACAGTAGTTTTTCTAAATGCAACAAAACAGTCACTGTGTAAACAAGGTACCTGATAGGCTAGACCAGGGAATACCTTTACACACCTGTTTGACCTCTTGTACTTCCACAAACAACTATCGTCATTCTGTCTCCCTCCATCATTCTGTCTCCTCTCTATCATCCCTCCACCATTCTGTCTCTTCCATCATCCCTCCATCATTCAGTCTCTATCATCCCTCCATCATTCTGTCTCCTCTCTATCATCCCTCCATCATTCTGTCTCCTCTGTCATCCCTCCACCATTCTGTCTCTCTTCCATCATCCCTCCATCATTCTGTCTCTCTTCCATCATCCCTCCATCATTCTGTCTCTCTATCATCCCTCCATCATTCTGTCTCCTCTATCATCCCTCCATCATTATGTCTCTATCCTTCCATCATTCTGTCTCTATCATTCCTCCACCATTCTGTCTCCTCTGTCATCCCTCCATCATTCTGAATCCTCTCTATCATCCCTCCATCATTCTGTCTCTCTATCATCCCTCCATCATTCTGTCTCCTCTATCCTCCCTCCATCATTCTGTCTCTCTATCATCCCTCCATCATTATGTCACTCCTCTATCATCCCTCCATCATTATGTCTCTATCATCCCTCCATCATTCTGTCTCCTCTCATCCCTCCATCATTCTGTCTCTCCTCTATCATCCCTCCATCATTCTGTCTCTCCTCTATCATCCCTCCATCATTTTGTCTCGACACCTGGCTCAGTTTGAGTGTCTGAGATCTGAAATGTGATTCAATCTGAATATTTCATTATGATTAACACACACACACACACACACACACACACACACACACACACACTGTGTGTAGTAGACAGTGTGTCTCAGGGGAATCAGGGACTATTCTGGAACACTGAATGACTCATAGTGGAGGGATAACTCTTATTTATATACTACACGCACACACGCACACAGTCACACACACACACACACACACACACACACACACACACACACACACACACACACACACACACACACACACACACAAAGGCATGCTCTCTCTCTTTCTCTCTCCCCTTCTCTGTGTCTCTCTCCCCCTCTCTATCGCGGTCTCTCCATCTCTCTCTGGCTCTCTATCTCTCGCTCTTTCTCTTGGAATTTTGGTTTCTCTGGAGTTCAAATGAGAACAAACTGAACTCAACTACATTCAGCCTCCAATACATCCAACCTCCACCAAGACACCCAACCTCTACTACATCCAACCTCCACTACATCCAGCCTCTACTACATCCAACCTCTACTACATCCAGCCTCTACTACATCCAACCTCTACTACATACAACCTCTACTACATCCAGCCTCTACTACATCCAACCTCTACTACATCCAGCCTCTACTACATCCAACCTCTACTACATCCAACCTCCACTACATCCAACCTCTACTACATCCAACCTCTACTACATCCAACCTCCGCTACATCCAACCTCCGCTACATCCAACCTCTACTACATCCAGCCTCTACTACATCCAACCTCCACTACATCCACATCTACTACATCCACATCTACTACATCCAACCTCTACTACATCAAACCTCTACTATATTCTACCTCCACTACATCCAGCCTCCACTACATCCACATCTACTACATCCAACCTCTACTACATCAAACCTCTACTATATTCTACCTCCACTACATCCAGCCTCTACTACATCCAACCTCTACTACAACCAACCCAACATCCAACCTCCACTACATCCAACCACTACTATGCAGGCCAACAACAAAAAAACTAAATGTTTTTAGTTTTTACCACAAAGACGTGTGGATGAATCGATGATTAACAAAGCCGATCTAGCCTTGGTTTATTGGTTGCTATGGTTACCCATGGTACCATGTCTCGTGTTATGAACAGTTGAATACTCAGTACCAAGTGAGAAACATGCAACAAAAAAGAAGCAATTTCTGCACAAAAAATGTCACCACATCAACGCAGTAACTGTAGATCATTAAGGTAGTACATTTTGTCTCGTAGCCGATGTTTTGATCCAGCCTCTACTACATCCAGACTCTACCACATCCAACCTCCACTTCATCCAGCCTCTACTCCATCCAGCCTCCACTACATCCAGCCTCTACTACATCCAACCTCCACTTCATCCAACCTCCACTACATCCATTCTCTACTACATCCAACCTCTACTACATCCAACCTCCACTACATCCAACCTCTACTACATCCATTCTCTACTACATCCAACCTCTACTACATCCAGCCTCTACTACATCCAACCTCCACTACATCCAACCTCTACTACATCCAACCTCCGCTACATCCAACCTCTACTACATCCAGCCTCCGCTACATCCAACCTCTACTACATCCAGCCTCTCCTACATCCAACCTCTACTACATCCAACCTCTACTACATCCAGCCTCTACTACATCCAACCTCCGCTACATCCAACCTCTACTACATCCAACCTCCGCTACATCCAACCTCCGCTACATCCAACCTCCGCTACATCCAACCTCTACTTGATCCGAAGCGACTTTCCTTGCATTCCCGTCTTTGCTCTCCTGTCCCGCTGGTTGTTAGCTCCATGGTGCTGGTGGTTTACTGACGTTCCCAGTAGAGGCTGCGGTGGTCACCTCAGGTTGTGGGGTCCTAGTGACGGGGCATAGGGCCTTCAGCCCCCCTTAGAGGATGAGTAAGAAGGGTCTTTCTCTGTCTGGTGAACCACAGAGAGACTCCTCACCTCCCACAACACAGGGGCAGCAGAATGCATTACATCACCATTTAATTACAATAATTAATGACAACCTAACCCTTAATTACTTACGATTAATCATGATTAATCATCATTACAAATGACGTCCTTTAGGACGAGCAAGGCACTAACAATGTTAGAGTTATGGGTTCTATTCCCTGTCTGATGCTAGACCGAGCAAGGCACTAGCATCAGCTGGGTTAGTTAGGGGTTATATTCCCTGTGTGTGTCTTGCCAGTATGGGCAGGGATGGTACAACCAGACCCTCACAGATGTTGTGTCTCCTCTCTCAGGTCAGACCATGACTCCACACACAGAGACCTGAACACCTCCTCCTGGACTTCCTGGGCCAAGTCCTCCTGGACCTCCTGGACCTAGTCCTCTTGGATCTAGTCCTCCTGGAGCCAGTTTTCCTGGACCTAGTCCTCCTCGACCTAGTCCGCCTGGACCTCCTGGGCCTAGTCCTCCTGGATCTAGTCCTCCTGGACCTAGTCCTCTTGGACCTAGTCCTCTTGGACCTCCTGGGCCTAGTCCTCCTGGACCTCCTGGACCTAGTCCTCTTGGATCTAGTCCTCCTGGAGCTAGTTTTCCTGGACCTAGTCTTCTTGGATCTAGTCCGCCTGGACCTCCTGGATCTAGTCCTCCTGGATCTAGTCCTCCTGGATCTAGTCCTCCAGATCCCAGACCAACTGTGAGTCTGCAGTACTGACACACAGGCAGGCAGACAGACAGGCAGACAGACAGGCAGACAGACTGAAGCACAGACAGGCAAACAGAACGACAGGCAGGTACTCAGAAGGACAAACACACAGACAGAGAGACAGACGGGTAGACAGACATGAGGAAATCCTAGAGAGAGAGACAGAGAGAGACAGAGAGAGAGATAGAGAGAGACAGAGAGAGAGACAGAGAGACAGAGAGTGAGACAGAAAGAGAGAGAGAGAGACAGAGAGACAGAGAGAGAGAGAGCGAGAGAAAGAGTAAAAGAGAGAAAGAGAGAGAGATAGAGAAAGAGAGAGTGAAAGAGAGAGAGAGAGAGAGAGAGAGAGACAGGCAGAGTTGCAGACAGAGAGAGAGACGGGAGTAATGTTTAATATTTTTTCCAGATGGAGGTCAGCTCGGCTGAGAAGCGCCATCGAACGCGCTCCAAAGGCGTCCGAGGTATGATGCTGTCCACTTCCTGTCTGTTCATTTCCTGTACACATCAAGTCCATCTACTTCCTGTCCGTCTACTTCTTTCCATTTCCCAATATTCAAGTGTTAATGTCAGTGTTTTCAATGAAAAAAAGAAAGTGATCTATTCCTGACCGTTGACCTCTGTTTGACCTCTGTTTGACCTCTAGTTCCTGTAGAAGCTGCCTCTCAGGAGCTGTTCAGGTGAGTTCACTTACATCACTGCAGTCTGGACACTGGGACCTACCCAGTATAACCACAGTCTTTATATTCACCTGTGTGTGTGTGTGTGTGTGTGTGTGTGTGTGTGTGTGTGTGTGTGTGTGTGTGTGTGTGTGTGTGTGTGTGTGTGTGTGTGTGTATGTGTGCAGCTGTCCTACTCCAGGCTGTGATGGTAGCGGTCACGTCAGTGGAAAGTATGCAAGACACCGCAGGTTAGAACACGACTTACCTCATCCCCACACCTTCACCACGCCTCCACCGTGCCTTACCACACCTTCAACACACATCTACATCCTACTACACTACTATGCAGGCCAACAAAAACAAAAAAAAACAAAGTCTGCACCTTTCTGTATAGCTATGAGTCTGTACCTTTCTGTATAGCTATGAGTCTGTACCTTTCTCTATAGCTATGAGTCTGTACCTTTCTCTGAGTCTGTACTTCTCTCTATAGATATGAGTCTGTACCCTTCTGTTTAGCTATGAGTCTGTACCTTTCTCTATAGCTATGAGTCTGTACCTTTCTCTATAGCTATGAGTCTGTACCTTTCTCTGAGTCTGTACTTCTCTCTATAGATATGAGTCTGTACCCTTCTGTTTAGCTATGAGTCTGTACCTTTCTCTATAGCTATGAGTCTGTACCTTTCTCTATAGCTCTGAGTCTGTACCTTTCTCTGAGTCTGTACTTCTCTCTATAGCTATGAGTCTGTACCCTTCTGTTTAGCTATGAGTCTGTACCTTTCTCTATAGATATGAGTCTGTACCTTTCTGTATAGCTATGAGTCTGCACCTTTCTGTATAGCTATGAGTCTGTACCTTTCTCTATAGCTATGAGTCTGTACCTTTCTCTATAGCTATGAGTCTGTACCTTTCTCTATAGCTATGAGTCTGTACCTTTCTCTGAGTCTGTACTTCTCTCTATAGCTATGAGTCTGTACCCTTCTGTTTAGCTATGAGTCTGTACCTTTCTCTATAGAAATGAGTCTGTAGCCTTCTGTTTAGCTATGAGTCTACCTTTCTCTATAGCTACGAGTCTGTACCTTTCTCTATAGCTACGAGTCTGTACCTTTCTCTATAGCTATGAGTGTACCTTTCTCTATAGCTACGAGTCTGTACCTTTCTCTGTAGCTATGAGTCTGTACCTTTCTCTATAGCTATGAGTCTGTACCTTTCTCTATAGCTATGAGTCTGTACCTTTCTGTATAGCTATGAGTCTGTACCTTTCTCTATAGCTATGAGTCTGTACCTTTCTCTGAGTCTGTACTTCTCTCTATAGCTACGAGTCTGTACCTTTCTCTATAGCTACGAGTCTGTACCTTTCTCTATAGCTATGAGTCTGTACCTTTCTCTATAGCTATGAGTCTGTACCCTTCTGTTTAGCTATGAGTCTGTACCTTTCTCTGTAGCTATGAGTCTGTACCTTTCTCTATAGCTATGAGTCTGTACCTTTCTCCATAGCTATGAGTCTGTACCTTTCTCTATAGCTATGAGTCTGTACCTTTCTCTATAGCTATGAGTCTGTACCCTTCTGTTTAGCTATGAGTCTGTACCTTTCTCTGTAGCTATGAGTCTGTTACCTTCTCTATAGCTATGAGTCTGTACCTTTCTCTGAGTCTGTACTTCTCTCTATAGCTATGAGTCTGTACCCTTCTGTTTAGCTATGAGTCTGTACCTTTCTCTGTAGCTATGAGTCTGTACCTTTCTCTGAGTCTGTACTCCTCTCTATAGCTATGAGTCTGTACCTTTCTCTACGAGTCTGTACTCCTCTCTATAGCTATGAGTCTGTACCTTTCTCTATGAGTCTGTACCTTTCTCTATAGCTGTGAGTCTGTACCTTTCTCTATAGCCAGGCTTTGAGACTGTACCTTTCACTCTTTTTTCTCTCTCTCTCCTTTGCGCACACTCTTTCTATCGCTCTCTCCACTCTCTGTCTCACTCTCTCTCTCTCTGTCTCTCTCCTCTGATGGCAGAGCTCTCCTGAGTAGGGCTGTCACCATGGCGACTGCAGTGTGTGTGTGTGTGTGTGTGTGTGTGTGTGTGTGTGTGTGTGAGCCTGTTGATGCTGCAGTTGGAGCCTTGCTTCCATGGCAACCGCCCACACTCCTCCATCACCTCTCACCAACCTTAACCCCCCCCCCCCCCCCCCCCCCCCCCTTAAAGGTGGCAAAGTTTTGCGGTATGCAGCGTTGCCTTGGAGACAAAGACTGAGCACACCTTTCTGATACTGGGTTGTGATGCCTGCAGAGATATACATCTTTATATACATTAATATGTATATATGTTATATATGTTCAAATTTGGGCAGGTGTTAATGTCCATGCTTATGCTGGGTAAGATACAGACAGGTGTGTCCAGGTGTATGCTGGGTAAACAGGAAGAGAGGTGTGTCCAGGTGCAGTCTGGGTAACAGACAGAGAGGTGTGTCCAGGTGTATGCTGGGTAACAGACAGAGAGGTGTGTCCAGGTGTATGCTGGGTAACAGACAGAGAGATGTGTCCAGGTGTATGCTGGGTAACAGACAGAGAGGTGTGTCCAGGTGTATGCTGGGTAACAGACAGAGAAGTGTGTCCAGGTGTATGCTGGGTAACAGACAGACAGGTTTATCCTGTCTGGTGTATGATGATGGTGTGGATGGAGTAAGAAAGGTCAGTCTGATTTGGTCAAGGTTCTCATAGTGAAGAACATCTGTCCCCCCACATCCCTTCCCCCTCCTCTAATTAAGATGCTGTTGTCAGATGTGTTTTAATTACCTGAGGAATTTTAATTGGTCCTTCTGCCTGGGGAGGCAGCAAGGTGGCCAAGGTCACACACACACACATACCCACACGCACACTAACGCACACACACTCACACACATACCCACTAATACACACACACTCACACACATACCCACTAATACACACACACTCACACACATACCCACTAATACATACACTCACACACATACCCAAACACACACATATGCCGCACATCATCTGACTGCCTCTTTATCTGTCTTTTTGTCTGTCTGTCTATCGGTCTCTCTCTCTCTCTACCTGTCTGTCTGTCTGTCTGTCTATCGGTGTCTCTCTCTCTCTCTACCTGTCTGTCTGTCTGTCAATCGGTGTCTCTCTCTCTCTCTACCTGTCTGTGTGTTTGTCTCTCTCTCTCTCTGCCTGTCTGTCGGTCTCTACTTGTCTGTCTGTGTGTCTGTCTGTGTGTGTCTCTCTCTACCCGTCTGTCTGTCTCTACCTGTCTTTCTGTCTGTCTGTCTGTGTGTGTCTCTCTCTACCCGTCTGTCTGTCTCTACCTGTCTGTCTGTCTGTCTGTCTGTCTGTCTGTCTGTCTGTCTGTCTGTCTGTCTGTGTGTCTCTCTCTCTACCCGTCTGTCTGTCTCTACCTGTCTGTCTGTGTGTGTGTGTGTGTGTGTGTGTCTGTTTACCTGTCTCTCTCTCTACCCGTCTGTGTGTGTGTGTGTGTGTGTCTCTCTACCTGTCTGTCTGTCTCTACCTGTCTGTCTGTCTCTACCCATCTGTGTGTGTGTGTGTGTCTCTCTCTCTACCTGTCTGTCTGTCTCTACCCATCTGTGTGTGTGTGTCTCTCTCTCTCTCTACCTGTCTGTCTGTCTCTACCTGTCTGTGTGCACAGTGTGTATGGCTGTCCTCTGGCGAGGAAGAGGAAGGCTCTAGTGAAGCAGCCCCTGGAGCCTCCCTCCAAGAGGAGGTCCCTCCTGTCCTCCTCCTCCCCTGGGTACGAGGCCCCGGTTCTGGGGGGCCCCGACAGACCCGGCCGGGGGGAGGAAGAGGAGGAGGAGGAGGAGGAGGAAGAGACAGGGGAGAGAGAAGATGGAGAGATGGAGGAGGAGGAGGGGTTCTCTGAGGAGGAGGTGCCAGGCGAGGAGGAGGAGGAGTTGGAGAGAGAGGAGGAGGAAGAGGAGGATTTGGAAAGAGAGGAGGAGGCTGTGGATCGACCGAGAGCGGAGGAGGAGGAGGATGGAGATGATGAAGATGAGGATGATGAGGACGGAGATGATGAGGAAGCAGATGAGGAGGAAGATGAAAGAGATGAAGAGGATTGCAGTCCTTCTCGAGGTGAGTCTGGAGTTTTTATTTAGTTAGACTTGAAAGGCAGATCTGGAGATGATCTCAGATCTCTCCTCCCCCCGTCCCCTTCTCTTGCTCTTGCTTTTGCTCTTGCTCTTCCTCTTCCTCCTCCTCCTCTCCTCTCTCCTCCCCTCTTTCTCTTCCTCCCCCCCTGCCCTCAGTGAAACCTCTGCCTTCTACCATCCCCACTGTCTCCCGTCCGTCTCCCCAATCTTATGGATGTTTCAATGTTTTCTAACCGCAGCGCAGACCTGTTTCAAAGCTGGGCCATCCAAGCTGCTCTCGGGCCTGAAGGGCCATGACCTCATGGGTCTGAAGGGCCATGACCTCATGGGCCTGAAGGGCCATGACCTCATGGGCCTGAAGGGCCATGAGGTCATGGGTCCCGTGGCGGCGGGCGGCGAGGACTACGAGAACTACGACCAGCTGGTGGCCAAGTCGCTGCTCAACCTGGGGAAGATCGCCGAGGACGCCGTGTACCACGCCACCACCGAGTCGGAGGGCAACACCAGCTCCTCCAACAGCGGGGGGGAGGACGAGGACGAGGAGGACGAGGAGGAGGAAGGGAGCGAGGCGGGGGAGAGGAAGGGAGATCTGAGCGTGGACCTGGACAGCGACGTCGTCAGGGAGACGGTGGACTCGCTGAAGCTCCTGGCGCAGGGCCACGGCGCCCTGCCGCCCGAGGACGGTTACCCAGAAGGCAGTGCGGCAGCGGTGGGCGTGGAGCGCGGTCAGGAGCAGAGCAGGAGCCACCGGAGGCTGGGCCGGGCGGGGAGAGGAGGAGAGGGGAGCGAAGAGGTCTCCATCAGCAGTCTGGAGTGTCTGAGGACCCAGTGTTTTGATCTGGCCCGCAAGCTGAGCGAGAGTCCACCCCGGGACCGCCAGCACCACCACCACCACCACCACCACCACCAGCACCACCACCACCCCATGACCCCCAGCCACCACCTGTCCAGGTAGGAGGAGACATGGGGTGTGCTGTAGCTGAGGTTAGATGGTTTATGGTGTACAGGGAGACAGGGAGCAGATAAGATAAGCCTAAGCCTGGGAGAGGAGTAAACCTCACCCGCCTGTCCTCCTCCCCTTCTCTCTCATCTCCTCCTCCCACCCCCCCCCCCCATTTTGTCCTCCCCTCTCTCCCCCTCTCTCGTCCTCCTCTTCAGGTATGAGAGCTGCCACCAGGAGGAGTCCAGGGAGAGGAGCTACACCGACATGGTGGGCCTGATGAAGATGGGGGAGCCCGCGGACGGCCAGCTGAGCCCGGTGTCCCGCGGAGGCTACCCGGGCAGCGGGAGCCAGGACGGGGACGAGGACACCACCTCGGTGGCCTCGGAGCACTCGGACGAGGCCTTCGACATGACGAAGGGCAACCTGTCCCTGCTGGAGAAGGCCATCGCGCTGGAGTCAGAGCGGGCCAAGGTGATGAGGGACAGGACGCTGTCGGACCACGGGACCGGCCGCGACCACCACCACCACCCTCGCCATGGCGACCAGAGCCCCCGGCACAGCCACGGCATGGAGGAGAGGAGGTCCAAGATGCATCACCACGGTGACGGCTTGAAGAGGAGCTACTACAAAGGTAGCCAGCAGGGATGATAGAGTTATTATATGAATATTATAAAAGATACAGCTCGCTATTCATCTTCTTTGCTGGCATGATATTGTTGTATTATAAACACTATGACTTTATTATATTGGTATTATATGGCTATATTGTAAGTCAGTTGTAATAGTAAGTAGTAAGAAACCGTACTGTATGGTGTTTACAGAATACTATGGTGTATTGATGCCTCTGAACCATAAAGATCTATAGGAGTTAGTGTAACAATACTGTACCCCAAGTGTGATCCATAGAGTGTGTTGAGAGTATCATGTGACCCCCACCCCATCACACACACACACACACACACACCCACCCTAGACTCCTCTAGGTCAGAGAAGAAAGAGAGCAAGTGTCCGACCCCAGGCTGCGACGGGACGGGTCACGTGACTGGCCTTTACCCCCACCACCGCAGCCTGTCTGGATGTCCTCACAAAGACCGAGTCCCGCCAGAGAGTAAGGAGCCGGCCCTCATCCGCTCAGCATGGGTTTACAAGGACCTGCTGTCCCCGTAAATACATCCATCCTCTCAGCCTGGGTTTACAGGGACCTGCTGTCCCCGTAAATACATCCATCCTCTCAGCCTGGGTTTACAGGGACCTGCTGTCCCCGTAAATACATCCATCCTCTCAGCCTGGGTTTACAGGGACCTGCTGTCCCCGTAAATACATCCATCCACTCAGCATGGATTTACAGGGACCTGCTGTCCCCGTAAATACATCCATCCTCTCAGCATGGGTTTACAGGGACCTAATGTCCCTGTAAACCCATCAATCCACTTGACATGTATTCTACACTCGCTGTCCCTTCAAACAAGTCAGCAGCTCTCAAACATCACGTTGACCAGAGGAAATGTTGGACAAAAATGTGACCTGATATCTAAAGGTTCCCTATTTGACCACCAGATGTGAGGCAGCTTAGCCATCACCAAGCCATTTCAAAAGTGTGACATCACAAGTGGGAGTGCCCACCCAGATGTACCATGGACAGATCAGCCTACCCAGCTGGTACCGTCCATAGGTAGGCTGCTAGGCTGATCCCAGTGGTCCTGCTTGACTTGTTGAAGAGGGTCCATTGCGGGGTTAGGGTTGGCTCGGGTTGTGTTCAGTGTGCATGTTTGTCTCTGTTGGCTGTGGGCTAGCAGGCCAAATCTTAGAATGATGTGTCATTAGCATCCATGTTTCAGTAGCTGAACCTTACTGGAATTCACTGCTTAGGGAAGAAATACAATGTAACTCAAATGTGAACGTTTGATATCGGAGCGTTCAGGTTGTTGTGTGAGAGTTAATGTTTACCGGTTACTGTTATACTAAGCGCATGCTAGCTTAGCTACAAGCTACTGTTGTACTAAGCCCATGCTAGCTTAGCTACATGCTACTGTCGTACTACGAGACTCTGCTTATCTACTTGGGGCTTCTGCTGTGCTTGGACCCTGTGCTACGTTATCTATCTGTTACCGTTGTACTTAGCACGCTGACCTCAAAGTCAATGAATGCATGGACTCCAATCAATTGCTCCTTGTTGCCCAAGAGGCTCAATTCCTCAATACTAAGACTTCAAATCCCCTGTTCTGTTTATAAGATTGATCAGTGGATCGCTTATTTTATTCAGAAAAATTCTAAAGCCTGAATATTTGGTTCTGTGCAACATCAGGCCCTGCACGTTCCTAACGGGGCAAAACCAACTAGGTTATAGTTTGGGAACGACGCTATAAGGGTTGATTCTAAAGGTGAATATGGTTTCTTTCATTTTAATGCTACTCAAATCAACAAACTCGACATATGGTTCTTAAATATGGATGGAACACAGTTCCACACCGCCATCAAATGTACAGCTCCTCCTCCGAGACGGTTCTACCTTCACCCCATGGTCCCACCCTCATAAATACGGTTCTCCTTGACCTCCCTAAGAACCCGCTTCATCACCTGTGTAGAGCCCAGGGATGCGGTTCTGGTTGGTTCCGGTTGGTTCCGGTTGGTTCCGGTTGGTTCCGGTTGGTTCCGGTTGGTTCTGGTGACGTCAGACCTTGACGCTGTCGTCTTCACATCCATTGGCTGGTTGTCGTGGCCGCATGGTTAGCATGGTTAACCATGCTGCATGCCGCCGCATGGTTAGCATGGTTAGCATGGTTAGCATGGTTGACCATGCATGGCTGCATGGTTCCTCCAGCAGAGTAACCCTCACGTAACCCTTGCTGTCTCTCTCGCCTCTCCCTGCTGCCTAAGTTCTGGCCATGTATGAGAATGTGCTAAAGTGTCCCACGCCCGGCTGCTCCGGACGCGGCCATGTCAATAGCAACAGGAACTCCCACCGCAGGTGAGTCCCTCAGACAGGCAGACAGACAGGCAGAGAGACAGACAGACAGACAGGCAGACAGACAGACAGACAACCAGGCAGACAGGTAGACGGACAGGCAGACAACCAGGCAGACAGGCAGACAGACAGAGAGACAGACAGGTAGACAGACAGACAGGTAGACAGACAGACAAGCAGACAGACAGACAGACAAGGAGAGAGACAGACAGGCAGAAAGACAGATAGACAGGTAGAGGTAGACAAACAGGTAGACCAGAAAGACAGGTTAGGGAGACAGACAAACAGACAGACAGGTAGAGGTAGACAAACAGGTAGAGAAGTAGACAGACAGGTAGACTAGAGAGACAGGTTACAGAGGTAGACAGACTGTGTTAGCATCAGAGGAAACATTAGCTAGCCTGTTGTTATAGAAACGGCGAGATACTGACAGTGGACTGCATGTCAGTCTGTGGTAGAGAAGAGATAGTCTGAGTGACAAACCAATCCTCCAGTCATCCAGCAGCAACATGCTGGTCCCGCCTCCAACACCCAGCTCATCAGCACTTTAAAGCAGATGATAAAACATATTTCACCTTTTAAAACATTCATTTAACTTTGCTTTTTAACCATGTGTGTTGTAATCTTTGTTTTTCTTTGTTTTCTTTTGTTTATTTATTTTATCTTTTATTTTGTCTTTTATTTTATTGTATTGTAATATATTTATTTATTCTGTATGTATATTATTTGTGAGTAAGTGTTATAAATATTGATATTGCTGTCATTATATATACATTTGTATATTTATATTTTATTTAATATGTATTTTGTATGTTTATTTTTTTCATGTATGAATGTATGTACATTTGTTGGTTGTGTGTTGACTTTTGTACATAAAAGATAAGTACGTTGTTTAAAAGAATTTTTTTTGTCTATTTATATCTGTATTATCTTTTTGATGTTATTCTTTAAATTCATACGCCTGTTTTGCCCTATTGTGTGTGTGTGTGTATTTTAACGGTGCTGTCCTCTGATTGGTCCGCCAGTTTGTCCGGGTGTCCAATCGCTGCTGCTGAGAAGATCGCCAAGGTCCACGAGAAGAGCAGCAACTTGAGTGACAGCAGCTCCAAGTCCAATCAGGCATCAGACCGTGTGCTGAGGTACCGCCCACTAGAGTATAGTAGAATGTAGTACATTATAGAAGAGTACTATAGTAGAAGAGTACGGTAGAGTATATTATAGTATGGTAGAGTGTAATAGAGTACCTTGCATTATAGTAAAGGGTTGTATGGTAGAGTATGTCAGAGTATTGTTTCTAAAGTATGTCAGCGTATGGTAGGTAGAGTACGTCAGAGTATGGTAGAGTATAGTAGGGTGTGGTAGAGGGTGTGAGGCTATAGGAGAGGGTAACAGAGTATCGCAGAGTATCGTAGGGTGTGGTAGAGTGTGTGAGGCTATAGGAGAGGGTAACAGAGTATGGTAGAGTATAGTAGGGTGTGGTAGAGTGTGTGAGGCTGTAGGAGAGGGTAACAGAGTATGGTAGAGTATAGTAGGGTGTGGTAGAATTTGTGAGGCTATAGGAGAGGGTAACAGAGTATGGTAGA